>CM034146.1:729106881-729706881 GCA_019776745.2 Taxus chinensis
CATAGACCCCTCACCATTTCCTCACTCCAACTATCTCCTTTTTTCTAACCTGAAATGTTGAATTTGCGGCTCCAACGTGGAAATGCATCCGGATCGCAACAAAATTTTTGTGGTGTTATTATTATGCAAGAAAGAAAATAAAGGTTGAAAAGTAATTTTTGGAGGTGCATGCTCTATATATTTCTTACACAACACCAATTCCTGACACCACTACCTCATCTTCCTATCCTTCATCTCACCACCAGGCCACCCAACCCATCCCTCTAGTTATTTGTTATTGTTTTATTTTTTATTTTATTTCCTTTTTTTTGCCACGTACATTCCCCTCCCCTTATAATAGCATCGTCTTCGCCCGTGCAAACAATGCCAAGATGAGAACGATAGGCATAGGACGGAGGAAAATTATCAACAAATCAGCCATAAGGGAGGGGCCCCATCATTAAGGCATGACAAAAGGGAAGAATGAAATTTTGAGAAGATCTTTTAATGTTTCTGTGAAGATTGGCATTCTCTTTACATGGTTACTTAGTCTTTTCTTTGACATTAGACAAAAAACTCCTGGTCTAAATATTCAGTGTTTAGGTTTTAATTGATTTATTGTATGGCGTGCCCCCAAGAAAAAATGACATGTGAAAATACCACAATATGGCAAAACAAAACACTAGTGTCCCACCACAAACATATTTTTTCATACTTCCACAAGTAGACCACATCACAAGAAACGAACCAACATAACGCAAACAAACATATTACCTATTACAAATTTCATGACACAACCATATCATAACATAAATAGACTACAATAACATGGAATTCCCAACAATTACAAATATAAAGGTTTTCAACAATCAAACATTAATTATAGCTATATGTGTGCAAGGTGGATGCAACATCCCTAAGACATAACCCGGACTCACAAGAGTACACATAAAACTATAATAAAATTCCGTTATTCCTAACAAAATAACACAAAAATCTCAATTTATGCCTCCAAAGCATCCAATCACACCCACACAAAATTTTTTTGCCTACCTAAGTCTCTTAGTGCCTTCCATGAAGTATCTATGCCTCCCTCAATTTGGTATGCCTCCCTCAAGAAAATAAAATAAGATAAATTTCCTTTTCACTCCCAAAAGAGTTGATCACCCTATGGCCCTAGGCACATAAGGTCTATAACCTCTCTAACCCAAGTGACATAATAACTAATGGTTAACAATCCACTAGTTATCTGTAACTCCTTGGGGCATACCCCTATACATGAGGGTGTCCATAGGTTCCACCACTTTATGGTGAATCTCATGACCCTATTCCAACACACTACAACATTAGAACTAACATAATAATCCATTTCAAATGCCAAGTGCATTAAGCCCAAGCCTTGGGCTAGGCTATAAATTTTTTATTTATTATATTGTTTTTTAAAACTTAAAAAAAGAATATTAAATCGACGCAAAACAAAGACCAAATAGCCATAGTTAGTGAAAAAAATATGCATTGTTAGTGCAACAACCAAATAAAATTCCCAAAATATAAGAACACGTCATCAGAAAACTATTGGTTCTAACAAGAAAAATAATGTTCAATTTACAAATAAAATACACATGGAGAAATAACACATCACAATAATTATGGGGCCTTATATGAACACTAAAAGGGTAATCAACGAGATGTTGACACTTAGACATTAAGCCTCAACTTGTAAAATAACATTTTAAATAATACAAGTGCCATCATCTGTATCAGAATCATCCCACCACCACTTCGACAAGGGTCAACATAGTCAAAAACACATAGGTTGAATCCATACAATAACCATATCGGGAGAGAGGAAGGAGTAAAAGTCGCCATCTATTGATCCTGAGGTTTCTGAAAAACATAATATGCATGACACCCATTAAACAAGTGCCACACATACCAAATGAACAAAAGTGGGTTTTCATCCTATATAAGGCTCCAATTCCTATCTCGTACTCGGCTCGAGTGACTATCAACGGTACCCATTTCCTCACTCCAAACATACACCTTTTTCTGATTTCCCTTAGGGTTGGTTAGTGTAGGCTTCACAACATAACACACAACTACATCACTACCACAAGGTTATTTAAAAAAATTAACCAATATAGTGTTTTACGCATGGTATATACATGATATAGCACAATCATTACTTTCATGGGTTATGATACATCACATTACCACAAACTACACCCAAATTGTAATCACTGTATAATAGGGATAACATGCTCACCATACGCCCCTAAATCATGACACGAACCATCACATATTACACAAATTATACATATGAGAAACATAATGTCTATCGTTACAACATATAGTCAGTTGTAATTACAACATGGTGACACACACAATTCATCATGACACGGTGACAACATCAAGATACAATCTAATTCACTAATACACCATTAGTCATGCAACACATCAGCACACCTACATACCACATAATAACAAGAAACTTGAACACTTCACAATCCACAACAACATTATTTTCACACACACCAAGGCGGCACATCACACATGAACTCCTCATTGAATACACAAAAAGGAGAGTGAATACTCTCATCACAAGCACATCAATATGATAACAATTATGGACTATGTGACATGCACCACATGCACTTCCATAAGGTCGCAATTAAAACATTGTTCACATTAAAATATATATCACATTACTCTTCCAGTATTCACCGCCACCATGCAAAATCATCACTACCCCAATCTATCCCAAAGGTTCGAGAGCATGAACCTCCACTCTGATACCAAGTGTAATGCCCCCATTTTACACAAACAAATACAACAGTTAAAATATCGGATTTTATTTTTTTTTGAATTACATTGTTCACTGTACAACACCATAAGGGCTCCAAGTAGAGAAACTCGAAAACTCATAAAACACTTACATAAGTCATTGACTCACATAGACACATGAAAACACCATATACATGTCGATGCCACACTTTTCTCGATGGACAAATGCTAGCAATGACCCAACCACAAGAAAATTGCTTAAGGATTTGCAAACCCTTAACACATCATTACCATGATTACATCTTAGTTAAGATAAACATTTCAAGAACATTATTTTGTAAGGATAGTTTTATTCTTTTTCCATGTACACATTCTTAAATTCATTTCACAATCAACTTATAGTTCAACCATTAAATTTGGCTCTTTAACTCTTATGATAATCTCCATTAAATACATAATTATTTGTCATATTTCAAATTACATACCAAGCTCTTAATTCTCTCATTTTTATGTTGAGCTTATGTTTCTCAAACATTTATTCAATGTTTAAATTTTACCCTTATGACAATAGTGAATCTAACATGATGTCAAGATAGAAATCTTAGCATTGGAGGTAGATTTAGATCCAAGATATCCTTTCCGAAAACTTTTTTCGATCACAGTAACTTTTTTTACCATCATAGTTAAAATAGTTCAACTTTTTTTAATCCATTAAACATTTCCAGATCAAGAAATTTTATTTATATTTATATATATCTATGGGTTTCTTAAATTTTGATCGCACCAAGTAAGTTCATATTCTTTTTAGCGCAAGTAAAAGTCTAATTGAGTTACAAGGACTCCAAGAGTGACATTATTCATAACCTTGAATCTCGTTTTACTCTTATATGCGTTACAAGAGTGACATTATTCCTAACCTCCAATCTCAGTTTACTCTTATATGCGTTACTCTAACATTGCACTATGGTCTCTTTAATGGCATCACTTTAAAAAGAAAGAGTTATGAAATTACTTGTCTAATATCTTAAAGAAGTACATTATTGGAAGCATTAGAACCATACACAAACCACAAGTGATTTGTTTTCAAAGTGAGATCCCATTTTTCTACATTTTGTGATTTCACATGAGAAATATCTTTTTTTTTAATGACCTAAGAGACGTAACAAGGAATTACATAAACATGTTTTCAATTTTCTAGTTTCTATTAAGTTAACAAATTTCAACTCAATTTTGTTAGCAAAGAGTTACTTATAATTTTCTACCCACCATATAACCTCCAAATCAACTATGGTTTATATTGATTCCAATTACACCTAAGGATCTACGCCTAAACTATATATGAGTTTAAGGTGAGAGGACAAATTTATGCTAACTAGCTCCATGAAATACCAAGGTGTTATGTTGTTAGTAACCAAGGTAACACATCTAGATGAGAGTTACTGAAGAGTTCATTAACAAGATTATAATTCATAGAATAACTATTTCACCCTCTCCTCTATGTCCTCTGGGGTCCACAAAGAATTCATTCGATGGACAAGAAAAAACAATTCTAGATATAAATTTCAAGATTATTAGTCCACTAGGGGATACTATGGGATTATCGTTTCACTACTCCATCAATGTGGTGTAGTTTCAAAACACCATAATTGATGTTTAATAAGGACTTTAAGGTGACTTCCAGGTGGTCTTCACCACTCAACATAGTGTCAAACCTAAAGAGAAGACATTCTCCTCGCGGTTACCAAACCTAGAAGGAACCACATGCTCCAGACAAAGTTGGACCACGTCATTCCTGAAAGATGGGTTCGGACGAGATCACTACTAAAAATTATTATGATGGTAAACTCAAACTAGGGGTCTTATTTACCTAAACTAGGAGGTTCCATCAAGTGCAAGTTTAAGCTCATTATACGGTTCAATTTTCTTCTATGGAAGAAGGATCACACATGAGACAGTTATGCATGAATCTTATATCAGGGTTGCTGTTTTGATTAAATAACTTATTACATTACAAGTAAGAATGTACACACTAATTAATTATTGTTTATTGAAAACTTAAAATGCACTACAAGATATTAATCAAATTCATTATCCATATATATATATATATTAAACCCTTTTTACCATACGTAACTGTGATCAAAATTCAACTTATGATTAAACGAACTTTTCCTAAGATATTCATAAAACTAGCATCTCATACATATTAAAATTTTTTGAATATAACTTTTCTGGAACATGAGACTACATTATACATAAATTCATTTTACAATGAACTATATAAATTACAATAATAACTAATGATTACACATCTCCTTTTTTCCATTTTTCTTGCATCTTGCAAAACCATGTGAGCATGAAATCACGATAAATAGTGGCATGGAATCCACCAATATACCATAATTAATGTATTTATTTTTCCCCATTTACATAATAATAATAATAATAATAATTTGCATTTGAAAGAGAGAGTTTAAAACATGTATTCATTAATTTAATTTCACTTCATTTCGTAACCAAGTAGAGAGAAAGAGAAAGTTAAAAGAGAGAAGCACCATTTTTTAAAAGTTCCTTTTCACACAACAAGTTACACTATAGGAGTTTCAACCAGTTATTTACATGTGTCAACAAGTTTCCACGGTAGTTTAGCTAACGCAATAGGGGTCCTTCAACTTATTTTATTTTTTCCTCCTAGTTGTAAAAATGTTCAAATAGACTCGGAGGCTAAGAAGCCCTTTCAAACAGTTGTCTTCCAAGAAATAAGCATACCAAGGATAAGTTTCTACGTGTTCCTCCTATACCAAAAGACTTCACAGGAATTGATAGATTTCAAAAATGACAAATGGTTTATGGTTGGCAGATAGTTTTTTAAGGCCAATAGCCGTGAACAAACTTTTTGTAAATGATTGAAAGTTATCTCAAGGGCTCAAAAAACCATGTCCAAAACCAACGTTGCTAGGAGGACTGTGCCATAATAATTTTTCAACAAGTTAAACCATATATGGATAATTCAGCAGATTCGATGAAAAGAGGAATTAAAGGTGGTTTTCCAGATGATTACAAGCTTTGTGGAGGTCATCTGTCCATAATGGTCCAGTTTTGACATAGTGAAACTGTGACTGTAGGCCTACGACAAATCCTTTTCCAAACTAATAGAAGAGTGTTTTTTTTCCCCAAACTAAGGTCCCTTGAAATTTTTTCTTGTAAAAACAATAGAGGTTTACTAAGGTGGATAAGAAATTTCGTACTCAGGGTTCAAATGGTGGTTCAAAACGAAAGCCAGCTTTTTAGTTTTAGTAGTTTCCTACAACTGCAAAATGGTGAACTTTTTTTCCTAGAAGGGCGTCAAAAGATCAGAAATGATCATTGAAAGTTTATCCAAAGACTAGGGTGACTCCTCACATAACAAGTTACATGAATGAATATTAACATCCCCTTTCTGAAGTTATGAAAGTTACTTTGTGAGTCTCTGGAAATCACAAATTTATCTATTTAAACAAGCAGATGGTCAACATATTTACTAGGAATTCAACTTCAACTCATCAATAAAAAGGGGTATTGTAGATATCTAGTTTAGTTGGGATGTTGCTAGATAATCTTGAAGTGAGGGTTTAAGTTCGTTGTTTACCAAAGAAAAAATAGGTCCTGTAAGTAATGTTATGACATTTTATTATTTTGAAACCAATTTTTTTTAATATAATCAAACGTACGAAAAACATTTGGACTAATTTTTTTTTCCATTGCAAAATAAAGACTAAATAATAAAAATTATGAGAGATGAGGTGAGATGAACCATGCATGGAATACTAATGTCTATATTGTATGGCGGGATCATTTACATTCCAGAAGGCATTGAATGTCTTTTAGAATTTTGTCAAACAGTTTGAATGCCTTCTGAAAACTTCTCTACTTTCATACATGCTACAAAATGCAAGAAGAGGTTATCAAGTTGAGTTCCACATCAAATAATTTGATTCACATTTTAACCCAAGTGGGATCTAGCCTCACTAGAATCACTAAGCACAACATACCTAAAATAATAGATAATTTGGATAGTCCCCATGGCATGAGCAAAAAAACCCAGGTAGAAAAAAATATTCAACAAGAATAATGGGATCAAAGAGTAAATTTTGACATAAAAACACCTCTGTCTTGTGTTAACAATGATCCATACCTATTATAGAGATCACATTTTGGCACAGGTTGGGAGCGGCATATAAATTTAATTGATCACGTTGGAGACCACTCAGACAAGGTGAAATGGTGGTCACAACAATGAGATAAAAAAATCATAAGCATAAGAAGTGATGGGAAACACAAATGGTGAACCAAGGGAAAAAATTAGAGCTTTCAAGAAAAAATATGACAGCCTCCTCTGTAATTTTGTACAAATTGTACAACAGTGGCAAGGGTTCGAGTTTGATAAGGGTGTGATAACAAATTGGGATCCAAATGGGAGCATTAAAAACTATTTGGAAGCACTCATAATCAAATTCAACATAGATTATGAACATGATAGGAGAGATCATGATTCATATCACTAGTAGGGACTAAGTCTAGTCACAAATATATATGTAACTAGCCATTTCCCCATCTACCAAGTTTTGTTCTCACATGGACATGATTGATGTAGACATAGAGCACAGGAACCCAACACCCATCCATGACTTAAAAGTAAAATCTCCAAATTGGGTTATCACACCTTGTTGCATCACCAATCGTTGTTTCCAACATTATCTCGGGTAAGGTAACAAACTTAAAATTACACTTCATTATTCTCGATTTTGGATGAACACACAAATCCCTCACATTTCCCTCGCTGCAACTATCTAATTTTTACTAACCTCCAATGTTGAATTTTGATTCCAACGTGGGTAAATTGCATCCGGAGCTCAAATAAAGTTTTGTTTTATATTATTATGAAAGGAATTAAATGGGTTGAAAATTCTTTTGGTGGAACATGCCTTGTATATTTCTTACACACACTACCCCCTGAACCACTACATCATCTTCCATCCCTTCTATAACCACCAAGCCCCACAACTCGTCCCTTTATTATTTTGTTATTGTTTTATTTTATTTTATTTCATTTTTTTTGGCCACTACATCATAAAAGAATCTTTTATACCTACCTTTTTTGGATCTAATTATCAGGACTTCCATTGCATATCTAGAACATATCCTGCCTATGCTATAGGAGCCACCCAACGATCTCTGTAAAGTTGAGGATAGAGAACATCCCATCAAACACATACAAATTATGCTATAATTTTTTTGATATTAACACCTCTTAAGCCCTCCCAATAGAGATTCACATGCAAATAGGTGATAGTAAGCTAGTGCAGATGATTAACTATGAGGATTTATCATTCAGATGCTGAAGATGCTTTCAAATGGGCATATTTTGGATGAATGTGAACATTCCAAATACAAGTAAAAACATGTTATGTGGAAGGAATCTCTATAATATCATTTGACGGCTAACCCCAATTCAAAACTAGTTGTGGATTCATCGAACCCCTCAACAGTAAACACTCCCCATATCTTTCCCAAGATATAGTAGTTTTCTTCTACCTTTGAGGTTGATGACATAGCTATGAATAATTGTGCCCCATTTCCCCTTGCTGCGGGCCACACTCCTATCACAAATGTTGATTTTTTTCTTCTGATCTTCAAGGAAGATGGTAATGCAGACTACAAAGTGGTTGAACAAAGGAACAAAAAAAATAAAAAACTAAAAATCCAACATTTTTTCAGTCATTGAATGAGCCCTGTCCTATTTTGGTATTTATTGTTGCATCTGGGCTATGAGGACTATTGTTTTGGGTTGTATCTATGGTTGTGAGAAGGTTATATACCTATTGTGTTGTTGTATTTATGTATTTAGCTACTAGTTTTCAGATGTACTTTAGGGCACACTTTTTCTACTGCGGGATTCATATTAAATCTTGATTTTGATCACTTTTGGTTTTGTTAAAATTATAAAATCTGGCCTTTTGACCCTTTGTTGTACAAGGGAATGGTCCCTTTCAAACAAATATTTACCAATAATAAAAAGCAATTCAATGTTGAGGTTTATGATTATTATTTATTGGTTACGAATAATTGTTTACAATATATGGTTCTTTTATATTGTGGTAATTACATTTTCAGAATTGAAATAAACTATTTAAGAAATGGTTACTTAGAGTTATCCATTTCAATGTTCGTAGAACTAAATTATTTATGCACATAAATATACTTGATTTCTAATATATATGTTTTTTAATTTATATATTACAATTAAAATGTATTTTACAATGAAATTCACAATATTCTTCTAGTTTAAGATATTTTTTGTGCATAATTTTCATCGTCGACATTGTTATCATTGTTGTTGATGTTTTCATCGTCATCATCACATCCTGAGTTACTTTCAATCATCATCATAATAGTCGGTTGTTTAGGTGTTTTTATAGTATTTAGGATTTATTTTTATAATATGTTTTAAGTATCATAGTTCATAAGAGTTATCCATTAATCTAAGGTTTTTGTTTATAGTTTGATATTAGTATGCACTCTAAACATTTACGAAACCTGTTTAGTGTTTTCACACTTACGATTGATTGAATGTTCAATATGTCCTACAATTGATTAAGTTGTCGAATTAGTTTATGGTGTATATCAACCATTTTTCAAAAGAATAACATAATGCAAAACTCAAGAAAAATATCACATTGATCTGTTATCCTTTTTGTTCAAGTCCTTGACTTTTTTGGGTACTGGTAGAGATATATATATATATATATATATATACTATTTTAAAAGGATGTCAGAAATAAACTAATTTCTAACATAGAAATATTATACTCTATCAGACCAAATAAATATATCCCTTTCTTGAAATTCAACAATTATCATCATCGTAATCCCCGTTATCATCATTTTCATTGTAGTGCCCACTTCCTTTGACCCTTTGTTACTAATCATTGATACTGTGATTATATTATAGACGGGATTATGGGACCTTACTATTAGTATGATGATACATGTTAGATTCATGTGTTATTTTGACTTGATTCAGTTCTGAGTGATATTTAGAGACACTTTGGATATTGATGATGGTATATTTGTTTGACATGGTTATATTATGGGATGTTGTGTGGACTTGTGATATTTGGTATTGTGAGTATACCTAGAAATGGAAATTATTGGATGATGATGTAAGTGTTGAGTAAAATTGCAAATGACATTGCTAGATTGATTAGATGTTGTTGTGATTCATATATCTAGATGATTTTGGTAATTATTTTTATATTAGTTTGGATGTTCTGATATGGCCATGACGCTAAATGAGGTATATGTGTTTTGCAAGTTTAAAATATCACAACAAACATCAGGGGATTGGAGACCAACCACATTGAAATTCTAGGTGAATTCAACAAGGTCATCATAGAAACTAGTATTTGCTCATGTGTGTTTGTTTGTGTTAGGGATTCCTATGGGGGATCACCTTTAAATGTGACCAAGGGGTTTTATGTATTTTATTTTATTTTGGTCCCTTTGTTTATGTTTGCATGTGTTTATTTTGTGATGCTTTTACCCCTTTCATTAATTATTAAAGGGTGTGTAAATTTTGTGAGTAATCATATTGTTAAAATATATAAATCAAATATGTCATAAGAAGGTAATTAATGAGAGTTGTTGGCCATGATTTAAAGTGATATAATTATGTTTAAGAGATATGTAAGTGATGTGTGAATTGAATTTTGAGTGTGAAACACTCCACCTTCTTGGAAATTTGAAATTGTCCTTGGAGGCTGATTTTGGAGGCTTGTGGGAAAAGTTAAACTTGTTCCATACCTCTTAAATTTAATTACTAACCATACCTACAGTTGGGGAGTTGAGATTAGACTTTTATAATGCTTTTTGAGAAGGCAGATTGTAGGTTTTAATTACACATTTCTTACATGATTTAATCTCAGTCCTTTGGGGTGTGGGTTGGATTTGAGTCTGTAAGTAAACTGTCATATTATTCACCCACCTATTTATTATGCATAGGAGAATGAAGTTGAATTTTGGGTTGGGGTTGAAGATGTGTGATATGGCATCTGACATGGATCTGTCTCATCCTCTTCCCTTCCCTCTTCTATAAAATTCGAATGGCTTACCTTGTTTTGGGGTTGCTTCATTTTGGAGACTTTATTCTTGGGTGAATTCCTTGCTATTTTTGGAGCTCTTTCTTTGAAGAAGTATTTTTGGGAAGATTCTTGCATGCTTGTGCTTGGCTATTTTGGATTGCTTGCATTAGGATAAAGCTTGTTTTGGAACTTAGAACAACTTCATCATGGAGAGGTAGGAGCTTGACTGTTGAAATGCTCTTCTTTTATGAATGTAAGTGTTAATATATGAATGTTTTAGCATTTTTGTGGTTATTGGGTAGATTTCCTAGGAATGGTGTAGGAGAAGAATAAGGGGTTATTTTTTGTGGGAGGCAAAAGTGTGTTTTATGGAGGTATAAGGGTGGAGGGAGTTGGGATTTGGGTTCCACCTTGTAAAGAAATAAATTTGATTTCTTTAGTCGTTTTGGGGTGCCATAAGAGGTTGGGGAGGCATAAGGGCATGTCAGGGATTTGAAATGATATATATATATATATATATATATATATATATATATATATATATATATATATATTGTGGGCGGACAAAGTGTGTTTTAGGGAGGTATAAGGGTGGAGGGAGTTGGGATTTGGGTTCCACCTTACAAAGAAATAAATTTGATTTCTTTAGTCTTTATGGGGTGCCATAAGAGGTTGGGGAGGCATAAGGGCATGTCAGGGATTTGAAATAATGTGTGTGTGTGTGTGTGTGTGTGTGTGTGTGTGTGTGTGTGTGTGTGTGTGTGTGTGTGTGTGTGTGTGTGTGTGTGTGTGTGTTGGTGGTTTGTTTTCAAGTGGATACCCATTTCCACTTTGGGAGGTATAAGTAGCATCCCCCATAATTTCTTGCTCCTTTGTCTTGCTTGATGAAGCCTCAATAATGTTTTTCATGTTTTAATATAGTTGAAAACTACATTCTGTTTTGGACTATGTTCTATTGTGATTATATTACTTGAGTGTTTGTGGAAGCCTATTTTTTCCATGAGTTGGATCACATATTTTATTGCTTGGTGGTTGGGGCTTGGTGGCCAATGAAGAAGGATGACTTCTCATCTTCATTGGATGTCTTGGTTGGGTGGAGAGCATTGCCTTTCCCTTAATTTTGTTGTGATCAAATTGGAAGAATGAGAAATATGCATGTTGATGTTCTAGAGCTGAGATAAAGACAGTTTGAAAATCCCTTGTGAAATGAAATCTTATTTTAGCCCCTTTCCCAATTGAATTAGATGATTTGTGTATTCATTATAATGGAAAGATACATTGTATTGGGAATTAAAGTAGAAATTTGAAATGTAAAAGAGTTATACTTTGTATTCTGATTTGGAAAGAATGTGAAAGAATGACACGTGTTTTGTATGTTGTATTTTAAAATCAAATGGAAAGGAGGTTGTAAGAGTTTTGTTTAAATCAATGGAATATTTTTCCTTATTCATATGATATTCTTCTATTGGAAATCTATATTTAACATGTTCTATGAAATCCCTGTTTGGAAAAGAGGAAAAGTGAAACACGTGAAAAGAAAATGTAATATTATGCCCTATTTTTATATATATCATTCTGGAAAGAATAAAAGAAAGATATTACAAATTTTTCTTTTGGAATCAATAAATGATGTATCACCTTTCTAAAATTATACAGTGGCATTGAATCTAATCTTTTAAAAGTAATTGAAATCTCTATTTGAAAGAAAGAAATGCGTATAAAGGAAATGTAATACTCTGTCCTTTGAAATATATAAAAAAATGGAAATTAAACATGTATTATAGTTTTTTAATAAGTTGAATAAAATCAACTGAATGCATCAGATTAGGTTTGGAACACATTATAATACTTGGAAGAAGAAAATGGCAAATAGACCTTTTTAAAATTTGAACTTTGTCCTGTTTTTTCTAATTGACAATTATTTAATCGCAAATGCTCAAACCGAATCTAAAACAAAGGAATAACAAATGAAACATTTAATTGACAATTATTTAATCACAAATTCTCAAACCAAATATAAAACAAAGGAATAACAAATGAAACATTAATTTGGTCATAATAAGATCTAACTGAATGCATCTAGACATTAATACTTAAGGAAAATATTATAAAACATAGAAAAATTGGGCTCAAACCGTTTTGCAGTCGTGTTACTGTCCAAAAATGTAAATGTTCAAATTACAAATCAATTAGAAAAATTGAATCTTGAAATTTATCTTAAATACACCTAAGAAACAATTTTCCATGTCTATTTGACATGTTGAGATAGGGACAAGAACAAATTTAACAGTTAAAATTTACCAATTTGTACTATAAAAGCCTACAAGTCCTTTTCTTAAACTTTACCTCTTAAATTTTATCAAAATATGAAATTAATGATCCTTGAGTAAAGAGGACATCGAGAGCTTTCCAGAAAGTCCTTGTTTTCCCAAAACCAAGCTATCTATCAAAATTTATGATCTTGTGAAGTTTTTCTTCCTTGGCGTAAAAAAAAATTGGGAAAAATTTCCTTGGCAGGCCCGCAGGCCTGAATTTTTCCCTTAGCTATTAGGAATTTTTTTGAGAATTTTTTTCTAATTTTCCCCACCATCCTACCATCCCGTAGCCAATCGGAAGCTGCCACATGGTACCACGAGGCATCAGCGGAGGGGCAGATCTATTTTTAAATTTAGCGCTCCCAAAAATTTTGGGAAAATTTTCCAAATTTTCACACCGACCAACCAGGCCCGCATCCAACTAGTACCACCATGTAGCAGCATCATGATGTACAAGAGGTGGGGTTAATGCTAATCCTATTATCCCTTCGGGCATTAAACTAATTTTCTCCCGTCACCCGCCCCGCCTTCCCTTCCCGCGTTGGCTTATGTGACTTTCCATCGTGTCCTTGTGTACTTGTGGAGCGCGGGCACAAGTTGGCTTGCACCCCGCATGGGAAAATTTTCAAATGTCTCTCACTACCCAGCTCTCCTCCCGACAACGACTTGGGCAGTGCCATGGTCCCCTAGTTGACTTGTGACCCCCGGGTGCCAGCACAAAGTTTTTTTTTGGCCTGCCCCAAGTGGGAAAATTCCCAAGTCTCCTCTCCCAACGGCCCGCCGAACCACCCTGGGTTGAAATTTTCACCCCAGGGGCCGCAGAGCCTCTCTTAACGGAAATTTTCAACCCCAAGACCAATTATCTCATAACAAAAAAAATACGAGTTAGGAGGACTTCTTTATATTAATGGAAAGGTAAGGAAATTTCCTATCCAATGTAAATTAAATTAGGGAAATTTTAAATGCAAATTAAGTTTGAGAAAAATCAAGTTGAGCCTTTAATAGAGAGTGGGTATGGTGAGGAATTACCCTATAAACCTTATTGAACCTTCTAACCCTAAATTTTGGACCTTATGACCCCTATTAATGGTTAATAAAGGAAAAGTCATGTTCTATGTGAATTAGAAGTATTTTGGAACTGGTTAGTGACAGATGTTGGCTTATAACCTGGTTGGTAGACTCTTTTAAACAAAACAAAAATTATTCATAATTTTCCTAACTAATCCTACATTGTTTCTTGGCCTCAATTGGGTTTGTTTTTTAAGCGGGTGTTACATTCATCGTCATCATTTTGGTCCATGGTTTCATCATCATCATCACCATCACCCCTTTGCTTTGTTTTAATCGTCAATTGGTTTAGGTTTCTTTTATGAGTATTTAGATTTTTTTATAATCTATGCCTTAAACGATCGTCCTAGTCACACTTTATCCATTCTTTGGTTGGTGGGTTTTTTGGGTAGTTTTTATTTTTATTATCCATCTAACATTTACAAAATGTGTTTTAAGTGTTTCTGGCACTTAGGATTTTATGGGCGACAATTTCATGTTTAAGATGTCCTACAAAAGATTAAGTTGTGAATTATTTTATGATGTCTTCCTCAAATTTTTTTCAAATAAAATCTAATGCAAGATGCAAGAAAAAAAAATACATGATGCTGTTAATCATTTGTGTCTAAGTCCCTTACTATATTGGGTTGTCACACTTTTAAATAAACATCTATCTATTTATTTTTCAAGGATGTCAGAAAATAAACTATTTTAAGATTGAAATTTATAACTCTATGATATAAATACATATATCAGAAAAATCTTTCCTTAAATTCAAAAATTGGATCATATCATATGATCCCTGTTATCATCATTTTCATTAATCGACATCGTCAGCATTTTTGTCGCTGTTTTTCAATCATCATCATCACCATCCTTCCCATTGTTTGTCTCATTATCATAAACATCGATTGTTTATGTTTTTCGTTTCTAAGTTATATAGATTTTTTTGTAATAAATGCTTTTATTTATCATCTTAGTCCACACGTATCTATTATGTTTAAGATTTGTGTGTAAGTTCGACGATATTTAGTAATGCAATGTTACATTCTCTCTACAACTGATTAATTTTGTTGAATTATTTTTGGTGTATTCTCACATTTTTCAAAAGAATAATATAATTCAAAAGTGCAATTAAACTTGATTGACATTGATTTGGTTTAGTTTACTCCCTGTTAAACACCCACTTGACCCCCAAAACAACCAGGAAGTTAGAAGGGTATGGAATAATTTTTTTTTAATTAAAAGAATCTCAACCATGATACAGGAAACATTTTTTCCCTAACATGTTCTAGAATATTCCAAATCTAATAGAGATATTTTCCCTTTTATTAATAATATTAGAGGTCATAAGGTCCAAAATGAGGGTTAGAAGCCTAATTAGGTTTCAGAGGGTAAAAATTCCTCACCATCCTTCTCTAACAGGATTAAAGTTTCAACTTTATTTTCCTCACACTAACACATTCAAAATTTTCCTAATCATTCCATTAGATTGAATTTCCTCACCTTTCCATTCATATAAATAAGTCCCTTCCTACTCATATTGTTTCAATTATGGGCTAGTAGTGCCTTGATTGAAACGTTTTCCCCAGAGTGGTCTGCGGGCCCAGGGGTGAAATTTTCCCTTGCGTGGGTCAGAAGAGTGGGAGAGAGTTTTAAGCCTTTTCCCTCTTTGGTAAAAAGCACAATTTGCCTCTGTGCACCCACGGGCCTGAATAGACACGTGTCAGCTTGAGAGAGCTCTGGCAGGAAGTTGGGTCGTCGGAAATATTTTCAACTTTAAGATTTTAAGGGTACACAGTTCAAAAGTATTAAATGTTAACACACCTCCACCGACACCTAAGGCTGCCATTTGTTAGCCTTCCATTGATCCGGGTGGTGGGGCAGTAAATGAAATGTAAGAAATGTTGCGCGAAAAAAGTAAAAAGATTAAGTGTGCACGCCAGCCCAACTGGTCCGCAAAAAATGATTTTTTTCCAAAGAACAGGCGGGGATATGGGGCCACAAAGAAATTTAAGGAACTTTTTGAGTGTTAGAATTTAAATTTTAATTTCTAAAAACTCTCGCACCTCCACGAGCCCATGTGACCGCAAATCCGATTGCTGCGTGTTGGTGGGGGCTGCAGGGAAATTTTATAAAAAATTCAAAACTATTTTATTTTCGAAACAGTAAGTTAGAAATTTAATGCCCTCCTCTGTTCAAGTGGAAATAACGCGATTGGATGCGGGATTGTGGGGCCACGGGGAACTTTAAGGAGGGACATTTCCAAAGTTAAACTTAAACTTTTTTGAAGGCCGAATTGAAAAAAACGGTAAAGTACTTCACAATGGCGATAAAGTTTGATAGAGAGCTCGTTTTGAGAAAACGAGGAATTTATAGAAAATATCTCAATGCCCTCTTTGCATAGGAAAACATTAATTTTGAATGTTGATGAAGTTAATGGGGTCAAATTCATGAAAAATTTTAACCGGTTCTAAACGAGCCACTAGTAAATTTTAAACTTATAAATTTGTGTTTCAATTTTGTCATTCATTCATTTTCCAACATGCCAAAAACCATGGGGGATAATGTTTCTTAGATGTATTTTAGGAAGTTTTTTCCATATTCAATTTGGTTTTAATTGAGTGTCAATTAAAATTTTATTACATCGTTCCTTGATAGAAAAATGACTGTAAGGATTAGACCCGATTTTGTAATGTGTGGGTTTGAAGATTTTTCCTTAAGTATTTTATCCCAATTGAGGGGTCGTGATACATAGCAGGCTAATATTTTAATTTTTTATGTGATTATTGTTTACCGGCTTAATTGTTCATTTTAGAGAAGTATTTTGCCACTTTAATTTTAAAATAGAGATCAGATTAAAAGGGGCTATCTAAAAACTTTTTTCATCTTCAAGTATGGAAGTTCATTCTAATTCGCTATTCAATCCCATTTAGTTAGTCAACAAACCATAATGGCTAAAGGTAAAGTCTCGTTTCTAATTTGTGTCATATTTTTCAAAATACAAAGTAATATACAATTCCTTCCACGTATTCCTTCTTTTCAAATAGAGATTTCAATAACATTTAAAGAGATCATTATTCAATGCAAACAATGAAATGAAGACGGTAATTGTGATCCTTTTTGATTTCAATAAACAAATTTACATCTCCTCATTCCTGGAATGAAAATGACAGATTTTTAATTCTTTTTTTAAAATACAGAACATAGTGTATATATATCTTTCACATTTTGAATTTACAAAACGTCCCATCACTCAATACAAAGATCTTTCATTACAACTAATAATAAAATCATCATATAAAGTGGGAAAGGTTACAATGAGGTTTCATTTCACATTGACTGTCAAATGGTCTTTCTCCTCTACTTTGAATAACAACATACATTTTATCGTTTTGGGACTGAAAAAAAAGCAAGGGAAAGGCACGCTCTCCCCCTAACCAAGAGACATCCATGAACAGAGGAATCCATTCTTCTTCATTTTCTCTTCCCTAGCCCAACCATAATGCAATAAAAAGGATGTGATTCAAACCCATGAACAAGGCTCCACAATACACCTGCTATTTTCACATTTAAAAAAACAAAAAGTTCAAAATAGAATTAGTTTACCACTACATTAAAAAAAACATACAAACAATACAAGGCTCCCTCCAGCAAAGCCAAAGAGCAAGGAATATGGGGGAAGCTGGCTTATGCCTCTCATGGGATTCGGTTCCACCGTCACAGAGACCGCTATATAAAACATCTCCCATAATCCTTATGCCCCCCAACAAGTCCCTGCTTATACCCCCTAACAAATTTTCCTTATCCCCCCCCCAAGTGCGAAAGCATGCCAATCTTCTTTTCCAAGGTAGAAACCCCAATCCCAACTCCCTCTACAAAAATTATGATTGCCACTGGCATTACCTATGTCCCCGATATGGATTCCCCATAGCCTTCGTTCTCTACACCATTCCTATGCAATCTACCCAAACCAGGAAACAAACCACCAAAAAAAAAACATTCACCATTTCATACATGCCTACAAAGAACGAAGCATTTTTTAAAGATCAATCTCCTACCTCTCCATGCTGGAGTTGTGCAAGAACAAAACGCTTTCTAATGTTAATACATTCCAATATCAACAACCACAACATGCATTGGTTCCATCTCCTCCAAAAGCAGAGCTCCAAAATAGCCAAAAGAATTCCCCAAAAAGAAATATGCCAAGTTCAACGACCCAAAACAAAGCAAGGAATTCCCATTTTATGAAGATGGAAGAGAAGAGGATGAGGTGGATCCATGTCGAATGCCACAACACACATCATCAAATCCAACACAAAATTCGATTCAATCTCCAATACATAATAAATAGGTGGGTGAATAAATTTTACAATAAACTTACATACTCAAAAATCCCCAACCCCATAAGCTTGAATTTAATAAAATTTAAGAAGAGTGCATTTAAAAAACTTTAATTAAGCCTTTCACATGCATACAAAAGTCTAAATTCAACTCTACAACAGACCATAGGTAATGGTTGGTATGCAAATTTAAGAGGTGAAGGGGTATTTGTATTTTGTAGGTTAAAAATATCACAACAAACATCGGGGGATTGGAGACCAACCACATTGGAATTCTAGATGAATTCAACAAGGTCACCATGGCAACTATTTTTTTTGTTGTGTGTTTTTTAGTGTTAGGGATTCCCATGGGGGGATCACCTTTAAATGTGACCACCAAGGGATTTTATGTTTTTTATTTATTTGTTCCTTTTTTTTAATTTTTTTGCATGTGTTTTTTTGTGTGTTTACCCCTTTCATTATTTATTTAAATGTGTGTAAATAATGTGAGTAAATCATATTGTTTAATTAATTAATTAAAATATGGGTCATAAGAAGTAATTATATAGAGTTGTTGGCCTAAATTAAAGTGTTGTAAGAAATGTGTAAGTAATGTGTAAGTGACCTTGTAAGTGATGTGTAAGTTAATTTTGAGTATGAAACACTCCACCTTCTTGGAAATTCGAATTTGTCCTTGGAGGCTGATTTTGGAGGCTTGTGGGACAAGTTAAACTTGTCCCATACCTCTTAAATTTACATACCAACCATACCTATGGTTGGAGGGTTAAAAATTAGCCTTCATTTATTATGCATTTTTTAAGTCAAGTTGTAGGTTTTAATTGCACTTTTCTTACATTTTTTTAATTTCAGTCCTTATGGGGTGTGGGTTTGATTTGAGTGTGTAAGTAAACTGTCATTTATTCACCCACTTATTTTATTGTGCATTGGAGAATGAAGTTGACTTTTGGTTGGGTTGAGGATGTGTGATGTGGCATCCTACATGGATCCACCTCATCCCTCTTCTCTTCCCTCTTCTATAAAATTCAAATTTTTTTTGCTTTTTTGGGTTGCTTCACTTTTTGGAGACTTCATTTTGGGTGATTTTTCTTTTGTTTTTTGGAGCTCTTGCTTGGAGAAGTTTTTGGAAGATTGTTGCATGCTTGCTTTTTGGTTGATTTTTTGGATTGCATTGGCATTGGGATAAAGCTTGTTGTTTTGGAACTTGGAAAACTCCATCATGAGAGAGGTAGGTAAGAGCTTGGCTCTTGAAATGCTCTTCTTTTTTATTTATGAATGTGAATATTGTGAATGTTTGTGTGTTTTTTTATTTTGGGTTGGGTAGATGCCTAGGAATGGTGTAGGAGAAGACTATGGGGTTATTTTGTGGGAGGCACAAGTGTGTTTTAGGGAGGTATAAAGGGTGGAGGGAGTTGGGATTTGGGTTCCACCTTACAAAGAAATATAGCTTGCATTTTTTTACTCGTTATGGGGTGCCATAAGAGGTGGGGGGAGACATAAGAAAATGTGAGGAATAAGGGGTACTTGGGGGAGGCATAAGGACATGTTTGAAATTTTTATAATATATATATTTTGGTGGGTTTGTTCTTAGGTGGTGATACCCATTTTCCCTTTGGGAGGCATAAGAAGCATCCCCCATAGTTTCTTGCTCCTTTGGCTTGCTTGATGAAGCCTTAGTGTTTTGTTTGTTTGTCAATTTTAATGTAGTTGTAAAAAACTACATTTGTTTTGGACTGTTTTTTTTGAAAAATTATGCTTGTTTGCTTTTTGTGGAAGCCTGTTGTTGCCATGAGTTGGATCACATCTTTTATTGCTTTGTGGTTGGGGCTCGGGGGCCAAGGCCAATGAAGAAGGATGGCTTCTCCTTTCATTGGATGTCTTGGTTGGGTGGAGAGTGTTTCCTTTCCCCTACTCTTTGTTGTGATCAAATTGGAAGAAGATGATGAAATTATGCATGTTGTTGTTCTGGAGCAAAGAAAAGAAAAAGACAGTTTGACAGTCCCTTGTGAAATAAAATCTCATTGTAACCTTTCCCACTTGAAGTGGATGAACTTGTAAATGTTTGTAATGGAAAGATGTTGTATTATTTCAAAGTTGTAATATTGAAATGTAAAAGAGTTATACTCTATTTTCTTTTGGAAAGAATGTGAAAGAAAGATACGTGTTTTTGTATGTTGTAATTTGAAACCAAAGAAAAAGGAAGTTGTAAAGTGTATCTTTTAAATGAATAATGTTTTTTCCCATTTTCCAAATGATATTTAAAATTGGAAATATGTGTTTAGAATATCATATGAAATCCCTGTTTGAAAAGTGATAAAGTGAAACTGTGAGAACATAATGTATTTTTTCTGTATATAAATATTTTTGAAAGGAAAAAAGAAGAAGAGAAGTTTGTAATGTTGTATTTTTTTGAATCAATAAAGGATTGAATTACCTTTTTCAATCTATTTTTGTATTGAAATTGAAATTTTCATCTATGGATTTGAAAAAATTTGAAAAGAAGAAGAAATTGTGAGGAAAAATATAATGCTCTTTTCCCTTGAAAAATGTTAAGAATGAAATCAAAATTTATATTTTGGCTTTCAAATGGTTTGATTAAATAAACTAATGTATTAGATTGGAATTGGAATGTATTCTAGATACTTGGAAGAAGAAGAAGTGGCAAATAGAACAATTAAAATTTGATCCCTATTTTTTGTAATTTCAAACTGACAATTATCTAAACCAAAAAAATGCACAGTTTCAAACCTACAAATAAAAATAAAAAAATCAAATGATTAAATTAAAGTAGTAGGCCCTAAATGAGTTTAATTAGACAAAAACACTTAAGGAAATATTTCAAAAACTTTCAGCAAAATTGGGCTCAAAACTGTTTTACAGTCGTTTTGCTGTCAAAAATTTGTAAATTTTGAATTTTGATAAGAAGGAATTTATGTGAATAATAGCAACAAAGCACAGTTTCAAGAGTTTAAAGAAGAAGGTGATTGAACCACGAGTATTAGTGTCACTTGATTTTTAAAAAGGTGTTTCATGTAGATTGTGATGTTAGTTGTGCAATTATAAGAGGCATTTTGAGTAACAAATGTAATCCCATTTCTTACTGTAGGGAGAAATTTAATGATCAAAAAATTAAATGTTCAATTTATGATCAATATTTTAATGCCATAGTGCAACCTCTCAAAGCATGGGGAGACTAATTGTTGCCTAAGGATGTTTTTTATACGTAGACTACAAAACATTGAAATTCATAAATATTCATGGTAATTTTAATCAAATACATATGAAGTGAGTTGAAATTAAAATAAACTATTCATTTGTGTTGAAGCATAGGAGTGCCGTGTCAAATAGAGTTGCAAATGCATTAAGTATAAAGTGTCCCTTGTCAAATAAAACACAAGTAGAAGTAGATGGATTTGATTCCATGTAGAAACTATATTAGGAAGATGAGGATTTCAAAGACACGTGGAAAACATGCAGTATCCCAAAACACATTGATAGGTCTCCACGTTTAAATTATTTCCTACAAGATAAATTCTTATTCAAAAGAAGATGGTTATGTATACCATCATTGATACAAATTGATATGCCATAATTGGGTCTTTGACAGAGAATTTGATCAAGGAGAAGCATGGGGGATGATTATCTCATCATTTTGGGATCAAATACACTTTGGAATAAATATGTGATAATTTTTAATGGCCTAAGATGCCTATGTGAATGTCAGAAAATTTGTGTCATGATGCTAAATTTTCTAGTTGCAAAAGGGAAAACATCATATACACATGGTTTTTTCTAAACCATTTCTTATTCGAGAGAGATCAAGGGAACATATCATCATGTAATTGGTTATAAGATTATTTAGAATGTAAAAAGGCAATGGTTGTTTTTATTATTGTAGATTGATTCTAAAAAATGGATTATTTTGCTACATGAAATAAGACTCATGATGATACACACACAGCCAATTTAAAAAAAAAAATTAAAAATCATGGTGCATGGATAAGTCCTATGGGCCTAGTATCTTATTAGGATACAAATTTTGTTGGGTATTTTGGAGGATGTTATGGAAGAATTTTAATACCCAGTAGCATATAACTATGTAACCACTTTGTACATTTTTGTATACTAAAAAAAATCCAACAAAAAATACTTGACGAAAAATATGTATATAATGATTGAATAATGAAAATGTATTATTAAGAGCTTACATATTTTTAAAAATAGAATTGCATCCATATTTTTTCTAAAAATTGATATTTGTTAAGTATTTTTAAGGGCTTATTAATAGTTAGTTTTAAAAATATTTTTCTCCACCTACTGGGACACAGTATAATGTTGTTATTGTTAAACAGCTCAACATATTATCCCCAAATGGATGGCTAAAAAAAGGTAGGAAATAAAAATCTTATTAATCTATCATGTTGTTTAGTGGGAGAAAATATAGAAATGTGAGATTTAGTCTTTGTGCAAGCTTAATTTTACCATAGTAACTCTGCAATAATAGCACTCAAAATGCCTATTTTAGATTATGTGTAGTTCCATCCCTAGAGGCATTGAAGAACTATGAGACATTGATGATATTAGTAGAAAAGGAATTTAAAGAGAAGATTTTAGTATGTGTGAGACATACAACAAAATTTGAAAGAGTAATTTTAAAGTAGTATTGTTTGATACAAACAACACATGAGTTTAAAGAGAAGAGAGTAATAGTTTCAAGTGGTTGACACGTCATCCTAGAATAATTGAAGAAAAATAATTTTTGATAGGAACCTATGATAGTTTGAAGAAGAAGAATACCAAACATTGAAAAGTTTTGTAGAAATTTATTGAAGAGATTCAGATGTGATTTATATCTTACCATGAGGGAATGGAAAGTGGTGAAATTACTAACACAAATTCGAAATGTGTGGATTATAAAAAAAAATTACTTAAGCAGATACGAGAGGAAATTGAGATTCTAATTGACTATGTAGTCATCAAAAAGACAAGATATATACAATGTGAGGAGTATTTGGTAAGGCTAAATTGTAGATAAATTGAACATACAACACTAATGAGCACATCTAATGTTTTCAAATAAGAAATGTGTATTGAGGATATCATTACAATTTCATGAGTACAATCTCTTTTTTTATTTCAATTACTTCAGATGTATGATACAAGAAAATCTAAGTTCACAATTCATCTAACATCAACCAAAAATAATTTTAAAGTGCATAGAGAAGCATTCATGCACAACCCTTTTTTATTACAATTAGTTGTGGGAGCACTGGTGTATGCTTATTCATGCAAATTATGAATATTTATGCGCACTTGGTTTTAAAAACTATGTGATTTATTGCATAGGGATATAAAAATTCTTCACAAACATGCATGTCAAACGACCCAAAAATCCACACACGAACAACACAGTGAAATACAGGATAACTTTTTTTTTTTTGACTTGCTTGACACATAACATGACGCAACATGTCGTCACCAAGTATACAACTAACACTGTGAACAACTTGAAACAAGGATGGCCATAAAGGCAGCACGGAAACGTTCACACATATCAAGGACAATTTACTTTTCTTTTTGACAAGACAACATAGAAGTCCAATCACAGAACACACTTACAGTTAGGGCCAACCACAAGGAGATATTCTTGAGGGTTATTTATTTTAAAAGGACATCTTGCAATTCTTAGCTTACGTTTTCAAGGAGACTCAGGATATGATTCATACAATTCATCTTACCAAGTTAAATTTATTCTTTTTACACAGAGTAATTATCTTTAAATCTTCTCTATTATGACCTTTATTTGCTTAATTCGTTTATCAAGAAAAAGGAGAATTTCAATTCCACAAGGCCATCTGCTCACCACTAATGCTACTAAGATTCGTTCTTGCCCACAAGACAACATGGTTTAAGTTCAACACACTTAAGAGAAGAGATACAAGGTGCCTTGGAAAAGGGTTAGAGGGAGAAGGTCGAGATGAAACATCTTTAGGACCTCATTAGTTATTGCCAGTATTTAATTGAAGCTAGGGCTCTTAACCAGAATTATCAACTACTTTACTTAGGCTTCGCTAAAAGTATTAACAAGGAGTAAAAATTTACTTTCCAAATGGCTGAGAGATAGATTGTGTGGTTTCAAAATTGTTTTCTCCTGTTTATTAAATCTTATTATCTTCCAGAACTAACCATAGATTTCCTTTAAGTTTGTTTAAGAATCCCACCATGAAAGGGATAGTGTTCATTAGTGTAGCTAGGGGTATCAAGTTATATAATGTTACTTGCAATGATAGTCCTGCCCTGGATTACTTAAAGAATTTCTTGCTCTCAAGTTGGTAACCCCTACGTTACTTTATTTGAATACAACTTTTAATTTAACTTCCTGAAGTACTAAACAATCCCATGTTAGTTTACTTATGAAACTTTATTACTAAGTCATGGCAAGGTTTAACTCAGAATTTATTCTCAAGGCAAAGTTGAAGCAACACTCATTAACGAGAACAAAACAAGATTACATCATTTCTTAAATATACTGATACTCCACAAGTCACTCAACCACAATAACCAAATTTTCTTATAATTTCAATGATGGGCACACAATACAAGGTTTCCAAA
This sequence comes from Taxus chinensis, assembly GCA_019776745.2. NCBI lineage: Eukaryota > Viridiplantae > Streptophyta > Pinopsida > Cupressales > Taxaceae > Taxus > Taxus chinensis. The sequence goes on from CM034146.1 coordinate 729,132,079, forward strand.
GTTCAGATGACAAGTCCACAATACATTATACTAAGACATTAATCCTCTTCTAAACTTTCCACTGGACGTTAACGAAAGTTGATCAACATAAAAAGGTTTCGAGCAAAGGATCTTCTCAATTGAGGTTGATGACAAAAGTCTACAAATCTATCCCTCATCTACACGCAAGATCCATCTGCAGCAAATTTTCTACAAGAGTCAGTTCACGAGAACTGAGCAAGATAAGGCTACACAAAACCACCATAACTATTATCTAACAATATCACGAAAAGGAAGCACTTTATTACAAGAATTGGTTCAAACCTCTAAACACTATTAACACATCAAGTTATAATAAAGTCTTCATCATGCCAATCAAAGAAGGAGAAGACCTTGTACTTCAGTTAGGAGCAAAAGCAACGAAAGTAATAATCGTATGAGAATGGCCCTTGGCCCTATAAGGAGATATAAACAATCTAGCAAAGAACAGAATTCCCATCAAGTAAGTAAATAGCAATAATTACAAGATTGAGATTTGATATAAATAGACCAACCATCTAGAATTTTATCAAAGGTACCAATGCATAGGCTAAAATAATACATTTCTAAAAGAACAAAAGTTGATCGGCCCAAGAAAGGGGAAACACGGGTTTCAAAATTTAACACAAAAAGTCATGTATAAATGAGTTTCAAACCGGAAATAAAATAGAGTATACACTCAACATAAGTTTCGAAGCGAAGGCAAGGTATACTATTTTTGACCATTAACTACAAGATTATCCAATCATCCAAGAAGGGTCAAAGTCTTACAGGCTAGTAGCTAGCATGCGAGAGGAGAAGGGGGCTCCGTCACACAAGAGTATACAATAATGTCATCAACAATTTTTAATAACACTAAAGATTTGCAAACTTCCACAACAATTCTAATGTTTGATTAATTTAAAATAAATTATCCATTTCCCGAAACAACCATATTTTAAGGCAACCCTAGGTAACACAGTCAACCGTCGCACAAAGATACAAACATAACTTCAAAGTGACATTATCAAAACAAAACCTTCCGCTATGAATCCATAAGACTATCAAATGAAAGCTGAGTTTTTCCCGAAGGTTAATCACATTTAAGGAAATTTCCATCACAAACTATTACGGTAATTACGTGCATAAAAACCGACCAATATTAATTAATAGCGTTAACATTACAAGGGAGAAAATAATGCAAGTTAGGAAAAAATAGAAGAGCGCCATCAGCAATAATTCTGAGAGGGGATTAGACCAACTATTCTAGTGTCAACGAGGTATTAGGATTCGCACAATGAAACCTCCAGCTTAGTTGATCCGAAAAGCTAGTTATGGTTCAAGTTGATAGGGATGGTCAAGGCACTTCTTGAGGATGGCCTTAAAAGCCTAGAAACAAGATGAAAGATAGTATAAGAGTCTAAACACGCGAGACGGAAAAACACGTTGCAAACAAACCTTTTCATTCTACCAGTTTTAATACCAAAACTCTAAGCTGGCTAGCCCACGCATTGCTCACACAATCCTACAACCTTTCTTTCTCGATGCCAAAAGGTTATCAAAGGGAACTTGCGAAGGAGCTAACAAAAAACGTCAAGGACAAACTTGGGTGCTAGGAAGGGGGTTTCATAGTTATCGTAAACTTACTTCCATGATATCGAAAATACTAGCTTGATCAACATAATAACTTGCAACTCAATCGCAGAGAAGAATTAATACATAAACAAACAGACGAAGTTCTATCATTCGAGTAATATAACATTCAGAGGAGAGGGCACACGCATCCTTTCGACCCACATACTGTCAACGATAAAAGCTAAAACAAGAAGAACAAGCAGAAAGGGAAATCTCCCATCATGACATCCAACTGACAAATCAATGCAAGGAAAAGTGGTTCGATTTCGCAATAATTGTAAATATAATAGCAGTAGAAAGGTGTAGAAATATCTTGCCTGTTTCTCCAGCTTCAACAGGTCGTACAGACTCCACACGGGCCAGCATAAAAACAATAGCATGAGACAAGGATGTGAGTACTGCTGCTGGCGGTGTCAAAGGGCCAAAAGTGATAACTGGATAGACAGATGGGGCAGAAAATTTAACAGTTGAGTCCTTTCGCAAATCCACCTCACACCGCCTCGTAGTACGCTTCTGCACTGGAAACAACTCGAGGAGATTGTCTTCCATCTTCCCTCGCTTCAGCCTTCCTATGAGATCATCAAGGCTGTTATCAACCAAGTACTCCTTGAAAAAGTCAAGTGATGAATAACAGCACGATGCCCTTGGCCACAATATTGTCTTTAAGCAGAGGTTGAAAAACCGTTTCTGGTGGAAGCCCAGACAGTTTCTGAGAGAAAGTGAGTGCGGTGAAAATAGCAGCTTCTTTCTTTCATTTTCCTCAAAAAGCTCAAGGGACTGCAAATACTTTCGCATAAAATTTTCAAGATTCTTGATTAGAAAAGGTCTCCTGCGTAATATCTTCTGAATATAAGAACAAACGGCAAGATACTCTGCCCTGCAGGTTCACAATTCCAAATAGCAAAGGTATGCCGGTCACATTCTTCAGGATTTCAAAAAAAACAGCTAAAATGCCTTGTCTATGCTCTTCAATCCCCAACAAAAGTAGAAGCTACACAGCTGTCACGTTTTCCAGCAGGTTCAATAATTGCAAAGTAAATTGTGCTTTCATGAATATTCTGACATGAAACAGATCGGCCTCTAAGAGGTTCTCGGTTGAATTCAGACTTTTTTCAAGTATACATCGCCAATGGATCTAGAAACCTGAATAATTCCCTTCACCCGCCAAACTCCATGCTTTAGAACCACGATATGCAAGTCATCAGGATGCAAAGACTGTAACTCCTGCCTAATATTTTCAATACGTGCATTATACTCTATTGACAACTGCATTGCAATAACTTCTCCTGTAGCCTTGACCAACTTTCCCATAACAACACGGGAATCTCATAGATTGGCAACATATAGAATTCCACTACAAACAACCCCTACTAAACAGCATGACCCAACTGCTGCAGTCTGTGGCTTTGCAGGCCAAGCCTTTGTAACAACAGACAGAAACCCCTCTTCTGTTGCCAAAAATGCTTTTCGAATCACATCGGCAGACATCCCCGGTTGCTCTGATGCAAATCTCTAAAGATCTGAAAAAATATGCTCATTGATGTAACGAGCAGTTTCAGGGCCTCCATGGCCATCATATATCCCAAAAAATGTGCCATGAGGATCTGACTCCGTTGAGGTGAGTGGACCAGATTCCAGCTGACTCTGATCCTCTAATAGGTGATTTGCTTGAACAACAGCCATTGAAAATTCCCCAGCATCATGACGCCCCACAATGTCCTTAAACCACAGAAGACCATCTTGACGGAAGCGACCTTCCAAAAAGAAAAGGCAAGATAGCTCAACTAAAACTTTACCTCGTTCTTCTACTACAGCTGCAAGATTTTGCAACCACTGATCACGAGTGTGGTCGCGTGCAACCAGAACATCAGGAATGAAACAGGGGCCAGAAAATCAAGGCCATAAACGCCGTAGAAACAAGAACTACCAAACACAATACTCCACTTATTACCCTGAAAACTGTTAAGGGCCTATGAGCTTTAACCTCTCGATTCTCCAAAGATCTCTTTTTCTCTGTACAGCTTTGACTTTTGTTTAAGCCATTTAGTTCACCATTAGTTTGGGAATCTCGAGTTTCCAGGTTTTGAACGAGGGTAACTTGAGAATGTCTCCATCCAAGTTGGAGTTTATCTTTCAAGGAGGCATAAACAGCTTGTGCTAACGTGGTTTTCCCAGATCCGCCGAGACCGTAAATAACCACGGCTACGACAGGCTTAGCATCTTCCCAATCGAGCAGTTGCACGACTTTGGTGATCTGATCGTCTATTCCAACTGCATCGTTAGGCAGAGGAACTTGTGGCATTCTGCTGACCATGCTGCTTTTGTAATGAGAGGCTGTGATTAATAGAAGGAGCTGCTGCCGCTTTTCATCCATTTGAGTGCCAACGTTTTCGAGGACGACTTTTTCTGATGAAGCTGAGAGAAAGCTTGGAAATCCTTTTCTTTCCTTTCACCCCTCGCCAGCGGGAACAACCGTCAATGGAGTTTTCAGGCACTGCCTATGCCAGGGGCTCACGCAGCTATTGCACAGTAAAACAAGTAGAACGGTTTCAAAAGAGGATCATAGCAATAAATTTCATCAGGTCTCCTGGTAACTCTCTTACTGTCACAGTCGATTTTGATAGGAATATCTTGAAGGAGAATCCCGAATTTGAGGATGCATTGAATACTGAACAGACAACAACATAGCTGGACAGCCTGTTTAGCTAGCTTGTAGCTTCACCTAACCACCAGGACAACCAGACTGTGCCCAACACCCACCCATACGCATTGAAGGAGAATCCAAAAAGAGATTATGGTGAAGAAAAATGACTCCACCGACTCCTCACGCAAGGGCAGACATGACAGTCAGTACAGTCGGCAGGTTGGGGCGGTTGGGAGGAGGCCAAGGTGGCATAAATGGGATTCGATGCCCTACGGGGCATTACATTCTCCTCCCCTTAAGAAAGCATCGTCCTCGATGCAACATAACACAACGGAAAAGAAATGGTTCGCAACCAAGAACAGGTACAGGAGAAAGTACACTTTATGGTTTAAAATTTTAGTTGATTAAAGCACGGTCACAAGGTAGCCTTAGGAACATTTGGTAGAATTTTTAACTTTCAATGTTCTGTGAAGATTGGCAGTTCTTTCTTGTTCATCATTTCATTAGTCTCTTTCCATTAGCATTATTCTTAGTTTAATTGCTTTTAAAATTTCATCATTGAAGAGTTTTGGTTTATTCCTTATTGTGGTTGCCCAACATGAACTGCTAACACAACACCCTATCAGGTTCACAAGACCCTACAGATTCACAAGCACACAAGTATATACTTCAAGATTGTATTACACCACATAAAGGTTACTCAAATACGGAATGGAATAGGCACAGTCCACATAACATAGTACTCGACACACATCAATGACTGACATACCAAAATACTTAACCAAAACAGTACTACAATCCACCAGACATTTCCTCAATTTGCATCAATGAAAAAATTCACATAACACCAAACCATGCTACAGGTACATAGTGTCCACAAGGGAATCAATGACATAACCACAACATCACAACACAATTCCATCTGACATGAGTAACACATACATCAAAATACCACTACCAAAACATCACAATAACTCAACATATATCCCAGAACATCAACCATACACACATATATCATAAGCCTCCCTCAAACTCTTATGCCTCCCTCAAACTCTTATGCCTCCCTCAAGTCTCTTATGCCTCCCTATGCCTCCCTCAAACTCTTATGCCTCCCTCAAGTCTCTTATGCCTCCCTCAAGTCTCTTATGCCTCCCTCAAACTCTTATGCCTCCCTCAAGGAGGCCGGTTGACCCTATGGTCCAAGACACATAGAGTTCGAACACTCCTAACCCAAGTGACATAATAACGCGTGGTTCAACAACCCGCTAGTTATATGTACTCCTTGGGGCGTACCCCCATACAACGAAGCGGGTCCATAGGTCCAACCAATCCATGGTGCATCCTATGACCCTATTCCACACATCACGACAATAGAACCAGCACAACAATCCAATCAAAGTGCCAAGTGGCAAAGTACAAGCCTTGGGCAAGGCGGTAAAAATTCCAAATTTAAAAGAAGACCCAAAATCAAGCAAAATAAATGGCCAAATAGCCATAGTTAGTATCAAAATCCCCATGTTAGTGCCACAAACCAAGGAAATGCCCAAAATTGTAAAGCATGGCAATCAAGAAAAGTTGCTGGTCCTTACAAAATAAAGTAAAAAGCTCAATTTATAAATAAAATCAACTTATAATAATGTCACATTACGATAACTGTGTGGCCTTATTTGGCCACCAAGGGGTACTCAACGAGTTGCTAGCACTCGGAACATCGAGCCTCAGCTCATAAAATACATATCAATAATACAACTGTCATCACCTCCATCTGAATCATCCCGCCACCACTTCGACAAGGCTAAACATAGTCATAGTTGCACTTAGGTTGCATACATGCAACCACATAGGGAGAGAGGAAAGAATCACATGTTATCTACTAAACCGAGTTTTGACTCGAGTTAGTGACCCATGGTACACCATTCCTCACTCTCAACATACACTTCTACCGATTTCCCTCAGGATCGGTTAGCGTAAGGTTCACAACATAACATACAACAACATCACTAACATAACGGTGGCACACACATAACTACCATAATGTCTTACATATGGTACATATACAGGGTAGATCACGATCATACATTCACTGAGTGTAATGCATCACTTTACCACATTCTGCACCCAAAGTGCAAGCACCATACGATAGGGTTCATACACTCACCGTATGACCCAAAATCACAACATGAAGCATTACATATTTGCACAGTCATACATACGATGAACATAGTACATCTCAACATAACATCCATTGCTGCATAACAAGGTGGTACACACATTTCTTCAAAACATGGTAAAAAAATCATGATACAACTCATTTCTTTTAACATCAATCTAGTCATACAACACATTGATACACCCACATATCACAATATGCCACAATGCTCTAACACTATGTCATCCACTATATAATTCTTTTCACACGCCACAAACAGTAATTCACACGTGAACTCTTCATAGAATCCACAAGAAGGAGAGAGAATACTCCCATCCCCAACATATCAACATGATCACAAACACGCACAAGGTGACATACACATCACGTGCGTTCACAATATCACAATTACGACAATAATCACATCACGTTTAAAGCACATTACTCTTCCAATATCTACCACCATCATGCAACATCATCATCATCATGCAGTATCATCATGTAACACCACCACCACCATGTAACATCATCATATAACACCAATCCGGCCCATAGGTTCGAGAGCATGAACCTACGCTCTGATACCAAGTGTAACGACCCAAAAATCCACACACGAACAACACAGTGAAATACAGGATAATTTTTTTTTTTTGACTTGCTTGACACATAACATGACGCAACATGTCGTCACCAAGTATACAACTAACACTGTGAACAACTTGAAACAAGGATGGCCATAAAGGCAGCACGGAAACGTTCACACATATCAAGGACAATTTACTTTTCTTTTTGACAAGACAACATAGAAGTCCAATCACAGAACACACTTACAGTTAGGGCCAACCACAAGGAGATATTCTTGAGGGTTATTTATTTTAAAAGGACATCTTGCAATTCTTAGCTTACGTTTTCAAGGAGACTCAGGATATGATTCATACAATTCATCTTACCAAGTTAAATTTATTCTTTTTACACAGAGTAATTATCTTTAAATCTTCTCTATTATGACCTTTATTTGCTTAATTCGTTTATCAAGAAAAAGGAGAATTTCAATTCCACAAGGCCATCTGCTCACCACTAATGCTACTAAGATTCATTCTTTCCCACAAGACAACATGGTTTAAGTTCAACACACTTAAGAGAAGAGATACAAGGTGCCTTGGAAAAGGGTTAGAGGGAGAAGGTCGAGATGAAACATCTTTAGGACCTCATTAGTTATTGCCAGTATTTAATTGAAGCTAGGGCTCTTAACCAGAATTATCAACTACTTTACTTAGGCTTCGCTAAAAGTATTAACAAGGAGTAAAAATTTACTTTCCAAATGGCTGAGAGATAGATTGTGTGGTTTCAAAATTGTTTTCTCCTGTTTATTAAATCTTATTATCTTCCAGAACTAACCATAGATTTCCTTTAAGTTCGTTTAAGAATCCCACCATGAAAGGGATAGTGTTCATTAGTGTAGCTAGGGGTATCAAGTTATATAATGTTACTTGCAATGATAGTCCTGCCCTGGATTACTTAAAGAATTTCTTGCTCTCAAGTTGGTAACCCCTACGTTACTTTATTTGAATACAACTTTTAATTTAACTTCCTGAAGTACTAAACAATCCCATGTTAGTTTACTTATGAAACTTTATTACTAAGTCATGGCAAGGTTTAACTCAGAATTTATTCTCAAGGCAAAGTTGAAGCAACACTCATTAACGAGAACAAAACAAGATTACATCATTTCTTAAATATACTGATACTCCACAAGTCACTCAACCACAATAACCAAATTTTCTTATAATTTCAATGATGGGCACACAATACAAGGTTTCCAAAGTTCAGATGACAAGTCCACAATACATTATACTAAGACATTAATCCTCTTCTAAACTTTCCACTGGACGTTAACGAAAGTTGATCAACATAAAAAGGTTTCGAGCAAAGGATCTTCTCAATTGAGGTTGATGACAAAAGTCTACAAATCTATCCCTCATCTACACGCAAGATCCATCTGCAGCAAATTTTCTACAAGAGTCAGTTCACGAGAACTGAGCAAGATAAGGCTACACAAAACCACCATAACTATTATCTAACAATATCACGAAAAGGAAGCACTTTATTACAAGAATTGGTTCAAACCTCTAAACACTATTAACACATCAAGTTATAATAAAGTCTTCATCATGCCAATCAAAGAAGGAGAAGACCTTGTACTTCAGTTAGGAGCAAAAGCAACGAAAGTAATAATCGTATGAGAATGGCCCTTGGCCCTATAAGGAGATATAAACAATCTAGCAAAGAACAGAATTCCCATCAAGTAAGTAAATAGCAATAATTACAAGATTGAGATTTGATATAAATAGACCAACCATCTAGAATTTTATCAAAGGTACCAACGCATAGGCTAAAATAATACATTTCTAAAAGAACAAAAGTTGATCGGCCCAAGAAAGGGGAAACACGGGTTTCAAAATTTAACACAAAAAGTCATGTATAAATGAGTTTCAAACCGGAAATCAAATAGAGTATACACTCAACATAAGTTTCGAAGCGAAGGCAAGGTATACTATTTTTGACCATTAACTACAAGATTATCCAATCATCCAAGAAGGGTCAAAGTCTTACAGGCTAGTAGCTAGCATGCGAGAGGAGAAGGGGGCTCCGTCACACAAGAGTATACAATAATGTCATCCACAATTTTTAATACACTAAAGATTTGCAAACTTCCACAACAATTCTAATGTTTGATTAATTTAAAATAAATTATCCATTTCCCGAAACAACCATATTTTAAGGCAACCCTAGGTAACACAGTCAACCGTCGCACAAAGATACAAACATAACTTCAAAGTGACATTATCAAAACAAAACCTTCCGCTATGAATCCATAAGACTATCAAATGAAAGCTGAGTTTTTCCCGAAGGTTAATCACATTTAAGGAAATTTCCATCACAAACTATTACGGTAATTACGTGCATAAAAACCGACCAATATTAATTAATAGCGTTAACATTACAAGGGAGCAAAATAATGCAAGTTAGGAAAAATAGAAGAGCGCCATCAGCAATAATTCTGAGAGGGGATTAGACCAACTATTCTAGTGTCAACGAGGTACAGGATTCGCACAATGAAACCTCCAGCTTAGTTGATCCGAAAAGCTAGTTATGGTTCAAGTTGATAGGGATGGTCAAGGCACTTCTTGAGGATGGCCTTAAAAGCCTAGAAACAAGATGAAAGATAGTATAAGAGTCTAAACACATGAGACGGCAAAACACGTTGCAAACAAACCTTTTCATTCTACCAGTTTTAATACCAAAACTCTAAGCTGGCTAGCCCACGCATTGCTCACACAATCCTACAACCTTTCTTTCTCGATGCCAAAAGGTTATCAAAGGGAACTTGCGAAGGAGCTAACAAAAAACGTCAAGGACAAACTTGGGTGCTAGGAAGGGGGTTTCATAGTTATCGTAAACTTACTTCCATGATATCGAAAATACTAGCTTGATCAACATAATAACTTGCAACTCAATCACAGAGAAGAATTAATACATAAACAAACAGACGAAGTTCTATCATTCGAGTAATATAACATTCAGAGGAGAGGGCACACACATCCTTTCGACCCACATACTGTCAACGATAAAAGCTAAAACAAGAAGAACAAGCAGAAAGGGAAATCTCCCATCATGACATCCAACTGACAAATCAATGCAAGGAAAAGTGGTTCGATTTCGCAATAATTGTAAATATAATAGCAGTAGAAAGGTGTAGAAATATCTTGCCTATTTCTCCAGCTTCAACAGGTCGTACAGACTCCACACGGGCCAGCATAAAAACAATAGCATGAGACAAGGATGTGAGTACTGCTGCTGGCGGTGTCAAAGGGCCAAAAGTGATAACTGGATAGACAGATGGGGCAGAAAATTTAACAGTTGAGTCCTTTCGCAAATCCACCTCACACCGCCTCGTAGTACGCTTCTGCACTGGAAACAACTCGAGGAGATTGTCTTCCATCTTCCCTCGCTTCAGCCGTCCTATGAGATCATCAAGGCTGTTATCAACCAAGTACTCCTTGAAAAAGTCTGTGATGAATAACAGCACGATGCCCTTGGCCACAATATTGTCTTTAAGCAGAGGTTGAAAAACCGTTTCTGGTGGAAGCCCAGACAGTTTCTGAGAGAAAGTGAGTGCAGTGAAAATAGCAGCTTCTTTCTTTCATTTTCCTCAAAAAGCTCAAGGGACTGCAAATACTTTCGCATAACATTTTCAAGATTCTTGATTAGAAAAGGTCTCCTGCGTAATATCTTCTGAATATAAGAACAAACGGCAAGATACTCTGCCCTGCAGGTTCACAATTCCAAACAGCAAAGGTATGCCGGTCACATTCTTCAGGCTTTCAAAAAAAACAGCTAAAATGCCTTGTCTATGCTCTTCAATCCCCAACAAAAGTCGAAGCTACACAGCTGTCACGTTTTCCAGCAGGTTCAATAATTGCAAAGTAAATTGTGCTTTCATGAATATTCTGACATGAAACAGATCGGCCTCTAAGAGGTTCTCGGTTGAATTCAGACTTTTTTCAAGTATACATCGCCAATGGATCTAGAAACCTGAATAATTCCCTTCACCCGCCAAACTCCATGCTTTAGAACCACGATATGCGAGTCATCAGGATGCAAAGACTGTAACTCCTGCCTAATATTTTCAATACGTGCATTATACTCTGTTGACAACTGCATTGCAATAACTTCTCCTGTAGCCTTGACCAACTTTCCCATAACAACACGGGAATCTCCTAGATTGGCAACATACAGAATTCCACTACAAACAACCCCTACTAAACAGCATGACCCAACTGCTGCAGTCTGTGGCTTTGTAGGCCAAGCCTTTGTAACAACAGACAGAAACCCCTCTTCTGTTGCCAAAAATGCTTTTCGAATCACATCGGCAGACATCCCCGGTTGCTCTGATGCAAATCTCTGAAGATGCTAAAAAAATATGCTCATTGATGTAACGAGCAGTTTCAGGGCCTCCATGGCCATCATATATCCCAAAAAATGTGCCATGAGGATCTGACTCCGTTGAGGTGAGTGGACCAGATTCCAGCTGACTCTGATCCTCTAATAGGTGATTTGCTTGAACAACAGCCATTGAAAATTCCCCAGCATCATGACGCCCCACAATGTCCTTAAACCACAGAAGACCATCTTGACGGAAGCGACCTTCCAAAAAGAAAAGGCAAGACAGCTCAACTAAAACTTTACCTCGTTCTTCTACTACAGCTGCAAGATTTTGCAACCACTGATCACGACTGTGGTCGCGTGCAACCAGAACATCAGGAATGAAACAGGGGCCAGGAAAATCAAGGCCATAAACGCCGTAGAAACAAGAACTACCAAACACAATACTCCACTTATTACCCTGAAAACTGTTAAGGGCCTATGAGCTTTAACCTCTCGATTCTCCAAAGATCTCTTTTTCTCTGTACATCTTTGACTTTTGTTTAAGCCATTTAGTTCACCATTAGTTTGGGAATCTCGAGTTTCCAGGTTTTGAATGAGGGTAACTTGAGAATGTCTCCATCCAAGTTGGAGTTTATCTTTCAAGGAGGCATAAACAGCTTGTGCTAACGTGGTTTTCCCAGATCCGCCGAGACCGTAAATAACCACGGCTACGACAGGCTTAGCATCTTCCCAATCGAGCAGTTGCACGACTTTGGCGATCTGATCATCTATTCCAACTGCATCGTTAGGTGGAGGAACTTGTGGCATTCTGCTGACCATGCTGCTTTTGTAATGAGAGGCTGTGATTAATAGAAGGAGCTGCTGCCGCTTTTCATCCATTTGAGTGCCAACGTTTTCGAGGACGACTTTGTCTGATGAAGCTGAGAGAAAGCTTGGAAATCCTTTTCTTTCCTTTCACCCCTCGCCAGCGGGAACAACCGTCAATGGAGTTTTCAGGCACTACCTATGCCAGGGGCTCACGCAGCTATTGCACAGTAAAACAAGTAGAACGGTTTCAAAAGAGGATCATAGCAATAAATTTCATCAGGTCTCCTGGTAACTCTCTTACTGTCACAGTCGATTTTGATAGGAATATCTTGAAGGAGAATCCCGAATTTGAGGATGCATTGAATACTGAACAGACAACAACATAGCTGGACAGCCTGTTTAGCTAGCTTGTAGCTTCACCTAACCACCAGGACAACCAGACTACGCCCAACACCCACCCATACGCATTGAAGGAGAATCCAAAAAGAGATTATGGTGAAGAAAAATGACTCCACCGACTCCTCACGCAAGGGCAGACATGACAGTCAGTACAGTCGGCAGGTTGGGGCGGTTGGGAGGAGGCCAAGGTGGCATAAATGGGATTCGATGCCCTACGGGGCATTTGAGAATAATGGTAATCAGCATTAGGAATTTACACTATTTTAATTTTCATAATGCATCCTTGTTCAACATTCCAATGAGGCACAAATGTTATTGTTCATAGTTTAGTTGTACATAACTAAAAGAGATAGAGATAAGCTTTGGGAGAAATAGAGTTATTTTAAGTAGAAAAAAAGAATTGGCAAAAATTGCTAATTGGTTAAAATGAGTCAAGGAACCAATTTGAATTTTAGAAAATGTTTTTTTTCAGTTTACAAGTCCAAGTAATATTGCAAGTTCAATTATACGTTGAATTATTTAAGATTGATAGACAATACATTCAAGAGGTCTATAAATGAAGTGTTATTAGAATGCTATGAATGTAAAATTGAAATGCACATCCCTATACCTACTATAAAACATGAATATGATTCAATTATATTCAAATCACCCATCATTCAAAAGATAAATAGCTAAAATTTGATTATTTTATCTAAACCATGAGTATTTGGTAGTTCAAGAACTACCATTACAGCAAGGAAAAAGAAAGAAAAAAGTGATCAGATATTCGGGAAGGAATAATCAGACGTCAATCTTGTAAACCTTATAGTGGTACGTGATTCTCATTCCATGTATTTTTAGGTTGGGATTTGAGGCAAAATTTAGAATTGGAATATATTGTGTTTCCTTTGGTGTTATGAGCGTACACCCTCAAGTGGCTTTCTGTAAAATCATAACATCACAAGGAAACTCAATTTACTCAGATATATAGAAATTATGTGGTGTCTATTTTGTGCAGGGATCCATTGTGTATGTGTAGGTCATTGTGTATGTGTAGGTCTATGTTGTAAGGTTTTTGATTGTTGTTAATTTGATGTTAAAATTCTTTTTATCAGTTTTTAGCATGTATAGGGGAAAGGATCTTATAGTTGTGCATGCATCAAAACATGTATATTTTTTGTTCACTTTTTTATTAATGAAATTTTTATAGAACCGATGACAATGTGACACATAGGGCACTCAGTCATTGTCCCTCTTTCAAATGCTTTAGATTAATTTTCTTTATATTAAATCAATTTTAAAACTACCTTTGCCTCCAAATAAACAAGTGAAATGAAAATGCTGATATGACATGTGTATTTTTTTTGCTCTAATGAAACAGCTACACATATCTACGTGCCCCTAAAATTAGGGTGCATGACTATAGGTTCCTCTCCCCTTGACCTTGTAGTCATGTCAATGAAACTCTTTATCAATCTTTGGGATTTGCAAATCTTCCTCTTTTCTTTTTTTTCTTGTTTTGGCGGATTTCTAACAAACTGATCTCCATCCTTAAAATCTTAATAGAAGAACAATACCTTAAGAAAACCTAATAGAAATTGAAAATGTTTTACATCCCTCCTTTATGTTTAGGGTCGTGACTATGAAACTCAAGACAGCAGCGCAGTGTATTTATAGAGGTAACAAAGCCTGCAAAGTCTAACTCAATCAAGCAGCGGGCTTGGCTATGTTGTTGCATAGCCACGCACGGAGGTAATAGAGTTTCACATAAAAGAAAACGTGCATAATTAACTATTCAGAAACAAATAAACAAACAAAAATGAATTGGTGTTCCAACAATCTCTTTTCCTCGCATCTTTTAAAATTTATTTTGGTGCCAAGATTTGTTTTACGAAGTAGTCTCCGTGTAGTGACATGTTTCGACAAACACCAATTGGTAGCATCGAAGGTCACATGTCATCCCTTTGACTACGTGTGCAAGTGGGGTCCATGTGTACCTTTGAGTTTGTCATTGCCACATTGGAATAGGATTATGCATCCAATCAACCAAACATTTTTTTTACTAGGATTCTAAAGTACGTGAAATGTACGATGTGCTTGCCGAAAGGGATGTAGTGAAGAAGAAAAACTAGATGAAGAGGAACAAAGGGAGAGGAAGAGGATTGTAGAAATTGACATAATATGGTAGAGAAGTGAAAGGGAAATGAATGAGGAAACATGGATACAATGTGAAACTATATCGTCTATGAATTACATGACTTGTTTTTCAATCGAATGACGGTAGAAACTCATGTTGTGGAAGTTGATGAAGACACCATAGAGGGAGATATGGTTCAGTCAATGTTCCAAGTCACTTATAGTCAACTAATAACTGACCACACAATTTCCACATCATCACATTTCAATGGACTTTGATTGACAGTTAAGATTTGTTAGATGACATTGATACATTCCTCCACATCTACAACCTGCATTTTCTCATGCAACTTGACTCTATCATGGGGTAGCAAAATTTCCCTCTGTAAAATACCTTTCAATGAAAAAAGGAAAATTTTAGTCAAATTTTTAAAATGATTTTTGTATTTCTTATATGAGATTCCAAAATGAAATATACTCATGGAATCGGTTGCTTTCCTTATTGCAGTTTTCCTCAACTAGGCCTTCTAGATACCTACATATGTCAGTTCAGTGTGAGTCTCCACAATTCATAGATAAATAGGAAAAGCTTTAAATAAATATTCACTTGGCATGTGCCAATTATTTTTTTGTATTACGAATCGTGTCACTCTCTGCAAAATGTTTTACACACGTAAGATGTTTGAAATGCATGCCAACTATCCCACGCACAATCTTTTGTTGGAATTAAGCATTTTAAATACTAAAGCTATGTCGAGTTGCATTTTCATCCCAATTTCATATAGGAACTCGACATTAACACATAAACCAGACTATATTTGTTTGTACACAACTTCCCCTAAGCCAATTAAGCCAAAGTATGAGTGTTTTCTTAGGCATATTCAAGCTTGACAAGGGTAGGCTTCATTTTTGTATGCAATGCCTCACATGAGAGTGGTGGTGGGAATGGGAGTGGGAGTGGGAATGGGAATGGGAGTGTGAAGTCATGAATAAGATGTGAAATAAGGAGGTGGTAGTGGTGGATGCCTCTCCACAGTCGAAGACAATAATGTTATGGGATTTGTCATACCTTGTGAATAAGTTGGACACACTCATTAATAGCTTTATCATTGGATCCTTCATTAATATCTTGCAAGATGTTTTCCTACTTATCACCCACCTGACCCTATCAAAATTAAAGTTTCAGGCCTCCATGGTGTAGAAGATGTCAAGAACTTTCTAAAAAAGTCTTCTCCCACCCAAATTTGAGTTCCCAATCAAAAGATATGGCCATTTGAAGTTCCTCAAGTTGGGCGTTTAACCTGACTTGCAGTATGCAAGGGTCTATTCATATAGGGGCTGCCATCACCAATCCGGCACTATGATAATTCTTCACCAAGAACTCCTCGTGCTATGATTATTTACTAATGCACAGCCTTTAGTTTGGTGGATGTAATCTGGAAACAAAACAACAACATAACACAAGAATACCATCGACTATGATAAGACGGAATGATGACAAATCTGAAATATCAAAGTAAATGATAATATTAACATGAAATTGTTACAATCTCACCCATGAGGTACTTCAAGTGTTATTGACTTCACTTGAATTTCACCAAGACTATGGGAGAAACTTTACAATTACACCTCTTAATGGCTTCTTCAACACACCTTTAAACTGATGGCTTCCTTCGCACACTTCCTACAATATTTCTCACTACTTCCTTCTATGCTAAATGAGGGGGGTGGCCTCTCTATTTATAGAACTTCCAGGCTTATCCATCTTATCTCTAAGATAGGATAAGAAATCCACTCTGACAAATCATATTCCATACCTTAACTCTTATCTGTACATGTAAGCTTATCTTTAAGATAAGATAAACTTTATCATTTTACATGGGTTCCACATTTTTAGACTTTTTACAAATAAAATACACAAAATATTTATGACCTCACTCCTTGTCTTTATTACCAATATAATATTTCTAATTCCTAATCATGTAGACCCTACTTCTCTAATTACCCAAACTTTGACATTTTAACATTACCGGACCACTTACGACAAATATTTACTTTTTACAACATTCCTATTGTACTTTGACTGTTACCGTACTCCACATTATTGGCGGCACCGTACTGACGGCGCCGTTATCTTCTATCAGACGCTACTACTAATTATACTTAACAACATCATATTCCTAATACATACATTAATGAAATAGAAATTACGGAGGAAAAATTTTAGTGTTGACAGGGCCATGTGGCAGCCCCAAGCTCATTTGAGATTTTTTCCCTTGCCTTCGCTCTTATAATTGTGCCCATGAGACACATGGCATTATCCACGGGCTCCCCTATTTCCTTTGTATCCTGCCTGAGTCCTTTCTACTGGCGGAGGCACTCTGTCTGACCCGCGACAATGGCAGCTTCGCGCATGCTTGGGAACTACCCTTTAAGCCACGCCTTTGGAATTGCACGGGTGAGGCACATGGCAAGCTGGCACATGCTTGGGACTTGCCTCCAGATTCTACCTTTACATTTGTGCCAGGCCGACGCATGGAGGCTTCTACCGCTCTATCTCCTTTGTTAACTCTAACCATGTGGTGGGTTGGCGCTCATTTGGAAACTGCCCTTTGGGTCATGCCTTTGAAATTGTGCCGACAAGGCATATGGTACCCTCTACGGCCCCTTCATACTTAATCAATTCAGGTCCAATGAATACTGCCTTTATAGATGGGACCCTTGTAGCCTACCCCTTAAATTAGGACAACAGGACACATGGCATCATCTGCATCTGTTGTTGTTTCCTTTGCATTTTTGCTAAGTCTCCTTTCATTTGGTGAGGCCCTATGATTGACTCTGGACATATGGAGGCTTAGCGCACATTTGGGAACCTACTCTGAATTTAACTTTTGAATTTGCGCCACACTGACATGTGGCTTCTTCCACTTACCTCTTGTACTTAGTCGATTCGAGCTTGTCTCCTTTCAAGCCTGGTACACGTGGAAGGCCCGCGCTCATTTGAGTCTCTGTCTTGGGTCATGCCTTTAAAGTTACGCTGATGAGACATGTGGTGTCATCCACTGGTTCTATATACTTAGTCCTTTCGAACATTCGGCTGTCCCCTTTAATTATGACCTGGGACACGCGGCGAGCCTACACTTGTTTGGGGTTCTACCTTCGGAGTTGGTCTTTGAAGTTACACCGATGAGACACGTGGCACCTTCCGCTGGCTCTACCCCATTTTGAATTTTCAACTATCGGCGAGACTTTGACTCTGACCCCTAGCTACATGGCAGATTAGCGCTCATTTGGGGACCGTTCTTTGGACTTGGCCCTTGAAGTTACGCCAAGATGACACATGGTGCTCCCCCATGAGTATGTTGTTCTACCCTGAGCCAACTCCTATACAAAGTCTGAAACTTCAAGTCCTTCCTCTAATTCTCTCATGTGCACTCTGGACTATTTTAATGCCATTGGCCTCTTTTGACCTTGTGCTCTTTGATTCAAGCTCGTATGTCCCCTTGTTTTTTATTCTGGAATGTGAGCTCATGGGTTTGAATCGTCCCCTTCATATTTTCTTTATGTGCGGGGTCATGTTTGACCAAATTTATTGAGAGGTGAATTTGGAATAACAGTTTGGCGACTCATGGGGACATCTTATAGCTAGATGAAGGGAGTAGTAGCCTTGTTGTATCCATTGGGCATGGCGTCACAATTAATAGCCTAGTACTGACCCTTCTTTCAAAATAAACTCCCCGATTGCCTACCTTTTCTATTTTCTTCCTGACCCTGAGCCTTCCTGCGCATCTGCACTCTCAATTTTCATAAAAAATATTGAAAGCTTCTGAGAGTAGAAAATTATTTGACCTAGGGCCTTCACATGTCCCTGAATGGACTGTATGCATTTTGAACTGCGTGGTGATACAACCTCGGAGCAACAAAACAAAATAACATGCACTATGTACAAATATCAAATCATACATGCCTCAAATGAGACATGTAGAGTGTGTAAGAGCACTTCTTCTACTGAAAGAAAATCTACTCCTACTCCTAAACTAATAAGTAAAAATGGAAACTCAAACAAATCTTGTAACTGGCAGGGAGAAGTAACTTCCCTTTCTCAAAAATTGGGACCATGTAGTTGATTTGGTGCTGGACATGGTCGGAAATGAGAGTAAGAAACCATCTTGCAGATGGTGTTTTTCCCTCCTCAAAGTATCAACAAACACAATGTACACCTCCTGTATTTGCTCTGTGATTGGGTATAGGAAGTGTTGTTGCTGACCTTTGGTGCTTTGTATCTCAACCTCATGCTCTGGAATGAGCACAACTGGCAGAAACTCTCTTGGCTCCAATGAAGCCAAGTACCTAATTGGGCATGGTCTGGTCCTTTGAATGTGCCCATCGCTCTAAACTTTGGCTCCAAGAGCGGATTCTTCCTGTATGGATGGTGTGGAAGAGATGATGACATCCTCTTCCTCCTTCCCTTCCTTCTCTTGTGAAGAACATGGAAGATCATAGTCCTTCAACCTTGGTTTTAGAGAGTTGTTATGAAGTGCAGGTTGTTGCACTTGGACGTTCTCCTTTATGGCAGAAGGCTCATATGCTTGGAAGGTGGATGATGGAGTAGAAAATTATGTGATCTCCTCATGCTCCACTCCATCAAAGAAATCCTCCATGTCTGATAGGTACTCTACCTCCTTGTTTTCCTGCTGCATGTGCTCTACCTCCTCCATGGTGTCCTCTTGATCTGTAACTAGCTCACCATGGTTCCCTTCTTCTTCAAACATGAAGTTTGAAACTTCAAACATGAAGTTTTAAATATCAAACTCCTCTTCAACATCAAAAGGGGATGAAGTGGGAGGAAGAACTGAAGGTTCTTCTGTGGCCTGCTCCATACTTAGAACCTCTAAAACTATATGGTCCTCCTCCATCATGGGTTCATCAATCAAATAAGGCCTTTGAAATGAAAGCAAAAAATCTTCAATGATGCTTTCTTTAATGAGTGGCCTCAACCTTGATTTGATATCTCCTAGCTGCTCCTCTTCAATGGTACTTGGAGCTGATTATTCCTCCTCCTTAATTGGTTGTGCTGCTTGGATCATATCAGTATCCTCTTTAGAAAAAAAATGTCATGATGGACACTGCATTCAAAGAAAATAGATTGTTGATCTTCTTCCTCCTGTCCTGGCTCTTCTTCTACTGCAAACTCAGCCTCAACCACCACTGGGTCTTCTACCTTGACCTCCTTTGTCGGCTTAACCATCAAGGGGATCTTTTTAAACATGAATTTGACAACCAAACTCTTCAAATTTTCTATCATTTCTTTTCTGTTGGGCTCCTTTTCTTGTTGTTCTCCTTGACTAGATTCTTGAGTCTCTTCCCAACATGGACTTGGGAAAGCAAGAGGAGTGGTAGGTTGTGGTTCAACTAGCTTTGCAATTTGTTTTGGTGGAGAGGGGAGTGGAACTTCTTTTTTTTTTGGAGGGGATGACTGTTTAGGAAGGGAAAGGGCAGAAGAATTGAAATGAGATGGAAGACTAGGAGATGGATAAGGGAAATCAACACTTGGGGTAGAAGATGGGGAGCTAAACTCATAATACTGTTGCAATGATATTGATTGAGGAAAAGGAAAAGAAAAGCTAGGAGGTAGTGGACTTACCCATTGACAAGGTTGTCTTGTGCCCAACTCATAAGGCTCAATCTCCTCAATCCACTATGTAAGTTGAGGCAATACTTCAACCATGAAGTTAAGCTTTTCCTAAGGGCTGTAATGTCTTGGAAAAGGGCTGACCCATGGACAAGGTGCCCTGCTATCAATCCTGAATGCCTTCATTTGCATTGTATCCCTTGACTGCACCATGTTGTCCTCTATGTGTTGAATCTATTCAAGAAAACCAGAATTCTCCACATAACCATCACCATTGTATGCATCCCCTTGTTCTTGATAAGCTCCATGGCCAAAATGGCTTTGACACTGCTCATATGGGTAAGCATAATGGTTCTGGATTTGATCATAATGCTGATCTAGAGGAGTTGAGAAATACATTTGAGGTGGACTGTGCTACTATAGGTGTGAATTCCATGAGGAAAATGAAGTCTTGATTGCACAACTTCATGAATGGTAGAAGATGAAAGAGATGGAAGAAAAATGGATGAAAATGGATGGAAATGGATGGGGAAAGGTCTAAAACTTTAGAGATGGATTGTTGACCAGATGGAGTTGCCAGATGTGCTTGCATGTGCCTCAAAAGGTTGAATACTAACAGGAACACACCAACCTTCTAAGATGAAGTGGTAAGGTGCTTCAAACCTGTCCCACCGGGCATGCCAAAATTGTTAGTGTAGAATCAAAACACCCCCGAATGGCCTCAGATCTGAGTGGGGCATTCGGTGTGATTTCACAAGACATTGATGGTGAAGATGCATCTTTGCAATGATGGCATGCATTAAAGTCATAGACGTTGATTGCTCTAATGCATGTCTATGGCAAGACGTTCAGCGTAGTAAAAATATTTTTCCATAACTAAAGTAGCCTTGAGCTGTCGTTATAATTTGTTGTCATAGTATTGTCATGGAGGGTTAAAATTTTACATATTGCTACATGTTGAGTTCATTTACACCTGCAATTCGAGCACTAAAAGATGAGGAAATGTGTTAAGAATAAGATTATTTGTTCACCTTGGCCTCACATGCTTACAAAAAACCATTTCAGGGGCTTGTCCAGCACACTCCCTCTTCACATGATGATTATGTTGTTTTGATCTATTGGTTCTTAACATTTATTAACTGATGGCGGTATCTAAATTCAATCCAATGACCTTCACTTATTTATCTGTATTTTCTTCTCCATTCCAGAAATTGAACCTGGAAATGTTGTGGATAAAATACTATAATTCTTCTTTCCACCTTGCGAAGTTGAATTGCTTTGTTTGACAATGATCATTTGTTGAACTTTGCAGCCTTCAAAATGATTCCACCTGTGAAGTTTTTAATCATTATAAATGAAAAGCTCATTATCCGATATTTTTAAATTTTCTTAGTTTTTAGTGATGTATTCATTTAAATATGCAAAGATCAAAATGTTACAGTATCACAAACGATTAAATATAAATCTTTGAAGTTTATGTTTTGTTTTCCTCAAGAATTTAATAATTGTATATAAATCTCAAAAGTAAAATGAAATCTAAACATCTCTATGTTTTACAGTCTTTTTCAAATAACATTAGAAGAAAAATTATTTCAAATTTATAAAATAAGGATCTAGTAGAAATTCCTCTTACAAAAACCATTTCAAGGGATTGTACAACACACTCTCACTTCACACGGTGTATATTTTGTTCTGATCTACTACTTCTTTACATTTATTAACTGACAATGGTATCAAATTTCGACCCAGTGACCTTCACTTATTTATCTATATTTTCTTCTCCATACAAGAAACTGAACCTAGAAATTCTACGTTAAAATGCTATAATTCCTCTCACCTCCTTGCGAAGTTGAATTGCTTTGTTTGACATTGATCATTTGTTGAAATTTGCAGCCCTTAAAATGATTCCACGTGTGAATTTTTTAATCATTATAAATGAAAAATAACATTATCGCTAATTTTCAAAAAAATTAGTGATTTATTCATTTAAATTTGTGAAAATCAAAATCTTACAGTATCACGAAAGATTAAATTTAAAGATTTTAATTTTATGTTATGTTTTCCTCAAACATTTAATAATTGTGTATAAATTTTAAAAGTAAAGAAAAATATGAACATCTATGTGTTTTATAGTCTTTGTCGAATAACTTTTGTCTCAATTTTTCCCTCGGCAAATTTGGATCAAACACGACCCCATACATGAAGAAATACAAGGTACAGTTCTGTCACATGAGCCCACATTTCAAATCCAACAAACAGGTTGCAGGAGGGCTCTATAATGGAGTAACAAGGTCGGGGAAGGAGAAAACAGTGTCAAAGAAACTAGAGGCTCAAAGGAGAAGAACATGGAGAAAGGACTCAAAGTCTTTTGGGATTTACAAATGATTCAGAATGAGTCCATAAAATTGACTAGGTATGGAAGAATTAGAAAAAGCCTCCACATGCCTCACCGACGCTTCTCCAAAGAGTTAAACTCAAAAAGTGGAGGCTCGAACAAGCGCTCAGGCTTCCACATGTCCCAGAGTCAAAAAAAGGATGGAGCGGGCCCAAAATTATTAAGTATAGAGAACCAACAGAATCCTCCATGTATTAAAATGATGCACCTTCGTAGGGTCAAAGCAAAAGGCAATTTCCAGATGAGTGTGGAGCTTCCACGTGTCTCAGGCATGAAAAAGGATAGAGCCGACCATTGAAAATTCCAAACAAGCGCAAGGCTACCACGTGTCAACTCACAATTTCAAGATGGGAGCCCAAGGCGGAGACTCAAACTTGCGCCAGCCCTCCACATGGCCAGGGGTCAACAGAGGTCAAATTCAAAGTGGGCCAAAATTGGTTAAGTATGAAGTGTAGGTGGAAGGTGCCACGTGTCTTAATGGTGCACATTCAAAGGCACGGCCCAAAGTGGAAGACTCAAAGGAGCACAAGGCTTCCATGTGTCATCCCAGCGCATCTTCAAAGATAAATCTAAAAGTGGGTCCTTAGAACAAGTGTGCCAAGCCTCCACGTGTCCCTGGTCAGATATATGGCCGTGCCAAGCAAAAGGACTTAGTAAAAAACATAAAGGGAACAAAGCAAAGCCGTGAAAGAAGCCACGTGTCAGCCCGACGCAACTTCAAAAGCAAAATTCAAAAGCGGTCCCCAAAAGAGTGCCAGCCCTCCACGTGGCCATATTCCAAGTCAAAGCGGGGATGGTGGGTCTCCGGAGGTAATTTTAACTTTTTGGCTTCTAAGAGATATAAAGTATGAAAATCGATGCCTCCCAATGCCCAAGGAGCCATGTGTCAGGCCTATATTGAATGTGGGCCCAGTGGGCCTTGGAGTGATTTTTTTCCCAAATGGAAAATATGGACCGATAGACCCAAAGATGGTTTTTTGGCAAAAAGTGAATTTCGGGCCCTGCGGACCTGTTCTGCTAACTGGTTTTCACCATTTTTGTATGGACCTGATTCAAATATTCAAATGGACATATCTTTCGACTCAGTGCCCGAAATTCAACAAATTTGGCACCATTGGAAAGGTCTCGACCTCGTCTATGCCATGGAAACCTGAAACTTTAATTTTGGTAAGGTTAGGTGGGTGAAAATGGGAAAATGTCTTCACGCCATTAATACATGATCCAATTGCTCCAACAACCAGATCAAATTAGATTTGATCTGTCTGTTCTTCTTTCTTCAAAGTTCGAGCAGACATGGAGTGGCCGATTCGATAGATTATGGGTAGATTTGTAGGAGCATTAATGGTTGGTAGCTGATTTTCAAATCAAGTTTTCCCACCTCTCTCTCCTTTCTTCTCTCTATGTTGCATCTATAAAAGAAGGAGTTGGGCTCATTGTAAAGGGTTGGACATTTCTGTTTTGCACTCTCCCTCTTTCCCTTGTCTATAAGAGAATTTGTGGAGTTTCCAAACCTCCCATTCAAGTTATAATGCAATATTTTGCCTCTTGGCCACTATAATGCACTGTATCGACTTTTGGAGCAATAATATATGTTTGTGGATGATTCTCGACCCTCTCATGTGTTTATTGTTTCCTTCTGATCTCTCATTACAGTTTGGTTATCTGTGCATGGCATTTGCATTACATTTTTATGGTTTGTGTTAGCTTGCAAAATGAGTGTTTAACATTCCTTTGGTGCATCACCTCATTAGCTTAGGTTTATTTTTTGCATCTTCTCAACCCTGTCTCCTTGGTAAGATAGAGTAGGTTTAGAATAGATCCTCTGTAATTTATTTGTGTGCACCTGAATAGAGGAATAGGAACCGGCCTTAATCCAGAGAGCTCTCTCAACTCGCAAGGTCCCACACTTTGAGAGATGCTCCATGTTGTGCAATCACACTGAGAGTCTCAACTCATCTAGTTGCAGGCATTCAGGGGTGTTGTGATTCTGCACTAACAATTTTGGCACACCTGGTGGGACAAGAAGTCTCCATCTTTATTGCAGCAAGATTGATGTGCACTTGCTATAATTTTAGCTTTTAAGAAGCTTTGAAATTACACATTTGGTGACTCCAAAATAATCAGAATCTATTGGTTTCAACAGTCTAAGCTTGTCAAGTTCATGAGAAGAATACAAACAAGGTCAAGAACTAGAGAGGAGGGACTATTTGTCTATCTACACTTGTCCCCAGAAAAGAGGGAGAAGAGGGAGAAGAGCCCAAAGGTCTCCATCTCCACCAAATAGAACCTTGTCAACACCTCCTCCTGGTAGGCCATTCATTCAATCAACAAGGGTTCTCAGGCCAATCAGGATGGCACAGCCAAATCCTTATGTCAATTTCACTGGCAGTAGCCCACTTGCTCTTAATGCACAAAATCTAGTCCCAGTTGCAGCATTAAAGAGCATCCCATATTTCACTGGAGAGAACCAGACTTCTCCTAGTGACCACATTCAAGACATTACAAATGTCTGTGCAATTCATGAGATCACTGAGATGGACATTGCAGTCAAGTTACTATTAGCTCTTCACTCAAGGGTAAAGCTTCATAATGGTTTAGGAGTCTAACAATAGGCTCTATTCAAACTTGGGACCATCTGTGTAGAGCTCTTCATAACCAATTTGGAGAAAAGGGAGATAATCTATCCTTGTTGGAGCACTTAACAACAATCAAGAGGGCTCCTAATGAGAAGCTGACAGATTTCAACTTCAGATTTCAAAGGACATGGGACAGGATTCCATTGGCTGTAAGGCCCACAGATGAAGGTGCTTTCTTATACTTTCTTAGAGCTCTAAATTCTGACATTGCTTTAATGATTCAATCAATGGGAGGCACCACCTTACCTGCAGCCTATAGCATCTCCATTAGAGCTGAAAATTATCTGATTCAGGCTGGCAAGCTTGCTCCTAGGCCACCCATGCCTCTATACCCAGAACTAGGAGATCCAAGCACTAGTCAGACACCCACATTAGCTCCTATACCTACTCCTAGGAATCAGAGTTCAGCTGAGGCCTCCACCTCATCTTCTAGCACTTCAAAAGAGCTTCAAGAAGTTATGAAACAGTTACAGAACCTAGGGAATGAGTTAGTGGACTATCAAAAGGCAGCAAGCTCAGATTTCTAGGCCATATCAACCTCAAGCTCAATATCAGGCTAGACCCCCATATCAACAAAATAGACAACCAGCTCAGCTGTAAATCAAACCAAAACCAAGGACAACCTCAAGCTATTAGGCCTTTCCAGTCATATGATCCAAACACAGCTTCAACATCAAGGGCCTTGGTTCTAGCACAAAACAATATGGCACAAGAATATGATTGGTGTTTCCCATGTAATCAGCCTCATAACCAATCAATGTGTTTTAATGGTGCACTAAACCAGGCCTTGATGGTACAGACCATTGGTGTGTCACAAGAGTCTAGCCAAGAAGAAAATCAGTAGCAAGGAGTTCAGCAAGAAGCATCTCTAAGTGAGACTATGCTTGTCAATTGGAAGGCAGAAGACTTTTGTGGGATGAATCAAACCCCTTCTCAAAGTGTAGCTGCCAATACACGGTCCAAGAAGAGGAATATGGGAGAGGGAAAATCACCAAACTAGGTAATCCTCAACCTTCCATTATTCCACAAGGTATTGGTGCTCAGAATGCAACTCCCAATATGTAGAGTCATCCCAAGCCACCTTCCAAACCCACTCAGGCACTGGTTGTAATGACCCATGTGCAAGAGAAAAATGTACCAGGAAAGGGGCAGCAAAAGGATAGCTCATTTAACATCATTGAACAAATGAAGAAGACAAATGTGAATATTTCAATGTGGGAGTCATTGGCCATTCCAGGATAGAGAGATCTATTGCAGACTGCTATGGCTAATTGGTCAAGCTCAAATCAGCCCCCTAACTAGCAAGAGAAAGTGTTTACCAATGTGGTTCAGCCTGAGGGAAACCATGGAGGACAACAAGGTAAGAATCTGAAGCCACCTCCGTTTTATGTTTCATTGATCATTGGAGACAAATTGGTACATAATTGCATGATTGATTCGGGGCAAGTAGCTCTGTAATGCCAAAACAAATAGCTGATCAGTTGGGACTTCAATACGAAGTCATCTCCAGGGGTGTAGTGCAATTAGATGGGACAACAGTAACAACAATTGGAGTCATCAAAGATTTAAGCCTCACACTACACGCCTGCCCCAATGTGACTGTATTGCAAAATGTATCAGTAATAGACTTGCCTGCCACATTTTGCATTGTGTTTTTCGAGAGACTTCACTACTAAGATTGGAGGCTATATGTCTGTTGATTGGTCACACATGATTTTTAGAACAAGGTATGGAGCTAAGGCCACAATCAGATCTGAGCCCATTGCAGATTACCATATTGAGTCTTATGTACCCAGCCCGATCAACACCAATTGTTCAGCCTTTGATCAAGAGGATCTCCCAAGCACTTGTGAAGTAAGATACCAAGGTGGGGTGTATCCTAGACTTGACCCTCGACAAGTGGGAAAACAAGAGGCATGCTTTTGACCCCTATAAAGAGATGGAGGAATTTGAGCTAGGAGTCTACTTATTTACATGAGGAGAATCATCCTCTTCCTGACATCATTAAGCCAGACCACAGAGATGATAATGAGGTATGGCAGTTGTTCTTTGATGGCTCAAGAAGTAGACAAGGAGCCGGAGGAGGAGCTATGCTTGTTTCCCCCCAAGGTATGAAATACTACTTAGCTTTTTGTTTCCAATTTGATTGTTCAAACAACACAACAAATATGAGCTCTTGGTCCATGGACTACATTGGGCAAGGAAAAGGGGTATAAAGAACTTGCAAGTGTTTGGCAATAGTGAACTAGTTTCTAATCAAGTCCGAGGACAAAATTCACTACCAAGAATGACCTGTTAAAGAGCTACAAGAACTGGGTATGGGACCTCATCAAGGACTTTGAAGCATTCAGCATCAATTCCATCCCAAGGAAGAAGAATGAAGCAGCAGACAGACTGGTAGCGATTGGGGCAGCATTTGATGTTGTAGAGAGTATCAAGAGTGATAAGTCTCAGCCCCATATCAAAGTGGTTGTGAGACCAGTTGTCCCTGATAATAACACAAGTTGGCAGGTCTTCAAGAATGATCAACAAATTGTCAAATTTCTACAAGAAGAAGTTGAGTTCTCCTCCAGAAACCAAGACAAACTGGAGCAGTAGTATGGCGATCAAGTGGTGTAGCTGAGGACCAAAAAACTACCAAAGGGTCTTGTCACTTTGGAATCAATCTTCAACCCAAATGACCAATTCCTGAAAGGAGAAGGCGAATATTCAGGTAAAGGGTGAAGATTCAGAGCCCATTTTCATAGAAGAAGGCAAAATGTTGCAGATTGGCAAGGTAAGCACTCAATAAGAAAAATCTGAGTTTATTCAACTTTGTCAAGAATTCCCAGATGTCTTTTCCTGGACTTACAAAGATTTAAGAGGCTTCAACTTGAAGTTGGCACAGCACACAATCGAGTTGGATCTAGGATCTAAGCCTTTCAGACAAAAGCAAAGGCTAGTGAACCCTCACATAGAGCCTCTTATGAGAAAAGAGTTGAATAAGCTTATTGAGGCCAGCATCATCTTCCCTATCAAGCACTCAAGTTGGGTTACAAACTTGGTGCCTGTGAGGAAAATAAGTGGAGAGATCAAACTGTGTGTGGACTTCTGTGATCTAAACAGAGCATCACTCAAAGATCACTATCTACTTCCATCAATGGAATAGATCTTATAGGTTGTAGCTGGCTCTGAGAGGTTTTCATTGCTAGATGGATACTCAGGCTATAACCAGATAATGGTGAAAGAGGAAGATCAGTTCAAGATAGATTTCACCACCAAATGGGGTACATATGCTTATAAGAAGATTCCATTTGGACTATCAAATGTCAGGAGCAACATTTCAGAGAGCTATGGACATGGCATTCAAAGGCTTGATCAACAATATAGTTCTGGTGTATCTGGATGATATCACCGTTTTCTCAAAAAATGTTACAGACCATCTCTTCCACCTCAGACAAGTATTCCAGAGATGTAGAAGGTTCGGAGTGTCCTTAAACCCAAAGAAATGTGTATTCTTGGCACATGAGGGTAAATTGTTGGGCCACATTGTCTCTAGAGAAGGGTTAGCAATTGATCCTGAAAGAGTTGAAGCCATCCGGACACTTCCATTGCCACAACACAAAAAGTCTCTCCAAAGCTTCTTGGGGAGGATAAACTTTGTTCACAGGTTTGTACCTGATTTTTCCACTCTTGTGAAGCCTTTAACAATGATGTTAAAGAAGAGTCTTGCATTTAAATGGACAACAGAAGGCAAAGAGATTTTTGAGGCCATCAAGCTCGCAATATCACAAGCCCCAACTCTTGTTAACCTAGACTTCTCAAAAGACTTCATGCTATATGCTTTTGGAGGGTCAGACACCATCTCAGCCATCTTGGTCTAGCCCAACAAGGAAGGTTCAGAACAACCCATAGCCTTCTTCAGTCAGAGCTTGGAGGACTACGAGGTAAAATACTCTTTCATTGAAAAGCATGTCCTTGCTGTTATTAGGAGCTTGAAGAAGTTCAGACACTTGGTCTCAAACAATAAGATTCAACTACTAGTATCTCATGCTAGTGTCAAAGATTTTCTCCTAAACAAGGACTTGAATGAGAAGAGAGTAGGTTGGATCACTCGAGTAATGGAATATGACATTGAGATCAAGGTGACCAAACTAGTTTGTGGTAAGGGTCTATGTGAACAGCTCACTTCCAAGCAACAAGCTGAGTCAGTGGATGAAAAAGAGGTTATTCCTATTGCTACAGAATGATCAAGAACAGCTAGCTAATGATGCACCTATTCCATGTTGGACCCAAGCCTTGGTGCATTATCTCCAAACATGTTTGTGCCCTCTAGAATGGAACAAAGAAAAAAGGAGATACTTCAGACTACAAGCCATCCCATATGTGCTTGTTGGTGGAGTCTTGTTCAAAAAGGATATCAATAGTGTCCTATTGAGGTGCATTGGGATAGGCCAAATTGAGAGAGTGTTGCATGAGTTCCATGATGGAGAAGCAAGAGGCCACTTTTCTCCTCGAGTAACATCTCTCAAGATCATGAAAGTCTGGTTATTACTGGCCTACAGTGTTTAAGGACTGCTATTCATGGATTAAGAAGTGCAAGAAGTGTGCATTCTTCATAGGAAGGAGAAGTTAGCAGCCCTGCCCCTTCGTCCAATTTCAATGGATCAGCCATTCATGCAATGGGGACTAGACTTCATTGGGGTGATTAACCCAAATTCAAGCCAGGGCCACAAGTGGATACTTACAGCAAAAGACTACTTCACCAAGTGGATTGAGGCAGTGGCACTAAAAGAAGCAAATGAATCCAACATCTTGGATTTCTATGAAGGAATAGCCACCAGGTTTGGAGTCCCTGCCACTATTATATCTGATAATGCATTGGCATTCCTTGGTACAAGGATCACTGAATGGGCTATTCAGGAATGGTGTATACCTCAGCACTTCATCAAACTATTACCCTCATGGTAATGGCCAAGAAGAGTCCACAAACAAGAACCTATTAAGGATTATCAGAAGGATCTTGATGAAAATAAGAGAACTTGGCATAAAAAGCTCAAATCCGCTCTATGGGCTGATAGGATCACATCCAAAAGATCCACTTGTAACTCCCCATACAAGCTTGTATATGGAAAAGAGGCAATATTTCCCATATCATTGGAGTTTCCCACTCTAGAGCTCATGAAATAGTTGGAACTAGCCGAGTTTGGACCCATGGAAATCAGGTATGCAGAGCTGATGGAAGTAGGAGAAGCAAGAGAGCATGCAATGCAGAGCATGGAAAAGGATCAAGCATTGATCAAGAAGAGTTTTGACAAGAAAGAAAGAACAAGGACCTTTCAAGAAGGGGACTTGGTTCTAAAGTGGGATGCAGATTGGGAAAATACAGGAAAGCATTCCAAATTTGATGCCATTTGGAGTGGCCCTTACATGATTACAAAGGTGTAAAAGTAGAAATGCCTTCCAGCTGGCTAAATTGGATGGCGAAGAATTGCAGATCCTAGT
Organism: Taxus chinensis; assembly: GCA_019776745.2. Lineage (NCBI taxonomy): Eukaryota > Viridiplantae > Streptophyta > Pinopsida > Cupressales > Taxaceae > Taxus > Taxus chinensis. Next base: position 729,162,925 of record CM034146.1, read on the forward strand.
TAACGGGATCCATCTCAAACATTGCTACTGAAAGGGAAGGTTCCACCCTTGTAAATATTAGCATAGACTTTAATTTCTCCAAGTGCGTATGCACATTGTTTTGTTGTAGCGTAGGTTTTGTTTCCCTAAGTGTTGTGGCACAAGGTTTTTGTTGCTCCAGGTTTGTGTTGTTATACAGTTCAACGTGCCTCCAGGTGAATGTGTCAGGCCCTTCAGCATCTTGCAATGAGGAGACCCATAGTTGTTGTAACAGTTGCTCATTTTCTAATAGAACAAATACAGAGCAACTAAAATTGGGTCTCAAAGTGTTCATTTCCAGAAGAACAAGACCAGCACCAGGCCACCAACCATGACTCTACATGCCCAATGGATACAACAAGGCAACTGATCTATTCATCTAGCAGGCAGACGTCCCACAAGTCGCCAAATTGTTATCTCAATTTTTCCCATGGAAAAATTGATCAAAACATGACCCCGTACAGGAAAAAATACAAGGGACGGTTCCGTCGCACGAGCCCACGTTTCAAATCCTAGCAAGCAAGTTACAGTAGGATCTATAATGGAGTAGCAGGGTCGAGGAAGGAGGCAAACGAGTGTCAAAGAAAACTAGAGGCTCAAAGGAAAGAAATGGAGAAAAAAACTCAAAGTCTTTGGGATCTGAGAATGATTCAGAATGAGCCTAAAATTGGCTAAGTATGGAAGAATCACTGGAAGCCTCCACATGCCTCATTGGCACATCTCCAAAGAATTAAACTCAAAAAGTAGACTCGAACAAGTTCCAGGCTTCCACGTGTCCCAGAGTCAAAAAAGGGATGGACTGGGCCCAAAACGATTAAGTATAGAGGACCAGTGGAAGCCTCCACGTGTTCAAATGATGCACCTTCAAGGGTCAAAGCAAAAGGTGATTCCCAGATGAGCGTGGAGCTTCCACGTGTCTCAAGGATTGAAAAAGATAGAGCCGACCATTGAAAATTCCAAACAAGTGCAAGGCTACCACGTGTCAGCTCTTGCACAATTTCAAGATGGGAGCCCAAGGTGGAGACTCAAACTTGTGCCAGCCCTCCACGTGGCCAGGGGTCAACAGAGGTCAAATCTAAAAGTGGGCCCAAATTGGTTAAGTATGAAGTGCAGGCGGAAGGCGCCACATGTCTTAATGGTGCACATTCAAAGGTGTGGCCCAAAGTAGAGACTCAAAGGAGCGCAAGGCTTCCATGTGTCAGCCCGGTGCATCTTCAAAGATAAATCTAAAAGTGGGTCCTTAGACAAGTGCCAAGCCTCCACGTGTCCCTGGTCAGATATACGGCCCCACCAAGCAAAAGGACTTAGTAAAAAACATAAAGGAACAAAGAAAAGCCACGGAAGAAGCCATGTGTCAGCCCGATGCAACTTCAAAAGAAAAATTCAAAAGTGGTCCCCAAACGAGCGCCATCCCTCCACATGGCCATATTCCAAGTCAAAGTGGGATGGTGGGTCTCCTAGAGTAATTTTAACTTTTTGGCTCCATTTCCAAGACACATAGAGTATAAAAATGAGTCATGCCTCCGCAAGGAGCCACGTGTCAGGCCTATATTGAATGCGGGCTAGTGGGCCTTCGAGTGATTTTTTTCCCAAATGGAAAATATGGACCGGTAGACCCGAAGATGGTTTTTTGGAAAAAAGTGAATTTCGGGCCCACGGACCCATTCTGCTAACTGGTTTCCACCATTTTTGTATGGACCTGATTCAAATATTCAAATGGACATATCTTTTGACCCAATCCTGAAATTCAGACAAATTTGGCACCATTGGAAAGGTCTCAACCTCATCTATGCCATGGAAACCTGAAACTTTAATTTTGGCAAGGTTAGGTGGGTGAAAAATGGGAAAACATCTTCACACCATTAATACATGATTTGATTGCTCCAACAACTAGATCAAATTAGATTTGATCCTTCCGTTCTTCTTTCTTCAAAGCACCGAGAAGACATGGAGCGATGGATTTGACAGATTATGGGTGGATTTGCAGGAGCATTAATGGTCGGTAGCTGAGTTCCAAATCAAGTTTTCCTGCCTCTCTCTTCTTCTTCTCTCTGTGTTGCATCTATAAAAGAAGGATTTGGGTTCATTGTAAAAGGGTTGGACATTTTCTGTTTTGCACTCTCCCTCTTTCCCTTGTCTATAAGTGAATTTGTGGAGTTTCCAAACCTCCCATTCAAGTTGTAATGCAATATTTTTCCTCTTGGCCCACTGTAATGCACTGTATCGACTTTTGGAGCAATAATATATGTTTGTGGATGTGATTCGCAAGAACGACGAAACGACGATGATGCTTTATTGAACTTCCTTCTGCATATCTAATTATAGTTTGGTTATCTATGCATGGCGTTTGCATTACATTTTTATGGTTTGTGTTATCTTGAAATTACAAGTGTTTAACATTCCTATTGGTCCATCACCTCGTTAGCTTAGCATTTATTTTTTGAAAATCTTGCTCAACGCCTTGTATCCTTGGTAAGATAGAGTAGGTTTCGTCAGAATACAATTCCTCTGTAATCTTATTTGATGTGCACCGTAAACAAAGGGATAGGAGCCAGCCTTAATCAAGATAGATGTATCTCTCAATTGTGCTTGACAGGTCATCCACACTTTGAGAGATGTTCCATGTTGAGGTAATCACACTTAGAGTCTCAATTTGAATTTGGTTGCTAGACTAATTCAAGGGATATGACCAAAAGTGAGTTCATGCACTAGGCTTGATTAACTTAGGATTCATGTGTGGATCAGCACCTCAGATCCAAAATAAAGTGCTTGTTACACTCTACCCGCACATGGGAAACTCGAAATTGGCCTTTGCAAGTCAAAACCTCCATGCTTATAGCAACATGAAAAAGTTGGCTCTCACCTTCCCAAGACCCTAGTGTGTTGTCAATTCTACACTATCAGATTGGAATTTTATTATTAGGGTATTTTTTGTGTTTATGTTGTGCACTAAATAGGTGTAAACTTATCTTATTGCATCGGTTGGTTAAGTTTCCTGCATTGTAATGTGTTATATACATGTCTGGGGAACTTAATAAATTCATATAACATTCATTTTTATTAGGTAGCTTAGGATGTTACATGTTCACAGGAATTCTACGCCTACATGGTGCAATGGATTTAAGAGGTTATACCAAAATAATGTGGTTTGGAAAAGGGAAATTCCAGATCAATGTTGTTGCATCTCAACAAGCCAAATAATCCCTAAAAATGTCTTCATCTCTATTTACTTGGTATCCTCTAGCCATTTGTATTTGGGGGTTGGAAATTTCATCCTTCTATGTCTCTTGTAGTGTGCATACTCAGATGATACTCTCATATTAGTTGTGGATCATTCCAGCATTAATTCTCCATCACCTTCTCTTGGCAACTCTCTTGGAGCTCCTTTCACATCCCTTTCTTGATTATTTTCCAGGGATTTTAGATTTTAATACTTGGTACAAGCTCCTTCACTATGGATTATGTAAAATCTATTTTCTCTTTGTTTTGTACTTATTTTTTCTTCTTTTTGTTATATGAATGAGTATATATGTTGTGTTGAATATTGTTTTTTGAAATGCTTGTTGGGAATGGGTAGAATGCCTAAGTTGGGAGTGGGAGGAGACTATGGGGGAGTTTATTTGAGGGAGGCATAAGAGATCATTTTCTTGAGGAGGGAGTTTGGGTTGGGTGCCCCACCTAGTATGAGAAATACTTGCATTTTCTTATTGTTCTTATTTTGGGGGGAGCCATAAGAGTTGAGGGGAGGCATAAGAGTGAATGGAGGGATAAGGGGTACTTGAGGGAGGCATAAGAGTTGTTAGGGGTATTGTGTTTTGCATTGAAGGATTTTAGGTGGCACCCATTCCCCATTGGGAGGCATAAGTAGCCTCCCCATAGGTCTTACTCTTATGGCTTTCTTGATAAGCCTTGTGACTTGTTGTTGTGATTGTTTTCCCTCTTGTTGTGTTGTTGATTTTTTTTTGAAGGATTATGGAATGAATGTGAAATTTTATGTTGAGTTATGTGGAAGCTAGTAGTTGCCATGAGTTGGATTTTCTCCCATTGTAATGTGGTTGGGGCTCGGGGGGCCAATGGAGAGGATGGCTTCTCTTCTCAATTGGGTATCTTGGTTGGGAGGAGAGCATTGCCTCTCCCCTTATTTTGTTGTGAATCAAGCAAACTATTGGAGGAGCTACCTTGTTGATGTTTGTAGCATTGGAGCCTTGTTGATGAAAATGTGTAACTACCTTGTAGATTTTCCCACCTAGAGTGGAAGAAAGTGTAATATTGCTTTGTATTTTAGCTTCCATTATTGTAAATTTTTTCCCACATAAAATGGGTTGTTCAATACTTATAGAAGTTAAAACTAAAATTTATATTGCAAATAAATTGGTGTAGAGGTGACTAACTTGAGAGCATGTAATTCCATAAGTGAGCAAAAGATGAAACTATCCTTTGTTAAGTAACATTATATAACTTGATATCCCTAGCTACACTAATGAACACTATCCCTTTCTTGGTGAAATTCTTAAACGAACTTAAGGGAAATCTATGGTTAGTTCTGGAAGATAATTATAATCTCAAAATGAGATATATATGCCACTCATTATATGCACAGGCATAGGGTTTAATATTTTATCGTATAAAATCATGTTAAGTGTTCTAAAAATGTGGAAATATTTTTAATATTTTAAACATTCAAGTTTACTTTCTTTAATGTGGATTATTCATATTTGAAAATTACACAAAAAATTCAAGAGATTTAAAAAAAGGTAACACATTCCAAATTAAGTTTGAAAAGATATGGTTGTGGGTGGGTGGCTTTAATAGCCAGCCTGCCATAAAATATTAACTCCATTCCCTTTGACGTGCGGGCTACCCCAAACTGGCCGCATATCATCATTTATTCCACTATGGATTTTGCAAATCGTATGCCCCCCCGTTTGGTCTGCCTGTTGTAACTCAACCATGGCCGTGTGGTTAGAAATGGTGATTAGAGATGAAGCTACAGCTAGAGAATATTTAAGGATGATTACTCAGTGTCAAAAGAATAAACTTAGCTTGGTAAGATTGAATTGTATGAATCATATCTTGAACCTCCTTGAAAACTTAAGCTAAGAATTGCAAGATGTCTTTTTAAAATAAGTAACCCTCAAGAATATCTCATTGTGGATGGCCCTAACTGTAAGTGTGTTCTGTGGTTGGACTTCTATGTTGTCTTGTCAAAAAGAAAAAGTGTTTTATCCTTTTGGGGTGTGAACGTTTTCCGTGTTGACCTTGTGGTCATCCCCGCAACAAGTGGTTCCTAGAGTTGGTTGTAACTTTGTGATGACATGTTGTGTCATGTTATGTGTTGAAGAAAGTCAGAAAAAAAAAAATATCCTATCTTTTACTGTGTTGTTCGTGTGTGAATATTTTGGGTCATTACAGTGGATGATTCTCAACCCTCTCATGTGTTTATTGTTGTCTTTTTATCCCTCATTGTAGTTTGGTTATCTATGCATGGTGTTTGCATTGCATTTTTATGGTCTGTGTTAGCTTGCAAAAACAATTGTTTAACATTTCTTTGGTGCATCACCTTGTTAGCTTAGGTTTTATTTTTGCATCTTCTCAACCTTGTCTCCTTAGTAAGATAGAGTAGATTTAGAACAAATCCTCCTCAATTTATTTTTGTGCACCTGAATAGAGGGAATAGGAACTGGCCTTAATCTGAAGAGCTCTCTCAACTTGTAAGGTCCCACACCTTGAGAGATGCTCCATGTTATCCAATCACACTAGGGGTCTCAACTCATCTAGCTGCAGGAACTCATGGGTGCTGTGATTCTGCACTAACAATAACATTAGAAAAAAAAATATTTTCAAATTTATTAAATAAAGAGCCAATAGAAATTCCTCTCCAAGTCATTCACAACAAAACCGCTTTAAAAAATGACAGTGAATATGCATACATGCGATGACGATGTATGTTACATTCTTAGTCATTGATTGCTACACACAGATATACATACATACATACATACATATATAATAAATTGTGAAACACCAAAATGTATTTTATATGCTAACCATACTTTTTTTTTTCATAAAATCTACTTATTTCCCATGATAGAAAGAGATGTGGAATAAGAAGGATTGTTTAAAGTTTGGTCCAAGTCAAACTGAATGCCTATTTTTTAGTTATATTTAGATCGCAACAAGATTAATTATGAGGAATGATTTTCTTTAACTTTTTCAAGTGCACTACACCACCTATCAGGTGTCATTAATGTTATACTTTGCGGAGAAGCTTGTACATCTCTTTAGGTGGAAACAACTAATTCATAGTTCGCAAAGCCATAACGTATTTATAACGTATTTACAATTGGAAAAATTCATAGATAAAAATAGCTTCTACAAAAATGTCGATAAAGATGCATCTGTGCGACAATGACAATGTACGTCACATTCCTAGCTGTCAATTTCTTCTATGCATGTCATTGGCAAGATGTGTCAATCCAATTTGGAAATGCCTTTCAATGTAATTAGAAAGGAATGTTGGTCATAATTTATGTATTTGTAATAATGTTATATAAATTAATTACTACTATCTTAAATATATTTATGTAAAAATTTATAAAGATATTAATCCTAAAGTTTTTAGGATGCCATAATTATTTAATATATTAGTTAATCATAAGGATGTGTTGGGTGAGTATGAAAAGATGATTTTCATAATCTACCAAATAGTTTACTACTCATCATGAACATCAGTCATCATATGGATATAATCGTCATATCTATTTTTAAAATAAGTCAGCATATAGGTTGACAACTATGGAGAACAAGGAAGTTGAGAGGTAATTATAAGAGATGTTATAGAAAGGGTTAGTAACAAAAAGTTTGTACTATGTGCAATTCAAACAATCTTAACACCAAAAGAAAAGGTTTGAATGGAACATGCATGCAAAAACTTTAGATCCCTTAAAAAGATAATAATTAAGTATATATTTATGTTTTTGTGTGTGGATGACTTGATGAATTGGTTGAGTGAAGCAATAATATCTACAAAATTGATTTGAAGAGTGGATATTATAACTAAGTCATAGTACACAAAGGTTATAAGTGGATGACTATGTCATTTAAGAAAAAGAACGAATTGTATGAACATCTTGTTTATGTTATTTAGGATGCAAAACTCTAGACACAAAATCACACACTTGAGTACATTTCTAGGTCCTAATCGCATACTACTATTCATATGATTCCTAAGCGAGAAAAATAGTAATTTACTACTTTTTTGGCCTCTTTCTTGTCTTTCTTAATTTCTCTACAGTCTTGCACACCCCACATCCCAGTTTGATCTTCATTTTTTTATCATTCTTGACTTTAGACACCATCGCCTAGCCAGGACGATACTGCCCATATGCCCTCATCACCTCTAGTCACCCCCGACCTCTTTTGTATCTTACTCTCCTCTTTTGGACCTCTTTAATATTTTGGGCCTCTTGTTTTCTTATGGGCCAGCCTTTTAGTTTTCAATTATGAAGTTCAAAGAAGAGAATCATATAAATACAAAGATATGTGAACAAAATAAAGGACCAAGCTCTAAGCATCTATTCTCATCACCTAAGGTTACATCCAAAGGAATTCTAAGAGCATAAAGGCATCCATTTATCACTCACTCAAGGGAAAATGACTTGCATTTTCTACATACACACATAGGAGGGGAAGTTCGTTTTTTTCATCCACACTTCTATTTACATTGCTACATCTAGCTATTTCTCACTATCAAGTGTATTTTGCACAAGAGCTTCCTAGGGCATTATTTTATCACACATGCACAAGAACTACATGGAGTCTAAAATGTAGTGTAGCGCTTGGTCATAAGTTCACTCTATCGAGGTGAGCATCGGGGTTAGTCCATACTCCCCCATTTGCATCTTTCTTTTTTAGGATTTGATGTAGTTTGTGGTTTTGTAGGTATCATTTGTTTTACATGTTACAAGAGAAATGTTCGATCATTCAAAAACATACAGGAGACTAAAAAAAAAAGGTTAGTGACCACTTTGTGACACAAAAAGAATCAATTTCTAATCTCCTGTATAGTCACAACAACCTAGTAGAGGTCTCTAATGCCTAGGCATCATTGCCCCAGTCCAGGTGTCGTAGTTCAAGTTCTTCTGGAAATTACAAAATTTTGTGAGTGTGGTTGTGATAGTCCTCCTCCTCCTGTTCATCAATTTGAACCAGTCCAAAACACTTATGGATTTATTGCAAAATCAGCTAATTCTTATATTCCCTTTCTTATACTTAAAGGGTTTTAATTTTCATTAGCTCATTTCTATTAGTGTGAGTTATCTTATGTGTCCTCCACTCACATTTGGAGGGTCATCTCACATGGTTTAGGTTTAGGGTTAGGTTTAGGGTTTGCTATTGATTCATGCACTAGGGTTACTCAACACCCTATATGTATCCCTTCATTTGACATTTATGAGTATGCCAAGACACTTCGTTGTCTTTCTCTACATATGCAAGCTTTGTTTTGTTATGCAAGTTATTCAGTTGTTAATCAATTCTTCCTTGTGATTATGTTGGAGCCATTATGATTCAACTAGAGTGCAACTTCATCGTGGTGTATAGTTTCTGATATGATTTGTCAACTCTTTCATGGTATCAGAGCTGAGATCAGGTTAACATGCACTCGTTTTTTTATTTGTGATGACTCTTGTTTTTCATTTTTTTAGCTCCTTGTGAAAGTTTTTCGATCATTATATTTTGGTTTTTCCTTGCTAATGTATTTAACTTCTTGCTCTTAGAAAGTTTCCAGGTTTGATGTGTTCTTCATGCATGTGAAGGTATTCCTGAAGATTTCAGGGGATTGGTAGCTACATTTAGCTAACTGCAGCTAAATTTGGAGATTAGTTAAAATAGAGGTTTATTTTCTAGTTTTTTAATTTTTTATTAAACTTGAAATTTCTATATCTCTGGTTTTTTGTTCTCTCCTGTGTTTGCTTGGTTTTGCAATACAGGTCATATTTTTGGTGTTTGGCATTTTGGCTCCACCCCAAGCTCTTCCTGAGTCATCTTGGTCGCTAGTTCTCCCCCTCTGGCCATGTGTTCTTCCTGGCTGTGTCTTCCCCTTGGCCCTTGGCTTCCTCTGCCCTCACTGAGCTTGCCTCCCTCAGCCCTCACTCACCCTTCGCTCACCTTGCACTCCTTCCCGTTGGCTCTTGCTATCCGTTACGTGCCCCCGAGCCCATACCCGCATTGTTGAGCACTCACCTTAGGCCTCTTTGTCCCCCACTCCGATCGAGCCTACTCCCTTGCGTCCCCAACCAAGCCCACTGAGCCATTCTAAATAACCGTAAGTTGTTACCATTTATTTGGTAATTTTTTTTTGCTAAGTTTTTTTTTTGTAAGCATTTTTTTTTCAATTAATTTCTTTTTTAAAACAACAAAAAATTCTTACTTCAGTCTATTAAAGTTTTTAAATTTACTTAAGTTTCATATGGTAAGCTTTTTTTTAAAAGAGGTAAGTTTTTTAAATTTAGTTCTATTTATCAAAAAAAAAAAATTAAAAATCCTTTTTTCTAAAACGCAATCTTTTTAAAAAATAAAAACTTTTCTTTTTAACAGATCTTGAAAATTTAAATTTGATTTCTTTTAAAAAGGGAAAGTATTTGTTTTTAGGATTTAATATTTATCAAATCTTAATTATTTTTCATAATTAATTAAATTTATTTATATTGATTATGATTTCTCCTTTACGATTAGTTAACCAATTTCAAATTGTCCTTAACTGTAATTTATCATTTTTTACAAAGTCCTAATTTCTTTAAAATTAGCTACATAGGACGTTTCCAAACGGTAAAATTTTAACACGTTATTGTCAAATTTTTTTGACTAATCATGCGCTCAAGTGTGCAGAGACACTATGAACACTTCTTATCTTCCACGTGTCTTTCCAGTGTTCTGAAGATCATCAGAACTCATCCTGAGTTCATCTAAACATTGTATTTTACCCTTCTTATTGCTTGCGACTAGTGAGTGCATCCGTCACAGTTTACAGCAAGGGGATATCCATTGTGACATGAGAAATTTTTTTCTCACAACCAGGATTTGATTTCACCTCCTTCCTAGTTTTTAGCAATTGTGCTTGTGTATGATGTCACTTGTTGCACTTCCCAAAACATGATTATGGTCTCCTCTCTTGCGTGTTATTACACTGATTGCAAGGTGAGTTACCAAGTGTTTCCAGATGCACACTCTGACCTCAATTGTATTCAACACACTAAACTATAAAGTGCTGAAAGTAGGGGGTTATTATATTTTCTTGGGTGGTTGTGCTTCTTTTTTACATTTCTTCTCTCTCCTTTCACTATGGATGTATTTTCAATTCCTTTGTTTATGTCGTTCAACTTCTTTGAATGGAGATCGAAAATAATTATGAAACTAAGGGGTAAAGGGTTATTCCGCATCACCATGGGAACTGAGACTAAACCAGATGGCAACCCTAAAAAATATAAGTGGTTAAACCACAGTGATGAAGCTTTAGGTCTTCTTTGCATGTTTGTTTCTCCTGACTTGCTCTTCCACATTGAGTCATCTAAAACACCTAAGTCTTCGTGGAAAACGTTAGATGAAATTTTTGGACAACACGATGACATGAGAGCGCATGAGTTCGAAAATGAACTACTAGGGTTAAATCCTAGTGATTTTGAAAACCTACAAGCATTCTTCTCGAAGTTTATCCACATTAGATCGTTGTTAAAGGAATTTTAAGTAGGGAAGAAATATTCTCAACTAATCTTGTCGATTCTCTCTAAGTTAGGTCTTGAATATTCTGTCTTTGTGTCAACTTTTTTACGCTACAAAAGCTACCTTGGGCAAGGATTGGAATATGCCCTCCTTTGACTATTTTTCATCCCAACTCATTTAAGAATAGGATAAACTCATTCAAATGGGGTCTCTCAAGTCCAAGTCACATGCCCTTGTAGCAAGTACTAGTAAGGAAAAGAAGACTGAAAAGAAGAAAGAAAATAAGTATCAACCTAAGAAGGAAACCAAGACCAAAACTAAAATTGACACGAACACTTCAACTTCTGAGCCTAGAGCACAAAAAGATAGGTATTTATGTTCCTATTGCAAGAATCCTAGTCATAAATAGCATACATGTATGAGAAAACAAATTGATCACCTTACTCAATTACTTGAGAAAAATAAAATAGGTGTTCCTGAGTCTATCAAACAAAATGCTCCGAAGGCCAAGTCTTCCACTACAAAAGGTTCTAAATCTGATAAGAAGAAAGAAAATTTCCCTTGTAGCTAGAGTTGCTCCTTCATCGACGTGGATTATAGATTCCGGTGCCTCGCATCACGTGGGTTCTTCACATGTTGATTTCTCCAACATTGAGCCTTGTGGAATGTCTCAAATCATGATGGATAATGACATGACAGTGTCATTTTCTGATAGTGGATTGGTAAAGATGGATGGGGGAACATTCAACCAAGTGTTAAGAATTCCTGATCTCTCTACCAATCTCCTATCGGTTTACCAAATTACTCACCTTGGTGAAGGAATGCGAGTGGAATTCGGTCCTAATTCAGTGATTATTCCTGAGCTTGACGATGACACTACAGTGACTAAGGGAAAGGCAGATCACCTTTCACAGTTATATACCTTTTCCCACTTTACTTCTAATTGTACACCCACTGCCTTGCTCACTCATGCAAATGAGGTTATTAGGTTATAGCATGAGCATTTCAGACATCTAAATTATCGCTACCTTAAACAATTGATCCAAAATGAAATGGTCAATGGGTTACCTTGTGTCAAGTTTTCTAAGGGTCTTTGTGAGGGTTGTACCCTTGGAAAGCATCCTAAAAAGAACTTTGACAAAGGAAAATCCTAGAGAGCTACTCGTCCCTTAGATCTTGTTCACAACGATATTTCTAGTCCATTTCCATCTCCTTCGTTTACTAGAGCTCTTTATGTGCTAACCTTCATTGATGACTATTCGTGATATACTTGGGTATATTTTCTTAAGCTTAAGTCTAAAGTCTTTGAATGTTTTCAGGACTTTAAGGCTCTTGCTGAGAAATAGGTGGAACGGTCTATTAAGGTTCTTCGAACCGACAATGGAGGTGAATATCTAAAAAATAGGTTCATGGATTTTTGTACTTCTAAAGGGATCTCCTTACAACATACAGTTGCATACAGCTCATTGCATAATGGAGTAACAGAAAGAAACAACCGTACTCTTAAAGAGATGGCCACTTATATGATTCACTCGAAGTCTCTTCCTCTACAGTATTGGGTTAAAGCAGTGAATTGAGCTAATTACATTCAGAACCATGTTCCACACAAGGTAGTAAGAGAGATGACACCCTTTGAAGCCTGGTTTGGACGCAAACCTAATGTTGAGCACTTTCGAGTCTTCAGATCTAATTCTATGGCTCGAATTCCCAAGAAGAAATGCAAGGCTTTGGAACCACAATCCAAACCTTGTATCTTTATAGGGTGTCCTGATGGCGTGAAGGGATATCGATTGATGAATCCTACTTCTCATGAGTTGTATATTCAGAGAAGTGTTAAGTTCAAGGAGTCTTCTTTGACTTCTACTTCTCCACCTATTAAGGTTCTTCAGCTCACTGAGTCGGATTCTGACTCATCAGATGATGATGTTGTTGAGCTTGCTCCTCTTCCTGGTCCTCCTGATCATCAGACCTTTTAGTCTTATGATTCTAATAGTAGTGATGATGAGGACTATGTCCCTTCTCACTCAAGTGAAGAATCTTCTGACTCTGAGCCTAATCCTCCTGGTCCTCTTTGGGCTAGGAAAACTTTGCAAAGTGTTGGAGACTTAGTTGGAGATATTTCAGATATGATACGTACTCACTCAGAATTCATTGGACCCCACTCTTTCTTCGCTTCTACTTCTAATCCACACTCTTTCTAGGAGACTTCTGGTATTCCTGAGTGGGATTCTACCATGGATGAGGAGTATTCCTCTCTCATGAAGAATGATACTTGGGATCTCACCCCTCTTCCGAAAGGAAGAAAAATCATTCGGTGTAATTGGGTATTCCGAACAAAGTATGGAGTAGATGGAGACGTCGAAAAGTTTTAAAGCACAATTAGTAGCTAAGGGTTTCTCCCAGATAGTTGGGGTTGATTATACTGAAACCTTTTCTCCGGTTGCATAGATGACTTCTATTCGAGTGACCCTTACCATTTCCATAGCAAACAGATGGAAATTCCATCAAATGGACGTTAAGAGTGCCTTCCTTCATGGGGACCTAGAGGAAGAGATCTACATGGAACAACCTCCAGGTTATGTCCATGATCCTTCCCTCATCTATAAGTTAAAGAAGTATCTTTATGGCATTAAACAAGCCCATCGGGATTGGTATGCTAAGATGGACTCCTTCTTACGTACATCAAGGTTTACTAGGTGTCACTCTGATCCAAATGTTTATATTCTATGGCAAGATGACTCCATACTCATTCTTGTTCTCTATGTTGATGACTTGTTGATCACAGGAAGTTCTTCCTCTATTATTGATTCTATGAAGATTGCCTTGGCCAACAGGTTTTCCATGACTGACTGAGGTCTTCATCATTACTTTCTTGGGATCCAGATTTCATAATCTAACTCAGGAATTTTGATTTCGCAACCTAAGTATGCTCTTGATCCACTAGCTCATTTTCAGATGTTTGATTGCAAGTCTTCTCCTACTCCTTTTCTTTTCGGGGTTAAGTTGGTTTCTGATTTCTCTACTCCCTTGGTTGATGGTACCCTTTATCAAAATTTGGTAGGGATCTTGATTTACTTGACTCACACTCGACTAGATTTATCGTATGTTGTTGGGATCATGTCTAGATTCATGCAGGAGCCACATGAGATGCATTGGAAAGTAGCTAAATGAATCCTTCATTATGTTCATGGGCACCTATACTGATGGCATTCATTATCATGGAGGGATGGATATTGACTTGATTGGGTTCACATATTTTGATTGGGTTGGTGACTTAGATCATCAGAAATCTACTTCTAGCTACTGTTTCTCTCTTGGCTTGGGTCCTATTAGTTGGTCCAGTAAGAAGTAGAATGTAATTACGATATCATCTACAGAGGCATAATATAGAGGAGCAGTTAACATTGCCACCGATAACTATTTGGCTACAAGGTATTCTGACAGAGTTTTACCTCCACCTTCGGTGGCCTACCATTATCTACTGTGATAACATGAGCACCATCTCTATTTGCAGAAATCTAGTTCAGCATCCGCAGACGAAGCACATTGAGATCCATATGCACTTCATACGAGAGCTTATTCATGATGGTATCATCAACATTCAGTACATTCAGACAGCTGATCAGATTCTAGATTTATTTACCAAGTGCTTAACTGAGATGAATTTTCTTCACTTATGGTCTCTTCTTGGGGTGAGGTCTTCTGCAACTGCTCATATTCTTCGGGCTATGTATTCCTTCTTTTCTTCTTCTTCTTCTAGGCAGATGTTGTTTATATATGGGCACCTTATCAGGCCTTTAGTTGTCGGGCCCCATTGACACATCTTTCTTAGTTGTTTAGGAGTGTCTTCTCCTTCCGTCTGTCTCATCATATATGCTACCCCAGCTTCGATGAAGGGGGGTGTTGGTGTGAGTTATCCTATGTGTCCTCCACTCACATTTGGAGGGTCATCTCACATGGGTTAGGTTTAGGGTTTACTATTGAGTCATGCACTAGGGTTACTCAACACCCTATATGTATCCCTTCATTTAACATTTATGAGTATGCCAAGACACTCCACTGTCTTTCTCTACATATGCAAGTTTTATTCTGTTATGCAAGTTATTCAGTTTTTGATCGATTCTTCCTTTGTGATTACATTGGAGCCATTACGATTTAACTAGAGTGTAACTTCATCGTGGTGCACAATTTCCAATACAATTTGTCAACTCTTTCAATTTCTTCATGCATGAAACTTATGATATAGTGTTTATTTATCATATGTGAATCTTTAATAAGGATTTCACAAATTCCATATTTGTTAAATCATTTGGTGAACCCATCGCTCGAATCTAACCTTGCTTCTAGTTATTTTGTCATCTTTTTATCATGGCTCAATCTTATGGACCATTTACTAAAGCCCACCTTCAAGAGCTCAATGATCATTTTTCTGAACATCCCCAAGATCTAGATTTTCTCTTATTCATTACTTGTGATCAGGCCACTAATCCTTCTAAGCTTAATGTTCTTATATCCATCCCTACTTTTATGCCTATTTTTACTCAACCCCTAATTTCACACTCCCACCTTCTTTTATTATTCCTATATCTATTCCTACTCCACCACCAACCACTTCACTCTACCTCTTGTTTCTCACATGTGGCAAGTATCTTCCAATATCCCTCAAGACCTAGCCTCTCTTTATCAAGATTTCAAGTTCAAATCCATCAACTATAGTATGTTACTTTTTGTGCATCTACATCTCTTGATTCCACATTACTAATTCATACTCCTTTGGCACCCCGCCATTTCCACTTACACACTTTATCCAAAATTTTGTCACTACTAAGTTTCCCACCTTCAATGGCCATGGTGACCCTCAAGAGCATCTCTAATCATTTCATATGGCATGTCTAGATTATGTAGATGATCATACTTTACAAGCAAATATCTTTCCTATAAGCCTCTAAGATTATGATATGCATTCATTCTGTGATCTACCTATCCATTCAGTAACATCATTTACACATTTTTCCAATGCTTTTCTTGCTCATTTTTTATCAATATCAGTTCTAAGATATCATATTCTCAACTTACGCAAATCAAACAAGGATCTAATGAGCATCTAGTGGACTATGTTTTACGATATAAGAAAAACTTAATTAAGATGTCTAATGTACTCATGGACTCTTAATTACAAGATATTTTTGTCCAAATTCTTTTGTCTCCATTGCAAGAGAGTGTCATATTTGAGACATCTCCTTCATTTGATCAATTATGTCATAATCTTAAATTATGTGAAGGAAAACTTAAGTCTATGGGAAAATTCAAATATCATGATCAGGGTTTAATCTTATACTAGGTTTTAAAATAAGTCAACTTTCAAGCCATCTACTAATCCCACTAAAAAAAAAATCTATTGTTAATGTTATCTCTACTCTTGAAAAGCTTCAATGAAAGCCATTAAAGCGTACGTTCACAAAATTTCCCTGTGTTTCACATATTCTATTGCCACAACTTATTGAGAGAAATCTTATTGCACTTCCTCCTCCATTTAATATAGATCCATCTCACCCTAAAGGACGCAATCACAATGAAAAAATTAGTTTTGATTATCATCAATGCATTGGGCATTATACCTATCGATGTTTCAAACTTAGAATTCTTATTCAAGATCTCATCAACAATAATTCAATTGAGCTCCATGAGCCTTCATTATCTGCATCGATCAATGAAAACAAAAAACTACAAATATTTAATGATCCTCTCCCTAAGTATGAACAAAAAGTTGCTGACTCTTTAGCTAATCATACATATCATGTAATGCCTCCTCCTTCATCAAGGGATCTTGTTTTCCTAGTTTTTCATGTTGATTCATCTACACCATTCATTACATTCTATGATCACAATTATCAAGCTACATTCTCTTCTGATACATTACATAACAAGGCTTCTATTGGACCTCATGTTATCAATAACATTGATCGATCCATCAATTCATATGGGTGTGTGCTCTATTACACTTATTATCGATATCAACTATCCACTATCTCATATTGTGTATCAATTCCTAAATCTTATGATTACGTCAAGCTTCCAGTTATAATTGGACCTCTTACCATACTTTTTTAATTATTTGTGGCCCCGTCAATTAAAGGGTGTGACATGGCACTCTTCGATCTTCCTTAGATCTATGTCGCTCAATCTATAATTTCTATGAATCACTTCTTTCTAAAATTCATTCATAACAAGAAATTTATCACCATCAAAGGTGTTCTTCCATGCACATCGTGGCTAGAACCTCCTCTTGAGGTTTTCATTGTACTCATCATATCATCTAGGTCCATGGGACCTCTCAAATATAACGAACAATTTGTTCCTAGCTCTCCTACTTGTAAATAACCTACTAGGTCTCATTGATCCACTAGTCCATCTCATCATCCTAGGTCCACCACTCAGACAACCCCTTCACACAGGTGTACATCACATCCACGGTATCCCTTACATAGGTTTCCATCACCTCTTTGGTCTCCCTCACATACGTGTTCATCACATCCTCGATCTCCTTCACATAGGTCTTCATCACCTCCTTGATATCCTTCACACAAGTGTTCATCACCTCCTAGGTCTTGTTCATTAATACATCATTTGTCTCATACATCATTGATCTCAGAGCATGGTCGCATGCCTTTATCTCCATGAGCATCAGTTGGAGGATGTTTTTCCTTAACTTTTTTTGGATAGCTTATTCATCATCATACACTTGGAGGGCATCAAGCTTACTTCCCCCCCTCTTAAAATTATCCAGTGTCTCACATTTTACTATTATGCTTTGTGCTTTGCATCTAGTTTTTCTTATGCATCTAACACATCTTGATACTCAACTTGTATCATCATTACCCTATGACGCACTCTTGTGCTCAAGTCGACACTTGATTGTTGATGGCATACTCATCATTTAACCTCACATCACTCATACTCTTTACGAGCTTTATACTTTATTGATCATATCTTTCTAGCACATATCTTTGAACCATTTCCCGATGACATGCTCTTGTTATATGGTTCATTATTGATTATCAAGGGGTATTTTATAAATGAAAATCATTTAATACTCATCCACATTCACTTAGGGGGCACACTGCTCCTATCACATTCACATTGCATATCATTCCATCTCACCCATTCACAACATACTACATATCTTGGTTGCATATGCTCTTTCGTTTTTATACTATTTACATGTGAAATTTATTTTCATGTTATCCAGATACTTTTTATGTCATTATATTTATCATATGTTCATGCGCATTTACTAGTTATCTAGTTATGAATGCAAACCTCTTACAAATCCTTATACACAGTATTAATGCTTGACTTTGTACCTCTTACCAGTTTCATTGAGGCTCCTGGGGGCATCTAATTTCGTACACAAGCTACATGTGTTATTGTTTCATTCTGTACTACTTCGTATTCTTACTAGCATGTTACTCTATATGGTAACATGCATGCCTTGACATACTTTTTATCTATCTAACATGATAACGGGTGCTTCATGTGTAGAATTTTATTTTTAGGAACTATTTTCCACTGTGGTTGTCTGGTACTTTACTTTCTCTTGTATTCTATTGTATGTCATTGTTTGAGGGTTTTTCCCTATGTCTTATTAGTTCCTTATTTGTATGTTTTTTTCCGTTTTGGCCCCAATTTTCTTGTGACATTATAAGCTATGTCCCATGTTTGAAACCCAATTTCCGCAATCTAATTTCTCTACACTATTGCTTGTTTACATTTTTTTCTATACCATGTTTTTCTTTTTTTACTAACACATTTATCTAGCCATATTGTTTGCGTGTTCCTTTGTTTTTACAATGCACTTTCCCTCCTCCTTGCAGGGTATCAATTTCAGGTATTCTCCTTTGGGTCGCATCCTCCTAGCGACATCGCATGCACCCTAAATGAGGGGGAATAAATTGGGTAAATTAGTCGCATTATACAGTAACTCAGGGCTTCAGTACAGGCCTGAATAGTACATGAACATAATAGAGTTTTAGACACAAAATGGCCTAGATTCTGGCTTGTGTCCTAAGTTTAACACAGACACCAGTACCCAAATACAGACATGAGAATTTAGGCACTCCTGCCCTTTCCTGGGAGCCTATGACCAGGGGGCACTTACAATTACTTTCTCAGATTACCACAATTTTCAGTAGCGCACAAAGAAGTCTTCACGGTACATGCATAGTCCTCCAGCAATTAGAATGCATTCTATCTCCTCTTTTTTCTATTTCCTTGGATTGAACTAGAACAAGCACATAATAAAGAAAGATCACACCATCGGAAATGGTGTTTAAATTTTGGAAGTAGTCAAGGATGGAGAGTAACACTAGACATTTCTCCCCAACACTCTTCTTCTGTGGTGTGAGATCACCCAAAAAACTCACACTTGGCATGTGATCGCCCAAAAAACTTGCACTTAGCGTGAGATCACCCAAAAAAAATTCTTGACATGAGATCGCCAAAAAAAATCATGCTTCTACAATGGTTCAAGACACTTTCTATCCCTTTTCACTCTTCGTGGATCAAGTACACACTTTCCTTTTTATACCTTCGTACAAATTTTTATGTACTTTCAAATGTTTGTTACAGAATATTCATAACACATGACTTTAACTACTCTTTCACTCTTCTTTTGAAGGTCCATCCTTAATATGCAACAAGAATCAACCCGACATCAACAAGGCACAACAATGACAATAGGTAAAAACATGACACAATACATACGCTTCACCCCTAGGGTCACTTCCTCTTTCTTAGCTTTCATGCTTCATTTTTATCACTCCACACTTTTTCTTGTCTCTTCGGCACACTTTCTCCATCAATATACATGGTTATCAGGTACGCATCTCTTATCTACTTTATTTTATTGAGTATTCACTCAACAACATAAAGTGGGGACAAATGTAGATACAAAATCATTCACTGGGGTACATTTCTATGTCCTAATTACATACTACTATTCATATGATTCCTAGGCAAGAAAACTAGTAATAGACTATTGTTAGCGACCACCTTGTGACATAAGAACAATCAATTTTTGAGATCTTGCGTAGTGACAGGTGCCTAGAAGATGTCTCTAGCACCTAGGCTCCCTTTCCCCAATCCAAACTCATTCAGCAAATAAAAAAAATTCTTTCTGCAGTTACGACAGTCTCCTCCTTCTATTCATCAATTTTCCAGTCTAGAACACATATGGATTTATTGTGAAATTAGCTAAGTCTTCTATTCCCTCTCTTACACGTAGGGTTTTAATTTTCATTAGCTCATTTCTTGCATCAAACCTATGTTATAGCATTTATTTATTATATGTGACTCTGTAATTATAAGGATTTCATAAATTCCATATTTGTTAAATCAAAAACACAGTAAGTACATTGATAAGGCTAATGATTGGCATGTTAAAATCACTCATTGGTAAGTTTGGTGTTATGTATTCGAATAACATTTTGATATTTAGTAGGGAAAAGGAGGAGAACTCAACACATGTATTAGACAAGTATTACAAAGATTGCATGGGGAGAAGTTACTAATTAGTGTGAAGAAATGTAGTTTCGTGAAGAGGGAGGTTTTTTACTTGGCTTGTGTAAACTAAAAGGATCGATTGAGGGTGGATCTAGAGGTGGTGGAAGCCATTATTAATTAGACATTACCTAAAAAATGTGTTCAATCCAAAATCTTCCATAGATTAAAAAATTATATGAAGTTCATCAAAAACTTTAGTGGGATATGGGCCCTTAGCACAAATATAATGAGATGTTATATGAAGGATTTTTTTCTAATGATAACAACAAAGCATATTTTCTTTAGTTTGAAGAAGAATGTCATTAAACAACTATTGTTCATGTAGGCTATTTCAAAAAGGTGTTTCGTGTGGATTATGATATTATTGGTGCAATAATATGAAGAATTTTGAATCAAAAATGTAATCCAATTGCTTATTTTAGTGAAAAAATGAATGATGTAAAGAAGAAATGTTTAGTATAAGATTAGGTTTTTTAATTCCATGGTGCAATATTTGAAGAAGTGGAGGCACTAGTTCCCACCTAAGGAGTGTTTATTGTGCACATATCATCAAACATTGAAATTAATCAATACTCGACATAAGTTTAATTAATGGCATATGAAGTGGGTTGAAATTGTGATAAGTTATTCATTTGTGTTGAAGCATTAGAGTGGAAAGTTAAATAGAGTTGTAAATTCAAGCATTGAAATTAATCAATACTCAAGGTAAGTTTAATTAATGGCATATGAAGTGGGTTGAAATTATGATAAGTTATTCATTTGTATTGAAGAATTAGAGTGGAAAGTTAAATAGAGTTGTAAATGCATTAAGTAGACAACTTCTCTTGTGGAATAAAATACAAGTATAGGTAGTTGGATTTGATTCCATGATGAAATTATATTGAGGAAGATGATGATTTCAAAGATACATGAATAACATGCGATTTCGTAATACCATTTATAGATGATGATTTATCCGCTGTCAGAGTATTAATTCCTGCAAGATAAATTATTATTTGAAAAGGAAGATAGCTTTGTTACCAACATGGTCTATGATAGATATTTTCATCAAGGAGAAGCGTGAAGGTAGATTATCTCATCATTTTTAAATCAAAAAAATATTGGAATAAGTGTGTGAGAATATTAAATGGCCTAAAATGTGTGTGGATGTAAGAAAATCTACATGTCGGGATGCTAAATTTTCTAAAACATGGAAAAGGGAAAAATTCAAAATGTAGGGTGTTGTTTCGAGCATTGTTTATTCCAGAAAGACCATGGAAACATATGAGTATGGAATTTTTATAAGATTACTTATAAAACAGAAAGGCGATGGTTCTATTTTTATCATTGTAAACAAATTCTCCAAAAATGGCTCCTTTTTTGTAGGAAAGAAGAATAATAATCTTATGTACATTGCTAATTTATTTTTGCAGGAAGTTTTCAATGCGCGTGGATATCCTAAGAGCATAGTATTAAATCAAGATACAATATTTGGTTGTTATTTGTGAAATAAATTTTTGGAAGACTGTAATAAATACAATGTTTTATTTCAATTCAATATATCATCACCAAATGGATGCTAAGATAGATATAGTCAAAAAAATCGTAGTAATTTATTGTGATACTTAGTGGGACTAAATATAGGATTTAAAGATTCAACCTTCATGTAGGTTGAATTTTCTTACAAAACTTTGGTCAATAGGATCACTCAAAGGACCCATTCCCAATTATGTATGGGTGTAGACCAAGAGGAGGTGTCATATAATTGTGATACATTAGTGAAATTAGTGGAAGAGAATAGAATGAGAAGATTTAGTGAGGATGTTTGTGACATATACTAGAAATTAATAGAGTAGTTGGAAAGATGCACTATGTGATACAGACAATTCGTGGATTTGATGATAAGAGAGAAAGAGTTTCAAGTGGGAGACATAGTCCATTTTAGCGTATTTGAGGGTGATTTGAGGTAAAATGACACTTGAGAAGAACTTTTGATAAGTTGAAGTGTAAGAATATCAAACCATGTAAAATTAAAATGAAATTCGTATAAGAGCTTCCAAATGGGATTGGTATCTCACATATCTTCATTAAGGAATATTTGTACCCATAACATAAGGAACATATAAGTGATGAAAGTTTCGATACAGATTTTGAATGTGTGGATTAAATATTAAAATTACCTAAGAATATGCAAGAGGAAATTGAGATGGTGATTGAATCCATAGTCATTAAGAAGATGTGACAGATGGATTATGAGAGTTATTTGGTGAATTTTAAAGGAAACAAATTTGAATACACAATGTGGAAGAGTGACTCAAAAGTTTTCAAACATAGAAAGTACATTGAGGAGCTCACAAAATGTTCATGAGTAGGATATCATGGTTCATATCACTTACTCATGATGTATGATGCAAGAATATCTAAGTTCACAATCCATCCAACATTTAATTAAAAAAAGGTGGAAATAAGAATTGCACAACCCTTTATGTGTACAGCTAGGAACTAGTTGTGGAAGCATTGGTCTATGTTTATTCAAGCAAACTATGAAGCTTTTTGCACACTTGGTCTTAATAACTCTATAATATTTTGCATAAGAAGACGAAAAGTTTTTCAAAAACATGGATGTCATGAAGAACTGTAGAAATAAAAAATTTTACGTCTAGCCCTTTGTGTGTGTAGTGAGAAAATGGTTATGGGGAGGAGTGATTTATGCTTCTTAATGAAATATTTGAAGCCTTGTGCATGTTTGGTCTTAATAACTATGAGTTCTTGTAATGAGAGATGAAAATCCATTTACAAACATGCATGTCATGAAGCCATATACATGATAAGAAGTCATACGCAATATTGATTGACGTTGTGAAATTTTACGATGTCTTCTATGAGCTTGAGAGCTGGTGTACATAGTCCTAAGCAAAGTGTCTTGTGATTTTATACAATGTTTCTCTTTTCATGAATTCACTAATCATTCCTTGCATTTATAAGACTCCATCAAGAAGCACAAAACCCTTAATGATTGTAATCTTTTGGGAAAACTTAAAAACTGTATTTCATGATGTTTAATGTATCTGGCACATCAATTTTATCTAGGAGGTCCTTGCAAACTCCCACGATGTTTTTCTTATCTTGTAACCTTATGCACATAAGATTCTTCACATAAAGGTTGTGTTTGTCAACACACTTTGATCGACAAGGCAGGCACGCATGATATCAAATTAAAAACATAAAAAGTGGTTCCATGTTTCTATTAAAAGTGGAATGGAAACACCCTTGGCAATCTAAGAAATACCACTAATGAGAATTTGGAGAGTCACTTGGGAATGATGGCTATTTGCTTTGGGAAGTTACACCTTTTTATTTCTATAACGTGTTGCATGTTCCTATAATGCATAAATGTTCATAGGTTAATAGAAAATACCCAGTATAGTCATTAGAAAACTCAAATATTGAAAGATAATGAGTTAGTTTGAGTAGTAAAAGAAAATTAGTAAAAATTACTATAAGTTAGTTGATATCTATAAGGGGAGTTAAGGAACAATTTTGGGTTATAGCAGATATATGTTGTGAGCTTACAAGTTTGCGTAGTAGTGTAAGATGTAATTCATGCCCATTTTAGAGTGGTTTGAATTGATGCATGTAGTTGGAGTATTTAATAAGACTATAGAGTGTAATGTGTGTTTTGTTGTCATTTTCTTATAGGAGACAAACAAATGTGAAGCTTGTTGTTTTCACATTATGCATAGGTTTTAATGTGTATTTATGTTGTAGTGTGTGATTTTATAAGCTACACTATCTAAAATCGTCTTTCATTAAACTTTCTAATCATGAATGCATCAATCTACTATATCAACTTAGATCATATGGTAGAAGATATGGATACCTTCATTTAAAAAGAAATGATAATTGCACTCCAAATTTTTAAAACTAAAAGATTGATGGGAATACATTTAAGAAATCTACAAATGAGAATTTATTCAAACCGTGTGTAAGTGTATGCACATCCCATAAAAATATGTATAATAAAAAAATATTCCAATCATATTGAAATGAGTGACCATTGAAAAGTTGTTGACTACATTTTGATTAAAAATTTTAAGTGAAAAAAAAAAATGGAAATAGAAAAGTATACGAGTGATTGGCTAGTTCAAGCGGCCATTAGGGGAAAAAAAAGACTATTTTGCTATATTTAGAAGGAATAATAAAACGTCAATCTGATAATGCTTTTAAAGGTTACGTGAATGATTCTCGTTCCATGTATTTAAAGGTGGGAAATTGAAGCATAATTTAGTGTCGGAATATAATTTAGCAAGGGTATTACAGGACGTATACCGTCAGGAAAACCAACGCAACCATCACATTATATTCGAAGACAGTAAATCGTAAATTCAATTTGCTTGATTGAAATCATATTTTCTACTACTTACAACTCGGGAGCATTCCCAGCTTACAAGATTTCAAAAAATAAGTGAAACTGATTTTTTTAATGCCTTCAAATTATTCAGTTACAACTGTAAGAAGAGGCTGCACGTCCGTGTCTACTGATTTGCAATCATAATTACATTTTTCTTCGATCTTATGCTCTGCTGAACATTCCTCTGCGCCGGCAGTGAGCTCCTTGGCTTTTTTAGCCTGCACAATCCAGTCCGTCCGCAGCAACACAGATAACATGAGAATGAGGCACGAGGCTTGCGCCGCCAGCATGCCCAGCCATAAACCCACAAATTCAAATTTATATAAGAAACACAAAATCAATGCAACGGGCGTCCCGATCAAGTAGAAGGAACCCAAATTAATGTTTGCGCCTACGGCTGGCCGGGCGCTGCCTCGGAGAACTCCGCATCCCGTGGTCTGCGGCCAATTCCCGAGCTCGCAGAGCCCAACAATGGGCAGCGCAGAGGACACCAGCGACAGAATCTGTGCATCTTGAGTAAACAATCTACCCCACACGTTACGAACGGTGAGCGTAAAGCTCATTGCTATGAAACTCAAGACAGCAGCGCATGCGATTGCCACCGTCATGGCCGTGCGGGCCTTGCCCGGTCTGTTTGCACCGAGCTCGTTTCCCACCCTCGTCGAAACTCCCACGCCCAGAGACGATGGAAATACGTAGAGCAACGCGGTTGTCTGGATGAGAATACCCATCGACGCCACCGTTGCCTTGGGATTTAACAACAGCCCGCAGAGGAGGATCATAAACTCATACCACCACCACTCCAAACACACCGACACGCAGCTAGGAATCGCCAGTTTGAGAAAAGATACCCACCCTTTCAGGCACTCTCTCGAGAGCCCCGGGAGCGTTTTCTTATAGAGTCCCGAAAGCCATATGTAGAAGACCAAGCATGTTACAATGTTGAAATTGGTCCACACCGCAGCAAGAGCGACTCCCCGAATGGAGAGCCGGAAATACACCACCAGAAGATAGTTGATGGGAATGTGGAGGACAAGAGCTACGGCTGCAGAAATTGTGAGCGGCAGGGTGGAGCTCTGAGTTCGAAGGTAAATCCTAAGCGGATGAAGGAAAGACTGGGCGACAAGATCAGGCAGAGAATATAATATGTATGTACCTGCCACCCTTGTGATGCTCTCGTCCTGCCCGCACAGGACAAGAATCGATTCCATGTTCATCCACAACAAACCGATGGGCACCGCGCTGCAGAGAAGGATCAGAATTGTTCTTTGAAGAGAGAGACCGAGGAGACTCCACCGTTTCGCTCCGACAGCCTGACTGCATACGGGTTCCATTCCCATAGCCAGACCCGAAATGACTGAATACCCAGTTATGTTTGAAAAACCGATTGACAGAGAGCCTCCCGCCAGCTCAAGCTCCCCCAGATAGCCGAGGAACTGCATGGATATCATTCCTCTCAAGTACAGAAGCAGTCCCGTTACTATTATTGGGCCCGAGATTCTGCCCAACTTCAACAATTCCTCCACAACCTGAACCAATTATAACGTAAATTAAATGTAAACATATGTGATGTTTAGGCTGAGCGTGCAAACACTATCTTAAACAAAAAAATGAAACTGATTATTAACCTCAAGGCGTGCCGGTCGACGATTTGGTTCGTCGTAATCAAGATCAGCCTCCACAACGGATGGACAACACTTCCAATACACAGCAAAATCTAGCTGTAGGTGATGGTCGGCATCATGGCTACACAATTGGGAACTCCCTACTTGATTTTCGCGCACACACATGGTTGACAATGCAATCTCACGCGCCAGGCTGAAAAAACACGCTAATATAAACCAGTATTTAATCGGACAACGATTTCCTCAATCAATTGGATTGCCTCGCAGCTAAACAGTTATACAAGTCCTACTTTTCGATGATACAATTTTCTGGGTATACAGAAGGGAATTTATAGGTAAACCGAGCAGTGAAAAGTACAAAGCTAGCAGCGATAGCGCGGGCGTCGCAATGTTGTCTTTTAACTGTTTTAAGGATTCCTTTCAATGCGGCTAAAAGTTATAAGAGAATATTTTCGACGAATCCAAAAATTAATAGATATTAAATGGGTTCTACCTCATCGATGTATAAGAAGTGTTGTCTCACTATCTACAGTTACTTCTATGCAGACAGAATATTTGTGACGAAACTAGAATTGTATCGCAATGAAATTTAACAGAATAGAAAGCCCTCAATTCTTGATTGAATCCGGACGAAATACTTTGGCAATATCCAACTGCGTTTTGGTTTGAGCGGTGTATAAACCTGGTTTTCTCGTGTCTGTTTTCTGAATACCAACAAAGCTCTCTTGTTCCCATCCTATGAAACCAAAGCACAAGAGACGAGCATCATGTTTTTTTCTGCATGGACGGCTTCCGAATCATACAAATCTACTGTGTACACAGAGAGAGCAACCGCATTTCCAAGAATTGGTTTCTCGTGTTTTCCTTTGGTGTCGACTGACACGCAGGATAACGCAAACTTTTCTTTAACTGTTGCCGTACGGCGACATTTCTCGACGTGCACCAAACCGGAAGACTCGATGACCACGTGGCAACTTCTTGACTGGTCACCGGAGTCGTCGGTCGTACTATGTGGGATCCAAATTGTCGACGTGTTTGTCGTTGTCTTATTTATGGGAAATATTTGATATTTAATGCAAGTGGTCAAACGAATTTCGTCCAAGTCTTAACGCGTAATATAAGGGAAGGCTTTTCCTATAAAATAATATTTTAAAAATTCTTTTTTAAAGTATGACTTGACGTATTGTACGTCAATTAATCATACAAATGCATTTTGTTGACTTTTATCCGTAATTTAATAATGGGTACTTACACGAGTAATAATTAGACGGATGTCGAGTGGAGTTTTATGGAACTCGCACAATAATCGCACTTGTTGAGTAGTCAAATGGAATGGAATTTATAAATGTTTTTTTAATATGTTATGCACTTTCAAAATATAATATTTTTTTTTTGAATGAATAAGATCTTATATTATATTGACAAGTAAAATGATATAAGATCTTATTTTTTGAAACATACGCTTCAAAATTTCAACTTTCAAAATATAATTTTGAATTTTGAGAAATTAATATATTAAAATTAGTTGATTTTAATTGTCTATTTCAAATTAAATTTTTTTAAATTGAATATAAATTTTTAAAGGTGGATAGTTGTATGTTGTTTTAAGGGTTAAGAGGTGGTGCTCATCTTATGTTAAAACTTCTTTTTTTAAAGTTTTAAGTTGTTAAATATTCAAAAAATATTTAACTATTGAAAATAAAATGGGATGATATGTTTTCTATTTAAAATTAAATTTTTGTCAAATATATATAATTTTTTTATCACAATTTCTTCACAAAATAAATTGGAAACATTAAATTTTTTATTTATTTATTTTTTAAATTACAAAAGATTAAAGTTCACCTTAAAACAAAAATAATTTATTAGTAAGATGAAAATCAATTGGTGTCTCTCACAAATATAAAATGCTACAACAACTCGTTTTACTAGGATTATAGGGGACCAATTTTGAGGTGGGGATGTGAAAGGTGCATTTATGGAAATATGCACTCTCGAGAAGTCAAAAGAATAATGCTTATGCCACACTCACAATTAGATCCTTTAAGAAACTTCATAAAAAAACTTCGTATAAATTCCTAGTGAATATGTACGTAAGAAAGTCGCTTTGAATATTGATGCCTTTTAGAAACAAATAATTGTCCCTTACATGGTTGCTAGCAAAGAGGAATTTATCCTTTGTTTTGACTTTCTTTCATGTATAAGATAAATGTTTTATTTTAATGAAGTGGTACATTAAAGGGTAAGAAATTTAGAATTACCTGTTAGTTATAAATTTGGAAAGTAATTTAGAATTACATGTTTGTTAGAAATTTGGAAAGTGTGCTTTTAGGAATATTTAAAAGTCATCAACGTGATTTAAATGTAAGGGTTATATTTTTGTACTTATTTTGTATTGTGATTCATTTAATGTTAAATATGAAAATTAAAATAGTTCATGATTTGCTAGCAAACAAAAATTTAAAGAAACTTAGAGTTGCGTGTTTGTTATAAATTTTAAAAGTGTGCTTTTAGGGGTATTCAAGAGTCACCAACATGATTTAAATGCAAGGTTTATATAACAACGTGTACTTATTGTGTATTGTGGGTCATTTAATTTTAAATATGAAAATGAAAATAGTTCAATTAGTCACAAAAGAAAAAGTTGGTGGAATGTGGCACGTCATGAAAAGTTAAACTAGTTTGAGGGTGTATGAATGTATTACAAAAATATCAACATGAACATCAAAACATATGGTTATTTAAGAAATTTAGAATTACGTGTTTGTTAGAAATTTGGAAAGTGTGCTTTTAGGAATATTTAAAAGTCACCAACGTGATTTAATGTAAGGGTTATATAATAACTCGTACTTATTTTGTATTGTGATTCATTTAATGTT
Source organism: Taxus chinensis (assembly GCA_019776745.2). Classification (NCBI taxonomy): domain Eukaryota; kingdom Viridiplantae; phylum Streptophyta; class Pinopsida; order Cupressales; family Taxaceae; genus Taxus; species Taxus chinensis. Next base: position 729,192,117 of record CM034146.1, read on the forward strand.
AAATATGAAAATTAAATTTGTTCATGATTGCTAGCAAAGAGGAATTTAAAGAAACCTAGAGTTGTGTGTTTATTATAAATTTTAAAAGTGTGCTCTTAGGGGTATTCAAAAGTCATCGACATGATTTAAAAGCAAGGTTTATATAACAACTCGTATTTATTTTGTATTGTGATTCATTTAATTTTAAATATGAAAATTTAAAAAGTTCATGGTTGGTAGCAAAGAGGAATCTATCCTTTGCTTTTAATTTCTTCCAGACACAAGATAAATGTTTTGTTATAATAAGTGCTACTTTAAAGGGTACGAATTTTAGAATTATGTGTTTGTTATAAGTTTGGAAAGTGTGCTCTCAGAGGTATTCAATAATCGCCAACATGATTTAAATACAAGGGTTACGTAACAACGTGTACTTACTATGTATTGTGATTCATTTAATTTTAAATATGAAAATGAAAATAGTTCGATTATTCACAAAAGAAAAAGTTGGTGGAATGTAGGACAAAAGAGAGGGCGCCACATTTTCAAAAAAAAATTCCAGGTTGGCGACTAGGCAGTAGGCTTGGTTAAAATTTTACCAAAAAAATTGATATTAAACGCCCACAGGCTCACAGCCCATAACCATTCAGTGCATTGTGCATTCGTGATTCGCTGTTTACAAATTACAGTTTCAAATTTCACTGTTCACATATATTAATATAAAAACTCCTTCGTGGTCCCCTATTCATTTTTTGTTCTCCTGCATCGACCTACATTGGAACTTCTCCCCTCAAGTCAAACCCCAACCCCTGTATCTCCCACTCACCACATTCATGTTTCTTCCACTGTCGTTGGAAATCATTCACCCATTGGGTCACTCAATAGTCGTTCCCTGTGCAGCTTACCCGATACATGGAATGGTGGAGGATCTCTCACCATCTCGACCGTTTCCTAATTTGGGTTAGTGCGAAACGGTGAACACTGAATCCTAAAGGGAGTCTGGAGACTGGACTGTCACTATAGTTTGAGTGTGCATGCAGGCTACAGTGGCAGGTTGGCAGCACCATTGGCCAACACTGTAGACTTGACACTTGTAGTTTGTGAGTTACAGTTATAACTTACGGTTACCTTGAAAGTTGAATGAGAATCTAGTTCTTTTCAAATGCACAGGTTGAGGCACTGATCGCGATTGTATGCTTTGCTTAAAAAACATTCACATACAGGTGGGTCACTGGTCCCGGGTGGGAGGGGGGCGCACGCTTAGAGTACTGCCTAGGGCACTCAAAAACCTTAATTCGGCCCTGACGTCATGAAAAGTTAAACTAGTTTGAGGGTGTATGAATGTCTTACAAAAATATCAACGTGAACATCAAAAACATATGGTTATTTAAGAAATAGTCATTAAGAGATTAGTTCATGGTTGCTAACAAAGAGGAATCTATCCTTTGGTTTTAATTTCTTTCATACACAAGATAAATTTTTTGTTTTAATAAGTTCCACTTTAAAGTGTAAGAATCCTAGAATTACGTGGATGTTGTAAATTTGGAAAGTGTGCTCTCAGGGGCATTCAAAAGTCACCAGCATGATTTAAATGCAAGAGTACTTATGTAACAACTCGTACTTACTTTGTATTGTGATTCATTTAATTTTAAATATGAAAATGAAAATAGTTCAATTATTCACAAAAAAAAAGTTATTGGAATAGTAGCACGTCATAAAAAGTTAAACTAGTTTGAGGGTGTATGAATGTATTACAAAAATATCAACATGAACATCAAAAACATATGGTTATTTAAGAAACAGAGATGAAGAGATTAAAAGGAGAACAATATATGCCAATGGGTTTTCCTTAACCAGTAGGGAGGTCTTGCACATCAGGATTGGGCTCCCAACCAATAGCTTCAGCAAAATCTTGATTTTCTTACTATTAGCCTCAAGCTAGAGAAATGGCTAAGGAAAAATAAGGGATCTTGTCTATCGCACGATTTGGAGCCCAACTGTCGTGTTGTAATGGTGACAAGCCCCACCCCCATGCTAAGGTTGTGGACTAGCAGCAGCAAAGCGGAGAGCCCCATCTAAAGTAGCTATGAGAACAACGATGAGACCTATTACAGCGATATTGTTACCTCTCAACATTGGACTAAAAGAAGCAAACGACATCATTAATCAAGTGGCAATGCATGGATCATTCCCCTAGTGATCCAAAAGGGTTTTAGAATGGGAAACCTCCTAAGTAACCTTCAAATCTTACACTTAAATTTATAAAAAACCATTTAAAATAATTGTCACTTTATTGAAGGCAAAGAGATTGCAATCAATAACAATATGAGAAAATATACTTGAAATTATTTCTTTCCAAATGAAAAACCATTTTTTCTCTCTAAAATCATGCCAAATTTGAGTACATGTCATAGGGATAAGGAACCGATCTCCTAACAGGATGTGTTGCTAGTAGAAAGGCCGTGACCTAAAGGGTTAGCAAATTACAAGTATTTAAGACCAAATAGTTTAAGCTTTTTGGAAAAACTAGAAAAGGTACATAAGGGTTTTAATGTTCACACAAAAAGGGCATTAGAATTATGAACCTAAATGCATAATCTTTTGACCTAGAGGTAAACCCTAATAGATAAGACACCAAGAAAAATGAGCAAGCTTGGGTTCAACAATGACTATCCTAATAGTAGTAAATTTATGCTTCCAAAAATGCACAATAGAACATAGAGACCAACAATGGTTGAGTTAGTCCACTATGGGTAATTTAGGAGAAAGTAAATCATATCCCTGAGTGGGAAAGTAATTCTGAAATTTATTATCACGATACCATTTCCAATCTTTTCACCACGAGTGGACAGAAAAAATGCCAAGTTTGTAGAGATTTTTCTTAGGAATAACATCTAAAATTTCTGGTAAGGATTTCTAGTCACTATAGGCCAATGAGAATCTATTTTTTTCCTTTGGCCAAGAAAGTAACTTCCTTGTTTATCTATAAAAAACATCCTACACCGTGTGAATCCCTCATCTAGAAATCTTTAGGACATGCGCCTAGGGAACCTCTATGAGAGGAACATTGTGAAAATTAATGGTCAGTAATCACTAGACACAATGAGAGTTTCTGGATAAGCCATTTCTAAATCCATCCCCATCCCATAGAGCCAAGGCTTTATTTTTTCACAAGCCTTCCAAATGATTGTGAACATGAATGAGACAACCAATTTCATCAGGTATTTTATCATAATAAGGTTTTGAAATCCAAGGCCATGCCTTGTCTTGCACCCCTATGAAGTTGACTGAGAAACACATTTCTACGGAAAATTATTCTAGGATTTTTTCCCTTCAATGACATGAATGACCCATTTTACACAAAGAGTGGTGCCTCAATGCTCAATGTCTAACAACCTGAGACCTTCATAATCCTTCGCAAGGAAGTATAATTTCCACGTAACCCTATAAAATCCTTTACCAAGTTCAAATTTGGTTCAAAGAAAATCTCTGAGAAAAATTTCAAAGTTTTGGTATGAGGCTAGAGAAGGAGCCAAAGAGGATGAATCAAAGACATGTGTGGCAACAAGAACTTTAAAATATATTTTTTAATATCCATGCCAAGGAAAGGGGTTGCATGATATGATAAGAAAGCTTTTTTTCCACCAATTCAACCACATATTACCAAAGGTAGGAGGGGTTCTATGGAATGGAAAAGGGATACCTAAAATTTGAAAGAGTTCACCATGTTGAATATCCACTTCCATTAAAATTTATCAAACTAATAAGGAGGAGGTCAGAAAGGATTTCCCATGGCACTAGTCCTTTTTCCATTAAATGATCAAACTACATGCTAAGAAAATGTGTCAAGGAAATGCATAGCTTTGTGAATGTTATTCCCATCTTCTAGTAGGGTGAGAAAAGAATTGTCAACAAAATGGCCATTTATAAGTTGAGCATGATCCAAACTAGGAAGAGTGATGCCTTTGACAAGCCTATTTTGAGTAGCATTGGTGAGGAGATAGGTAAAACCTTTGGTGGCTAGGACATAATGTGCAAGCATAAGAGGGAATCCTTTCCAAATAAAGTGAAAAAGAATGACATGTTCATGGCTGACATCATTAACAGAAAGGTAACTTGAGCCATCTAAAACAAATCACTTGATCATAATAGATAATGGTTGGCCTAAATCCTAGTCCTTTTGGCATTTACAGAATGAAGTTCCATTTTATTCTATCATAATATTTTTCAAAATCAATTTTCACAAACAATGCCTTTTTTTGAGAGTCGTCAACCCACTCCAATCTATATCATATTACAATAATGGTATCCAGAATATATCTACTTTGAATGAAACCTATTTTTTCTTGAATAATTGCATGAAGAAAATGATTCAAATGCGGACTACTAAGGATTAGGAAATAATTTAGTAGGAAAATTTAATCAAAGTAATGTTCTTCCATTTGTAAATAAGCTTTGGGTCTTCCATATTGGGTATGATTTTTATGTGCCCTTGGTTTATAAAATACCGAAGAAAATTAGAGATAAAGGATTCTGAATAAACTTGAAAAAGATCATCACTGACCATATCCCAAATAATTTATAAAAAAATTGTGGTCATACATCATTAGCCATATGGGTCATAGCCTCATATAGATCATCATATGCCACCTTTTGAAATTTAGATAGATTAGATGGAAGATGATAATTCATTAATCCAACATCGATTGTCATTCAAGAGAAAGATCATGATGTTTAAAAACTTATCGATAATAGAATTCAAAGGAGTGCACCATATTCAACACTTTAGTAAGGTGTTGATTTCCATCCTAAAGGACCTTGATATACTATTGTGAATGATTGGCTTTTATAATTTGAAAAAACAAAATTAAAATTATTTCCAACTTTGACCCAATGCAATATAGCTTTGATCTCAGCACCCCTAACATTGTAAACATTTGTAATTTGGACAAATTTCCTAAGGTTCACTACCCTTTGTTGTAAAACATCATGAAGCAATATTTTCTCCATGATGGGTAACAAGTGTCTCAACTTGGAAGTTATGGTAGAATAATATTTACTCTAAATGAGAGCCAACTAGCAAAAACAATCTCGTAGGAAACGTGCATCAACTAACAAATGGCATCCTTCCACCACTAAATCAAACTTATCTTTCTAGATGGCCTAGAAACCAAGTTCCATACCCACTTTACATCATACAAAGTAGGCCCATGTTGACTCAAGGTTATATTGAGATAGAATTAGGTTGTATAAATTTTCAACCATCGCAAAAACCATTCTATCTAGAAATAGTTAGGAAAATGATTAGAGACAACAATATGTGAGAACAGTTCCACCGGTGACCAAAAAAACAACTGGAAAGGGAGAAAATGGTTGTGAAGACAATACAACATGATCCAATTGCTTAAATAAATTATTAAAGCCTAAATTAGACCAAGTATATGACCGAGTCAAAGTGATGACTTTAAATGGGTTCATAAAACATAAATTTACCTTGCATGTACATATAGGATACTCTTTCGCCATCTATACAACACATGGGTAGGTTCCCAATCTTGTTGATTTAAAGTGGGAGAGATGTTGTGTCTACAATTTCTCGTGATATAAACAAGAAATATGAGTCAGGTTACATGCCAAACATATCTAAGAACAAATTTTAGTACTCAAAATTGGTTTAATGTTCCACAACATCTGAGTGCTTAGTATTTTAAAATAAGGTTTAAGAAAATCAAGAAGGTTATTGATGTAAGCTGCAAGTTAGGACTTATAATGAATCAAGGAGGTTGTTAAATCATATATGAAGTGGTGAAGCCTTTTTGAAAAGAGATTAAATCCATGGGAATGACCAGGCCTCATAAAGTTTTCTTTGCAAGGTTAAATTCAAGAGTGGCAAAGGTGAGTAAAGGTATTCCAAAACTAAGGAGATTAAAAGGTAAGAAGATGACACGGATGACTATCAATGAAGGCTGATATAGTTGGCATAAGAAGATACAACAGTATTTTAGCAAAAAGATGGCATGCTGCAATGTTCTAAAATTAAGAAACTAGAGGTTCATATTTACATTAAGACCTATAATAGTGTTCTATGCATGAAAATGGAAGAATTGTATAGATTGAAGGCCTAAAATCAAGTTCTTAAACAATGATATGAATAATCATAAGTCTGCATGACCTGAATCAATTCATCAAAAGAAAAGGAAGCAAAATTTTCAATCACTTTTGACGTTTCTTGCTCAAAGAGCTTCATGGCTTTAGTATAACAAATCAGTTGAGGATATATAAATAATGGAATTTCTCTATGAAAAACTACAAGTATGATCATTCTTTGTAAGAGGTTGTAAGACTTGAAATTGGAACAAGTGAGATAAGATGAGGAGATGTTGATTGAATAATGCAAGAGTTGTGAATGTTTGTACATGATCTTGGGCTCAAGGATGTTTCTAAAGAGTAGTATACACTAGAAGATTCCTTAGGACTGCATTAAAGAAGATTGATCCTTCATGATGACATGAATGCATGATAAGAAGTTGGTGACATGTAGTTGCAAACGAAGAAGGATAATATAACCCCAGGTGGATCTAGTTGATCAAGTCAAGGAAAAGAGTGAAAAAGTGGAATTTCAAGGTCAAAGATTTGAAGTTGAAGCATGATGAAGTGAGATGGCTGAGGTGGAGAGTACATGCTCAAGGGGAGAAATGAGGTTGATTGGTGGAGACACTCATGCATCTTTTCAAGTCATGGGTGGTAAAACAATGATATTAATCCAAGGGGGAGCTTCTTGAGGTAAGTCTGTGCTTTGTAAGTGATTATTTGCTTGTTATTTGTTCCATTAAATGTATGACCCTTTCTCATATATGTCAAAGGGGGAGAGAATGTTGTCAGAAAATAGGAATGGTGTTTTGGAGATGTTGGTGTGTGTATTTTCCATCAAGTTTTTGAGTGGTTTCCATCAATGACAAACGAGGAGATTGTTGAACCATGTTCATTGATGTAAAGTGGAATTGATGAAAAATCAATGAATGGTGGAGTGAATCTCAGTCAAAGAAATGAAGGTTGATTGGTAGTTCCTTCTCAGTGGTTCAAGAAGCATTCATTCAGGATGGCTTTAGGATAGTTTTAGTATTTTTTAGGCTTGGTCATTGAGGCAAGAGTCCAGTGCAATCATGGACATGGTTTTTATGCTTTTATTAGACATTTTTTCAGGTCATATATGATGATATTAGCATGGGAAACATCTCTTACAGTGAGTTTCAGGTCATTTGTTAGAAGTCTCAGTTGAAACTGACTCATTTAGGCATGTTTCTATAGCCCAATGAGGTGTGAAAGGTTGGTAAAGATCATGAAAATACCATGTGAAGCATGGGAGGATCCCAAGGATGGTGTCTAGGGAATGTTTGAGCATCAATAAGGTTTATTTCAGCTCTTGGAGGCAAAATTCAAGGGTTCATCAAAACTGCCCCTGAGGACTAGCAGTAAACTTTAAAGTAAATGAGATAGGTCTAAACTATACAGGAAAACCTATGGCTAAAAAACACATGGAATGTGTAGAGGGGTGTCTTGTGGTGCTTTATGTAAAATTTCATCAAATTTTAAATGGGGATTTTAAGTTATTCAAGTTTTCCTAAAACTGGTATGTTAAGGAATGCAATCTAAGCACCATGGCTTCATAGCATCCAAACCAAATTGTAAATCCTCCTTCGAATAAATCATATAAGTAATTTTTGAATATCACTCCAATACTAAAATTTTTCAAAACTTTTGGGGAAAATTGGTTGAGAAACAGATAATTTATGAGCATTCTACTAGTAGGTTTTCTCTCTCCTCAGAGTTGCTTCTTGAAGTGTTAGAGATGAAATGAGTTATTATGGTCGCTTGTAAGATTTGTGAAGTGTTTGAATTGCTCAAAACTTAATAAGTCATTCTCATGCCAAAATTATGTCTGTTATGTCTCCAAGCATATACTCTCAGTCTAGTCTAACTCAACTTTTGCTAGAATGTGCTCATTCAGACATCTGGTTAGAATAGTACAATCATGATTATGTTTTGCAAAGCTACCATGAGATAGGATAAAACCCGTGTACTCTTACACAATTCAAGATTGTTTGGATGAAGATTATGGTAGGTTTCTCTGATGAATTTTTGGGGTGTCTAGTGCTCCTTATTCCCAAACTGCCATAATACTACTCTTTGCCAAGAACATTGTAGATTGTGGTATACAAGAAGTGTTCTCTACTGCAAACAATACACTCAAGAGTTTCTAAGGCATTTTAAGTACTCTTTAATTGCATATATTTTACTTGTTAAGCTACATGAGTACAATTTTGATTACAAATAAGTCTCCAAGCTCCAGTTACTCCTTGTGATTTCATCAAAAAGGTGTCTCTAAGGCTCTAAATTCTCCCTCTCTCCAGTTAAATATGAATGGTAAGTATTTAAAGTAGGTGAAGATAATGTACGGCTCTTAACCTTCACAAATTTATACATGTGAAGATGGTGTATGTAAAGGAAGTATAGAAAGCAATTTATCCTATTAACCTTCACGAAATAAAGGATACAGTCTTGAAATAATTGTCATATTTGACAAATTTGTCTAAGGTTGTGACTAGTTTGATTCCATTAAGAACAATAAACTAAGGATCTCCTAAAAATGATTAAATGATCTAAGAAAAATCTTTATTTCTATTCAAATTCTGAGTCAATTAAACTATGTTGATCAAGGAAGATGATTTGCTCCTAAATTTTGAAGATGCGTGCTCAATCACTACATGGTGAGACTAAAAGTTGTGATAAGAGATATCAGTGAAAATGATCAAGTAAATTCGAGTGGAAAAATGTGAAATATGTCGTACTAAATTCTTCTAAAGGCTTACCCAAGGTTTGAATTTCAAAACCCTCAATGTGCACAGTATGTGGGAATAAGAGAAGTTTGGTTTCTTAGCAGCTTTTAGGATAGTGAATGACTTTGTAAAATAAAAGAACAACCTTCTAGAACATAAAACATGACAAGTTTGTGTTTCAGCAGTCTTTGGTTTGATCAGACATACTTCAACATTGCACCTTCCAAATGGATTCAAAATTATGGTACAATGATCATATTGGTTGTGCTCTTAGCACTCTCTCCCCTCAAACTTGTATCAAGGATCTAACAAGAGGCATAACTTTACACATATGTATCAACCTTAAGGATAGGGTTTGAGAGATGAAATCCTTCATAAATCAAAACTGAGCCAATAAGATTGTCCAATATTTTGGATATATCTTTTTTATAAGCTTGTCCATTGGATTATTCAAGATTCAAATTATCTCATTGCATCTTCAGGGGTTCTTCATGTCAATTTCTTGTGTTATATCACAACAAGGGTATAAACAACACATATAAGGAAACAAAATCCTTTTCTCCATCTGTAACCATCATGAAACCTTATGCAAAAATCAACAATAGTGATGAATGGTTCAAAACATTCTTGAGTGGTTTTTTATGTGTATGCATAGATCTCCAAGCCTAACAGTGTAAGGTCAAAATCCTATCACTCAAGTCTTCATCAAAATTCTTTGAATGAAAATCAAATGTCATCAAAAATTTGAAATGAAATATTTGTTTCTCTCAAGGACTCCAAGAGATGTGAGGAGACTGAAAAAAAATTGTCAGTGGAAGCTAACATGTTCAAGATATTTACAAGACAATGTCGGGGAGATTAATAGTCTCTTCCAAAATTGTTGTAAGTTCAAAAGTCACAGTAGTTGAAGAGTTTATACTAAAGATTGTTCGAGTAGGTGAGAGTGGGAATTTTTTGATATAAAAAATATATTTTGTATGAAGTGTAAGTTAAGAAGCAAGAAGTTGAATAGACAGGAACTAAGATCGAGCAAGTGAAAGGTCAAGGTAGTTGAGTGAAAATATAAGACAAATAGCTATATATCTGGGTGAATATATATATATATAAGTTGTGTAATGAGACGTGATAATTTAAGTGCACCAAGAAGTAACACAGAGAATGGAAAAGGACTAACAAGTCTCGATTATAGTATAAGGAAATATGAAAATTACATAGAGTACAGTGAGCTTCTGATCATGTAGAGTTAAAAAGGGAGTAAGTGTGTGAAAATAAATCAATACCTTGACATATAAAAGATAAGACTGTAAGAACAGAGCAGCAAGAACATGAACTGAGAGAAAAGAGAAGGATGAAGCTAGTGTTAGTTGTGTGTATATATGTAAAAACAAAAGGATGTCTTGAGAGTTAGAATTAGAATGACAGAGTCACAGTTGAATATGAGTAAAGTTTGAATGTCTTAGTCATAGTTGAAGAATGACCTTAAATAGCATATTTGATATTTACCAGAGCCTATAATGTTATGATATGAACTAATGAGGTGAAGAACCTTTGGCATAACCATAAGAGTTTGACATCAAATACATAATGTATGTGCTACAAGGATAGGTTGGTCTGATGTTGATAAATAATGCAAATAGATTGTTTGAAGAGTGAGAAGAAAGCTTGAAGAGTAAAATAATAGTTTGGATACATATGAATAGAGCCTGATGATGGAATGGGTTATTAATACAGTTTAAGAGTAGAGTGTAATGTCAATATTGACAGTGTCAACAATAAGAGTAGGGGATTGTATTACAAAAGGGTGAGTATTGCATACATGTTGAATTACAGTGAAAATGATGATGTCATGAGACTGAGCTGAGATAATTGTGTTAAGAATTCATGATCATAAATATTGTTGCATATTAATTGATTTGAACCGTGTATGAAAGATCTTGAAGACTAATTAGAAGATAATAAGAGAAGAGAAGAAGAAGAAAAGTGTGAAAATATAGAGGTCATTATCAGATGTGTAAGACAGTAAACAAATTGTGACCAAAACATAGAACACGTCTAAGTTGCAGCTTAGCATATAGGGGGTTGTAGCCTCCTTGTAAGTAGTATATTACTAAAGATGAGTTGTAGTTGGTTAAATTACAGGGGTTTGTAGCCTCCAAACTGGGTAGCATCTTGGTCAAACTTAGGAGTTGTAGCTCCAAGTTGAGTAGAATCTCAACCATGAAATCATGTAACATCTAAAGGGCATTTCTGTCATAAGCATAGTTCATGGTTTCAGTGGGTTGTTTCTAAGTTTTTGTTTCCCATATTAAATCCTATGTCTCAGTGTACATTCTCATGTTATCTATTTGTGTGTGAATGTATATGCTCTTTGTAACAAGATTAAGGAAATGAAATTTCTTGTAAATGTTTGATTAGACACTGATTCATCCCCCCTCTCAGTGTCCTAGTTTCTAACAGTTCAAAAGGTTCTAAGGTCACTAAATCCAAAATTTGATTCCAAAGTATCTTTCATATAAGAAGTAAAGGATTTGACTACTTTGAATATGGATGATTTGCATGCTACCTTGAATGCTTATGATATGAGAATAGGTGATCCCAAATCAAACAAGAGAGAGATTTCCTTCAAATCAGATATGAAGGCTAATAATAAGAAGGTGAAGGATGATGATGTTACTCTTGAAATAGAAGTTGAACAGCTCTTTTCTATGATGGCTAGAAGATTAAAGTTTGGATCTGGTAAGTAAAAAGGTAAGCTTCCTTATAAATGTTTCAAATGTGGTAAGATAGGACATTTTGTTGTTAATTGTCCTCATAAGCATAAGAAGGAATATCATGTTGAACATGAGTATGATAGTTATCTTGACAACAAGCACAAAAAGTATGATAAGAGAAAGAAAAGCTTTAAGGAGTTTGATTACAAAAGGAATGACACAAAGAGTTTTTATACAAAGGAAGATGATTGTTGGTTTGATGCTAGTAGTGGTGTTTCAGATTCTGAATCTGAATCAGATCATGATGATATAGGAAATGAGGAATTGTTCATGACTAATGATGATATGAAGTCTTCTGGTAAAGGATCTTCACTTTTAGGAGAATTTATTTTAGGTTATTATGGTTATTCTGATGAAGATGACGAGAGTTTTGAAGATGATATTGAGGGAATTCAAAGATAACTAAAACATGTTGAGAAAGATAACAAGAAGCTGAGACTTCAGGTCAAAGAGTATGAAATTCAAATTCATAATCTAGAAGAAGTGTACAAGTCTGAATCAAGCAAGAAAAGTGAGTCAATCAGATTATTAGAAGAAAAGGTAAAGTATCTTGTCTCAAGTTTGAAGGATAAAGAGAGTGTGCACACAAAATTTGAATAATATATAGAGTTTATAAGGCTTGAGTTGTTATATGTTGGTAAGAAAACTATGTCTTTTCAAAGGTTTGAAGAAAGTACCAAGGCTCTTGATGATCTCTTGAGCAATCAGAAATTTGCAAATGATAGAGTTGGTTTGTGCTTCAAATATGAAGTCAAGGACATAGAAATGAAGCAAGAGGATTTGTTCTCATGCAAGGAAATTGTTTAACCAAGCACCAAGGAATAAAATAAGAAGACTCTCATCAAGGACAATGTGAAAGCAAAGCCAATTAGGAAACATAATGCCTCAAGGTATGAAATAACTTTCAATGGATATTTTTTATTCATGTAATGCATTTGGTCATAGGGAAAGAGAGTTTATAAGGTATTCTAGAGATACTCAATCATGGAGAGACAATAGGAGTGAATTTTATAAGAGTGTAGTGTGCTACATTTGCAATGAGAAAGGCATGTTGCTAGATTTTGCTTGAATGATCCACCTAGATATGTTGATGGTTTCAAGAGGAAGAATACAATAGTGTGTTACAACTATAACAAAGTTGGTCATGCTACAAGGAATCATTATCAAGGCTATTCAAGTCAAAATAGAAGCTTTCAAGGTCCTAGAGTGCAAGTTAGTGGAGTTCAAATACCTAGAATGTATAACAATGATAAAAGAATAATATGGGAACCTAGAAGAGACCTTGGTGTCTCATCAAGAGATTTTGATGATGGAATGAAGGGTAAAACATAGAGTTCAGATCTGAAGAGAGAATAATATGGAGTTGTTCAAGTACCTAAGGGGGCTTGGGACCTCTTCAAGACCTTCTTTTAGGTCATCATGGTGTCCATATGCCTTTACTATGCTTCTTAGAGGTATATTATTGCAAATGAAGCATTCAACTGATGGGGAGCTGATTTGGTTAGTATGTGTGACTCTTTCATGTGCATAAGGTATGTATTTCAATGTCCTCATGGTGCAAGTTGGTTGTTCTATGAGTATAAAATGGAAAACTCTCAGTATTGTGGTCATTAGATGTGTACATGTCTGAGTTCTTATGGTCTGTGTTTGTATCATCATGGTGTGTGGTTGGTCTGAGATGGTTGTGTATGTTCATGAGTCTCATTGAAATTTCATAAGAAGTATGTAAGTGGTTTTTCACTCATGAGTATGTTCTCATAGTCTCTGAGTCTATGCTTAGCAATATTGAAGGATTTTGTGGTCTGTGAGGAACTTGGTGACTATATTGAGTCTTTTTGAAGTATCATGAAGTAGTTATGTATTGAAGTGACAAGCATTCAGTTTGTCTATGAGTCCTTAAAGTCTGAAATGCTATGAATGTGTTTCAAAATTTGTTGATGAATTTCAAGGGTTCTTGAAATGAATAATTATAATATAATATGTTATTAAGAAGCTTGAATCATGACTTGAAGGTTTACCCAGCTAAAGCTCAATGAAGATGCCTAGCTAAAGTTTGGTACTAATGTGTTTTGAGCTTTGGAAACACTCTAGAGGCTACCAAAAATGACATTCATACTATGAAATCATGCATGAGATGTAGAAAGAAGTTACACAATCTTGTGTATTACACACAAATCACTTTTTATGATAGAGCCTTAGCAATGAACAAAAAAAACAGTTGTGGAGAATGTGGAAGTTCAAGAATACACGCAAAATGTGAAGAAAATTTCAATGTCACATTTATGTGTTTGATATGGTCATCTCTTTGATGCAGCATCGTCCATTATTCTCTAACGAACCACTACTCATATAGATAAAAAAAATTACAACCAACCACTTACAAATATAATATTAGAAGGCTTAACAATGTTAATTAACAATAAAGAAAAACCTAATGATATCCACTATTTTAAAAATGATGACTTCTTTTTTATTTAAAAAGTTGATTTGAAAAACTTCTTGAAAAAATAATAATACTCTTCTTAAAATGAAATTGGATATGATTATAACTTTTTTGCCATCCCCTCAACAATATGATTATGTGCATATGTTTGTCATCCCCCTCAACAATACTAAAATTTGAATTTCCATGAGTTAATCCCAACAAATTTGATATGATCCTAACCTTTTTGTTGTATTCTTATTTGTTTCAGAGATTGTAGCCGAGAATCCAATACATCATACATTAACTTGCAAAGTGAGCAGCAAATACATTCGGCCCAATGTATTTACATCAAAATACTTGCAAGATCTGGTATATATATTTTACTTTACCGAGGGTGCTGTCAAGAAATTGTGTTTTATCCACCTTTATCAAAAGACAAATAATGGTGACGACTGAACAGCTTTTGCCTTACAATAATAGAACGTGAGGAGACGACAATAATCTCTTACTTTCGTAAGGGTTAGAGACGAAATATTTGACACTGTTTTAGCGAGCACCTATAACTTTTCGTATCTCTGTGACTTAGTGGGATTCTAAAGTGATATTACTTCACAGACTAAAATGGATGACAGATACAACAATTGAATATAAAAGATATCTATTCAAGGCTCTTTAATTCTCTATAAAGTTATGTGATTGGAATCTGAAATCTCTCATTCAAAAGTGCATAGGCCTAATTGAATGTTGTCGTGCATACACAAGTATTAAATATGAATACCTGTACATATTTCGATCTGTTTCAAAATCTGTATAAAAGGGAGTGTGCAAGTAAGATAAGCTCTTCTAAGGATCAGTAATACTTGTGTTCAATATACATCTTTCTTACATGAAATTTTTATTGCTATGCGTGCTAACACATTTTCTATTGATATTAATATAAGTATCATTAAAGATGAGATTTACAAATCTTATATAAAATCAACTTTAACATAATTATCATAATCATTGTCAAAAACAAATGCACCACTATCACATGGCTATTTGAAGAAGCACTTTCAAATAGAAGATGGGCATATCATTACTCACGTGGACATTATGTTGTCTTTTTGTTTGAGATTTTCTTTAGATCAATTGCGGGTATGTTTTTATCAACTTTACATGGAGACATATGGTGCTTTCGTCTATAACATCAATGTATTTATAAATTTTACAATAATGAACCAAAATCAAATGAGAAATTTGTATTTAGGTCTGTAATATATTATTAAAAAAATGTGGTAGGGTTTATTGTCTCCTTAGAGGAAAATCAAGGATTTTTATGGAATCGTATTTATTATGAGGATCAAAGATGTGTAGCTCTATTCGTTAGAATGATAATCCAACACAAAGTGGTCACTTTAAGAGTCATCAGCACAACACTTTGCTTGAGGTTCAATTTCAAATGTTTTTCTTCGACCTCAATTTTAAATATACAAATAACACAAGTCCTACTCACACAAATCGAAAAGTATCGAATAAACGATCTCAAGCGCTTGTATTTTATATTTAACCATGTTTTCCTTTTATAAATTTTTATTTCAGAGAAAAGATCCCCCTACCCTTGCTTTTTCTCACTGACGACTATTCTCTAAATAGAATGCATCGCCTAACATACATGCCACCATGAAAAACATGCATGCTCATGCATGGGCAGGTCCCGCGACCAAGTATCACATCACAGGATGATTTTTTTAATATATGAGTTTGACAATGGATAGCTGCAGTTATCCGGCTACAACTCAATTGGTAAGACTGTACTTTGGCGAACAGGAGGTCATATAATCAAATCCCAGATTTTCGCAACTAAATGGTTGAAAAACATTTCTCCGCCCTTCATCTCTCGTTGGACCAACATCACCAACGACTGACTATTATAGTTATAGAGAGTCTCCCCTCGATATATTGATACACCCGTCTGGGAGATACTATAATCTCTCTGGGGCTCTTGATTTGGACAATTCTCTTCAGATGCTCCCCCCTTATCCATATACAAATGAGCTTCATTGGCACTCGATTGATATACAAACTGAACCAACCTAACCCTCGGGGGCACGAATACGCAACGGTTCCATATAGCAAACAAGGGGGGGAGGCGGGGGGGGCGGTTGATCTCTCTCATGACCTGAACGGAGCGAAGTTGGTTGCTAGATTAGCATATGCATGTGATGGGTGCATGGCTTTTTTATGGGGATGGGCTTGACCCTTGACCCTCGGGTGTACTAGTTCTGCAAGACTGCATGTAACACGCCAAGACCCGTGAAGAAGCGCCGCCCGGAGTCCTGCCAACATATAATCCGCCGGTTGCACGGACAAAGCAAAGTGCTCGAAAGACGAGAATAAAAAACAGGCCCAGTCCTTGCAGGTGCTCCAGCCTGCGGGTCATGTTCCAGTCCGCTACCAAAGCAATTTCAATTTTCAACGAACACAGTACGTTGAGCCTCTTCAGCCGTGTCTCAGGCCCGACTGTAGCAGTCCGGATCAGGCGCCGACTCCGGTACGCCTGTGTAAACCGTGTCCGAGACGGAAAAAAACATGATGTGTTTTGTCTGGGCCTGGAACGGGCAAGAGCTCAAGTAAGTAAGTAGTAGGAACGGGGTAGATAGTCTGGTGAGAGGCGAAAATGTGTCCCATTGGGGTGGGCAGGAGGGGAAAGTGTGTGCCTGGTCGGAGCCGAAGCAGAACCAGGGTGTTGATCGCCACTACCGTTCCTTCTTCACCTCGACCGTCTCGGGTCTCTGTGGTCGTTCCACGTCGGTTACGAGGAGTTCCGTTTGTTAGAGCGTATGGATACTTATGTTGGAGGCTCCTGCTGCTGCGAGGTATATTCAGACCGGCTCCCCCTCTTCCTCCTCACAGAAGGCTGGCCGTTCGCTTGCAGAGGCTCATTTTATGTCCCGGTAAGTGCATTGTCGTAAACTATTGCAGGCGGAGATGGTAATTAGCCGTGGCTCAATGTTATTTTGTAATGGGTATTTGAGTTGATAGGTTACATGTCTGATACTCCATGAGAACGGCTGTGCTGCCGCTCCTCAGAATCATTGTACAAAAAACTAGCTGCATCTGGTGAAATTGTAAGTTTTGTTTTATTCATGTTCTGGGATTGGTTTTTGGTTTGCTTGTGGCGTGTGGATATTTGGAGCATTTGTTCTGGTTATTAGGGCTCACACAAAATTTCCAAAGGGCTACCACACACACAAAAAAAAAGAAATTGGATCGAAAGCAAAAACAAAACAACAATTTTAGACTTTAGCCAAACACCATTGAAAGGGTGTCGAAAAGATAACTGAGCTACTGAGAAGACCAGAAGATTTGGGGAAAGTTTCATGGTTAAGCATGTTTGAGTTGGAGTAGTACTTTAGGGGTGACCTCCCAAGTTGGTACTTCGCTTAACATTATTTAAATGTATAATCATTCGTGTTTGTGAGATTTAAAAAAAGCGTACTGATTAATTTAATTTGTATTAAAAACTGATAAATAAAAAACATTTAGAAATATGGTGGCACTTCACCGAACTGAGTTTGCAATTCCACAAAATAGATAGAGTGTGCTGGAATCCTCGAGCCACTCTTAACCTGTTTCATATCAGGTCAATAATCAAAAGGTTTGCAGAAAACTTTAAACCAGTCGAGGTTTGAATTAATCCCCAATTTTTGAGTCAAAAATAACTTCAATCTGGAAAGTACACTTTTAAATATGAGGTGAGTATGTATTAGCTAAATAATAATATGTTTTAATGTTTATAAATAAGTTATTATTTAAAAAATTAACTATTGGAATATAGAGGCTAATTATTAAGTTTAAGTAGACATTTTTCTTAGAAAATAAAGAAATTTAAATTTGATATAAGATACATACATTTAAATTACAAGATATTATAGAAATATAAATTGTAGTATTTTGAGTTTATTTTTTCATTTCTAGACTACTAAGTTTTGATTAAAATGGTTAAATACAATTGGATCAAATAGTTGAAATATATTTTAGTGAAATATACTAGAGAGTGTGTAGTGCATCGACCTACCAAATTTATAGCGTCATTAAGTATCAAGTAAAATTCTTTGGTGGAAAGTTAGATAAAATCATGTAGTTTGTTATTTTCTTTTTATTTGAAAAAATCAATGAATATCGAAGGGCCCTTAGTTCATTGGTGAAGTTGAATGGCTTGGAATGAGCTCACCAAGGATCAAGTCTTGCTGAGTGTAAGGCCTGGAGATACCCGACACAGAGAATCAAGCGAATAGGGCCATGATTGTTCCCTGGGTGACTTTGACGGATTGGATGCCCCCTAGTCGTGGTTGCTTAGCTAAAGGAACAACTTCAATGTAGATGTATGCTTACTTATAAAGTGTAGATCAGTTATATGTATTCTGCAGTTTACCATGGGCAGAGATGACGATATCTATGTAATCGAGGTCTTCCAAAAAAAAAAATCAATGAATATTTTTATAATTAATTTTTTACAAGAAATAGTCCTTGAAATCGATGAAAATTTGATAGTCGAGTATACATCTCCCATAATTTTATCGAAAACAATCATAACTGGATTTTTTATTTGTATATAGAATCAAGCCTACTTTGTGGTCATTTTTTTTGAGCTTGGATTAATGGAACAAAAGATATACTTTGACATAAATTTAACAGTATAAGAAGGCATATGTAAAAATCCTTTAAGAACCTTAAACAACTAAAAAGAAAGAAAAAACTATATTTTCAAAAAGAAGAGAGTCGCATCTACATTATTGTCATGTTTTTATAAAATTTCTAGATGAAAAACTTGGTCTAAATCATGGGGCAATGAGGCTTTTGTCATTTGGTGTTAGAAACATTGATGTTGTGATTGTGAAGGTCTGGGCCTTGGTTTAGGAATATAAGCCAAGAGGTTTGTATTTAGGTTTAAATTTAGGTATATGCATAACCTCAAATATTTAGTCCCATAATATACCTTATATATCGAACCCTACTTGACCTAAAGAGTAATATTCATAGTTTAATAGTGGCTATCTACCATGTATTCATTATTTGGGGAACTTGGATTTGCATTAAGATATTGTTTGAGGTATTTTGATCGATTTGTTCGTATAGAATATACAATTTCTCATATATGACTTTGGTTTCAACATATGGATAAATTGGTAATTATTTAAGACAATTATCATTTTCATCTAAGTGACTCATTATTTATATAAATAAGTTTGAATTACATGGTAATTGTTAAAAAATAGGATTTTTTTAATTAAAATGAAATACTTTGTGTAAAGATGAAATAAAATCGTAATATAGTAAATATAGTGAGTATATAGATCTTAAATCGTCAAAATAAAATAAAGCAATTGCAGTAGTGTAAGTGAGCTAAATAAGGAAAGTAAAGTTAATGGTAGAGAGGATTGCACCAATTTCAAATGTAGATGAAGTGACACTGATTTGAGAGTGTGCACGAATGATTTGTAGTGTGCCATCAAGTTATCCTAAAAATATGGAAGTGTGAATATAAGTGCAGGATGAAGTCACATGTTTCGGATAAGTCATTCAAGTGACTTTGTTTAGGACGGATGGATTTGTTCTATATTAACTTTTACCAAATATTTCCCTTGGCACTTTGTTCCTCTCTGTCTTTAGTTGTTCCTTTCTTGACTAAAATTTTACAATCGTAGTTTGTGCAACATATTAAGGCTCTGTTCTTCTTATTTGTTTGGGGGCCTACAAAGGGATTAGACTGATTGGGTTGAGTTGCCTTTGTAATTCCTATGTAGAAATTCTTTAAAGAGGCATCAAACCCTCATAAATCCCCACTCAATATATGTATGCAAGATGTATATCGCAAAGTGTTTAGGAAATGAAGACCCCAATAGGACTATTTCACCTCAAAGTATGTGATAAAACAGATAATAGGTAAGGGCGAGAAGGTGTACCTGTCAATAATCGGGAGAAGATTCCACGTGTTGTTGAATTTGATTAGATTGAATGTGAGATCTTCCCTTTGGCTAGGTTGAACAACTTGTATAAGAAACACATCAAGACCACAAAATAACATTAACAATATATATTAGTGGACTGCCTAGCGAGAGCTAAATTCGAGAAACGAGATGCTTCCTAGAAGGTTGTCAATCCACTTTCAAATACAATTTAATGCAACAAATAACATGAAATAAGGAAATCCTACTGTAGTTGATAAGATTTAGGTATCTCCTCTGACATACAATAAGTGAATTTAATCTAACAAGCAAGGTTATAATTAAATCCGGATGGTTGGTAGGTTGGTTTGGGTCTACAAGTATGACACGGGTTGTAGGTGAGGTATGGGTGAAGTTTGGTAAGATTATGGGTTGTTTGGAAGAATTTATGAGCATGTTGGTTTTGAATATATTACCAGTCACAGAGATCGGTATCGGTTAGGTGACCAATGTCGGTTGGGTGATTGGTGTCGGTTGGGTGATTGGTGTCGCTAGGGGCAATATGGTAAAAATATTAAAAGTAGGTGTTTTGGATCTCATTGTGATTGCACAAAGAGTTGAAGGGGTTCGGGAAGGATGATATGATTTGTACGAAGAATCAACAAGGGTGATAGAGGTGCTAGGATGGGCAAAATGGTTTAGGTTGATAGAATAGATGGTAGATGGGTGAAGGGTGATATTCGGGACAGAGGAGAGTCGGATGATATAAATGAATAAAATTCTTAAGATAAAAAAACCAGAGCTAACAAATAAGAGTGAGTTACTTATCTAAGAACCTATAGATCTAAAGGTGGTGGTCATTGATGAGCGTTCGGAGATAAAATGGGGTTGTGTCCAGTGTCACGACAACATAGCCTATATGCTCTGTTGTGGGTGATCCAAGGCTGTGGAGGAAGAGATTGGTTGCTGGTGAAGACATGGTGTGCTCTGGTTCGTCATCTGGTAGCTTGAATGCTCAAGAGTTAGAATGTCAAAGCTTGAGTGAATGAATGAAATTTAAGAACTCATGCAAAGAGTTAGAAACTCTTATTTAAGGGTAATTGATGGCTGTTAGGAAACCAATGCTAGCTGAGGGATAACTGGCATCGGTTAAGGAGAATTGGTCTAATTTGCCAAAAATAGGGTTTTCCTCCCAATTTTGACGTGATCTTTGGCTTAGTCCAGGTCAGGAGTGTTGAATGGTGTAAATTAGAGTGCAAAATTAATTATAGGATTAATAGATCATGAATAGTTAGGGTTAGAAAGAGTCCCATTTTGTTAGGATAAGTGGGGACTTGATCTAGGTTAATTAATAGGCTAGGAATGGGTCTAGGATGAGGTGGAAAGGTGAGGTGGCATAGTGAGATGGATATTAGTTTTATTAAGGTAATCAAAATAAATAATGGTGTGAGGATGAAGATTAATTTAACTATGAGTAATTCAATTAATACTAATGTGTAGAAGGGGTCATGACTAGGTGTATGTGTCTAATTACTTAATTGAAAATGGGCTAGAGGGATTGTGACCTAAATTTGGTGTCTACAAGGACTTCTAACTCTTGGAAATGATCTTTGGGGTGATGTAACTTAACAAAGTGGCCTAGGGAAACTGTGTAATATGTTGCTAACTTAGAGTTGGTTGATATGCTTGATAGAGTGATTTAGAAATTGGATGTTTTTTTGTGATCTCCTAGGTCATCCCCAAATAAGTGATAGGCGAGGCCCTTTAAATGGGTTGTTTGAATGTGATTTTGTAGGTGATTGTTATGACAATATTTTATGCTCAAATGACACTTGATTGAAAGGGGTAACTTGCAAAATTAAAAAATGTAATAGTTAGAGCTTTAAATGATGAAATCGATAACTCGGGAAAAATTCACCCAATCAACTTTTTCTATCATTGTCGACTACGTCATGTGAAATATGCAATGCAATCTACTAGTTAGAGATGGTAGTTAGATGTTTAAAGATGTGTTATTCTAAAAGTGATATTTTGATTAGTCAATGATGGATAACAAGTGTGACCTAGTGGTCAATAGTGCTAATTAAGCAAAGATGTGTGTAGGAGTTAGTCATTTAATTGCATAATGATTTCTGGGTTAAGATAATTGCGAAGATTTGATTTTTAGATGTCACACATCCAATTTTAGGTATCTATAGTTATATTTGACTGTATTTGGGATTTCACTCTTATTAGAGGAAAAAATGGTGTTTCTTTTTTATTCCATTTTTTAATTTAATAAATAAGAAAAATTAATCCCTTATTGGGTGCAACCAAATAGATGTATATGTAATCATTGTTGAAATTTCATTATATTATGTCGTTTTGTAAGAAAATTTGTTTGATCTAATTTTATTACATGAGATGGTTTTGGCATGTAAAATTTTCATGCATTTTACTTGACAACCTGATTGAAATTTTTGTCTTTTTTATCAAACTAGTAAAAAATGTCTTTTTACAAAAACCAACTTTTGAGAAAGGTTTCAAGAGCTCTGGGTGGTTTCATAGGCTTAGATTATAATCAACGAAAAGGTCTCATAATTTTCTCCATGAAAGTATAGTTTAGGAAGGATTTTGTGAGCTTTGGAATGACTTTGAGAATGTTTTCTCTCCAAGTGATTTTTTGAGGAAAAGGTGTGTGTGATCATTCGAGAAGGGTCACCTTCTGGGAAGGGTTTCAAGAACCTTGGGTGGTGTTGGGAACCCAAATCATAGTCATTAAAAAAACTTGTATGGAACTTAAAAAGTAGAAACTTTTTTGACTTCCCCAAAGCACGGGAGTCTTTTCAGAAGAGAGAACTTGCAGTAAAGGTTCAGGGCACCTTAGGAGGATTTAGGATCCTTGAAAAAGGTCGAATTTAAGCACATTAAGTCCCTTCTATGTTCCATGTGTTAAGTTTGTTCATACCCATCTCAATCCCATGTAGCAACTATGCTCATTGGTCACACTTCCCTATCCAAAATTGTGAGTTGACTCAAAACTCAAGGAGAATTCATTTTTAATGTTTCTAAATGATAAAAATGGGGTTTTTAGCTCATTTCTATTCAAATTCATATAGTATACACCCCGGAAAGGTTAATATTTGGTCTTAGACCAAAAAGTGCATACCACATTCTAATTCTTTGTTGAGTTGTTGATGTCAGCAACTTAAGTGTATTTGGCAATCTTCGGGAGCTAAGAAGCCTTTTAGAGGAGAAAAAACAAATATGTAAATTTTGTTTTTAAATCTCTCCATCAAAGGGTGCACCCTCTTATTGGTTGGTGAGAAAAAGCAAAAAGTAACATGAAAATATAGCATTTTGGCTTGTTTTGAGTGATAAAATGCAAACCCCATGGCCTTGGGCACATTTTTGGCTCCTCCATGAATCACCCTTTGGAATGTTTTTTGAACTTCATGAGTGCACCAGAATCTGATTAGAGCAGCCTTTGGGAGTGGAGAATGTAAAAAGGGTGCATTTTATTATTTTCACAAGCAAAACCCAAACCCCTCCTCCACTTAAGTCATTTTTTTAAATCTTGTTTTCCCTCTAAAACCTAAACTTGAAAATAGAAAAATTGCATGGTGGAAACTCCATGGAAACCATTAAAACTAGCTTGTATGCCCTAGATTTACAAAATCTTGTTTTTCTCATGTCTTGAGTTCTCGCAATCGAAACTCCTTGAAATTTTTCCCACCTCTTCCTCTTCAAAACACCTTTCAAATGATCTATTACTTATTGGATATCATGGCATGGTTGATTTTTATAAAACAAATAATTTTCCAACCAAAGAACTCCATTTTTCCCCAGAATAATTGAAAATGGTTTTGCATTTTCCTGGTGACTCAGTGAGCCAAATTGCCTAAAATTTGGAGCAAGTGTTCCTCTTAAAATCACCTTTCATTTGATCCACTTCTTGCATGATCAGGTGGAGTATTTTTGGATATATGGAGGACTGATTTTTTCTCATTATTCTTCTTGCTTCATGGGGTTTTACATTTTCCCCTTGATCTGGATGAGATAATTATCCCAAAATTAGAGCATCACTTCTTCTCTTAATAATATTTCAAATGAACACATTCACAAGTGATTTAGATGAGTCCTTCATCTATGACGACCACATCCATGTCAAAATTGAAATCATCATTAAATACCAGTGAAGACACCTAGATAAGAAAGAAAACTTATTTTCTAACTTGAATCAACATGTATAGGAGGATTGTTCAACATGAAACTTCCAATTGAATCATTCGAAGGATTTCATGATGGGAACCATAGTGCTAGTGTATTCTTTATCTCCTCATCACCCTCTATTCAAGAGATAGGATATGAAGTACTCATAACCTTCAAGAAGAAATTTTCCAATCATTCAGTGTTTGATTCCATCTCACAAAGAAGAAGTGTTTCCATTCAGAGGATTGCCTGTTTCCTTTAATGATTCTCATAAATCTTCGATATTGTCAAGTCCAAGAGAGCTCATGGTTACTGAGTATGGGGTAGGTGTGGTGTGAGTTCATGTTTCATGATGATTGCAAGATGGGTGTTTCCTCATTTAGGAGAAAAGAGATTGTGTTTGTGAAAAAAGAGTTAATTTTCCCAACCTACTGTTGCTCACAGAGATGAAGAGTTGAAAGAGAGATCTTAAGGCACGATTAAATATGAATGGTCTAGATAAGTTGTAGAGGATCATTTCTAAGTCCAATAAAATACATGATCTGATCATAGAAACAATCAAGAAGATCATACTTTCTCTCTCTCTCTCTCTCTCTCTCTCTCTCTCTCTCTCTCTCTCTCTAGGTTTTTATTTCTCCATTGAGGAACAACTTTTGTATAAGTGACCTAAGCCACTTAAGGTTTTTATTTCTTTGTTGATATTGCACTTTAAGCTAAAACGTCACATGGGAATTTGAAGGGTCACATGCTTCAACTATAACTTGGAATGATCTCTCCATTCCAAAGAATCAATTTTTACCCTCTCTAGCAAGTTGTATTCTTATATTTATTTCCTAAGTAATTTTCCTCCATTCTCAACTTTGCACTCATTCGAGTAGATGTTGGCATTTGTAAGAGGTTGAAGGACTTTGCACCTTCTTTTTGGAATGAATATATCTTGATGAGGCTTTATATTTATCTTGTATTATCGGTTTCACTATATTGTCATGATGTTATGTTGTGCTTGCCTATTTTCTCCAATTGAAATTGGAATCACCTCTAAATGTTAGTTGATGAAATCTATCTTTGAATCATCAATAGAATTCCCCTTCTCATTTCTCTCTCCTCACATATTTACAAGTTTCCCTCTCTCTCAACCATTATTGCAGTCACAACAAGGGTGTTTTTACACATTCTCCGGCCTCTAGCTAGTTTACATTGTTTTGCTATCTTTCAATAAATCAGAGCCTCCCCATTCCTAAGAGTAGGGACTTTGTCACGTGAATGTTGATGAAATTTCACATTGAGGAACAACTTTTGTATAAGTGACCTAAGCCACTTAAGGTTTTTATTTCTTTGTTGATATTGCACTTTAAGCTAAAACGTCACATGGGAATTTGAAGAGTCACATGCTTCAACTATAACTTGGAATGATCTCTCCATTCCAAAGAATCAATTTTTACCCTCTCTAGCAAGTTGTATTCTTATATTTATTTCCTAAGTAATTTTCCTCCATTCTCAACTTTGCACTCATTCGAGCAGATGTTGGCATTTGTAAGAGGTTGAAGGACTTTGCACCTTCTTTTTGGAATGAATATATCTTGATGAGGCTTTATATTTATCTTGTATTATCGGTTTCACTATATTGTCATGATGTTATGTTGTGCTTGCCTATTTTCTCCAATTGAAATTGGAATCACCTCTAAATGTTAGTTGATGAAATCTATCTTTGAATCATCAATAGAATTCCCCTTCTCATTTCTCTCTCCTCACATATTTACAAGTTTCCCTCTCTCTCAACCATTGTTGCAGTCACAACAAGGGTGTTTTTACACATTCTCCGGCCTCTAGCTAGTTTACATTGTTTTCTATCTTTCAATAAATCAGAGCCTCCCCATTCCTAAGAGTAGGGACTTTGTCACATGAATGTTGATGAAATTTCACATTGAGGAACAACTTTTGTATAAGTGACCTAAGCCACTTAAGGTTTTTATTTCTTTGTTGATATTGCACTTTAAGCTAAAACATCACATGGGAATTTGAAGAGTCACATGCTTCAACTATAATTGGAATGATCTCTCCATTCCAAAGAATCAATTTTTACCCTCTCTAGCAAGTTGTATTCTTATATTTATTTCCTAAGTAATTTTCCTCCATTCTCAACTTTGCACTCATTTGAGCAGATGTTGGCATTTGTAAGAGGTTGAAGGACTTTGCACCTTCTTTTTGGAATGAATATATCTTGATGAGGCTTTATATTTATCTTGTATTATCGGTTTCACTATATTGTCATGATGTTATGTTGTGCTTGCCTATTTTCTCCAATTGAAATTGGAATCACCTCTAAATGTTAGTTGATGAAATCTATCTTTGAATCATCAATAGAATTCCCCTTCTCATTTCTTTCTCCTCACATATTTACAAGTTTCCCTCTCTCTCAACCATTATTGCAGTCACAACAAGGGTGTTTTTACACATTCTCCGGCCTCTAGCTAGTTTACATTGTTTTCTATCTTTCAATAAATCAGAGCCTCCCCATTCCTAAGAGTAGGGACTTTGTCACGTGAATGTTGATGAAATTTCACATTGAGGAACAACTTTTGTATAAGTGACCTAAGCCACTTAAGGTTTTTATTTCTTTGTTGATATTGCACTTTAAGCTAAAACGTCACATGGGAATTTGAAGAGTCACATGCTTCAACTATAATTGGAATGATCTCTCCATTCCAAAGAATCAATTTTTTACCCTCTCTAGCAAGTTGTATTCTTATATTTATTTCCTAAGTAATTTTCCTCCATTCTCAACTTTGCACTCATTCGAGCAGATGTTGGCATTTGTAAGAGGTTGAAGGACTTTGCACCTTCTTTTTGGAATGAATATATCTTGATGAGGCTTTATATTTATCTTGTATTATCGGTTTCACTATATTGTCATGATGTTATGTTGTGCTTGCCTATTTTCTCCAATTGAAATTGGAATCACCTCTAAATGTTAGTTGATGAAATCTATCTTTGAATCATCAATAGAATTCCCCTTCTCATTTCTCTCTCCTCACATATTTACAAGTTTCCCTCTCTCTCAACCATTGTTGCAGTCACAACAAGGGTGTTTTTACACATTCTCCGGCCTCTAGCTAATGTACATTGTTTTCTATCTTTCAATAAATCAGAGCCTCCCCATTCCTAAGAGTAGGGACTTTGTCACATGAATGTTGATGAAATTTCACATTCTGTCCACTAACAAAATATTTCACCTATGGTTTTTGGAAACTCCATTGGGGATTGAACAATCCTTTTATTCAGTACCCTTTTACCACAAAATACAAAAAAATCATATATTCCAAAATCTATAAAAAAAACAAAAACAAAAAAATGGTATGTTGAATCCTATCCCTTGTCCAATCTAAAAACTTGTTTTTTTGCTTGAGTGATTCATTTTTTAGCAAACTGGTAGATAGAAGATATACAAGAGGTGATCAAGCAAGTGGCATTATAGATCCCACATTCAAGATGCATCAACAAGATGATTTCATACTTGCTCCTGTACCGTTTTAAAGACGACCTGTTGGAATTCCTTTGAAAGATCCATTTGAAGAGCATATTGTTAATCATGTTGTATCTCCCATCTCTCTACCACCATTGAACACTCTTCTTCCAGAGATGGTTGAGCTAGTACCTTGGGGTTAGAACACGAGTCCATTGGATTTGAATCCTCCACTTTATGAATTACCCAAAGGATCAAGAAGAACTTTCCCAAGTTCTACGGAGATGGAAAGAAATGTACAAATAATCACATTACAACCTTTATCACATCATGTAGTGTTTTTAGAGTAGGACATAAAGATGTCTTTGTTTGAATATTCATGGGGTCATTATAAGATATTGTTGTAAAATGGATCTACGATATGCCATCTCACTCAATCATTGATTTGGAAAATATGAAAGCTAATTTTGAAGCACAATTCAAGTCAATAGAATATGTTCATTCTATTCTTTCTAAATTGTCTCAAATGAAGAAGGAACCATAGGAACCCATGAGAAAAAATTTGGCCAAATTTAACAAGTTGATTAATAATATCTATACTAGTGCCCGTCCTATTGCAGAAAATAAAAGAGGTTCTTCATAAATGCTCGGTTGCCTAATTTTGGATTCATATTGTGGAGAACTCAACTAGATACATTGGATAATGCTCGATAAATTTTTATTAAAGTGGAAGACAATATTATCATGTCAAGAAAGATCATGAACCATTTAATAAAAAAATAATTCCAAATCTCTCAAGATGCTGACATTGATTTGTTTCTATAGAAATTGGTTAATGATTTGACTACACTATAGAAGAAAATGGCTCAGCATGTCCCATATCAAATCCATAACTAGAATCATATTTCTAGAGTGCCCAAAAGGATTTCCTTAGAGGCTCCACCTAGTAATGCAACATGTGGAACCAGAGAAGATAGAGAAGATGAAATTGTTGAATCAGAAGCTGGAGGAGAAGAAGAATTTGGATATGCAAACATTGGGTATTTTTAATACTCATCCAATAACTATTATGAAGATTTCATGGTTGATATGAATAAGTACTCTTATGCAATGTTCACTCACTCACAACCACAAAAAGAGGCATCTTCCTCTGCTACCCAAGTGAAGCACTTGAATCCTCAAAAGGTGACTCTACAAAATAACAACCAAAAGAGGATCACCAATTCCCGCTTCCATGGATTCAAGCAAGAAGAATCTCCAGACCACCTCATCGAAAGCCACATCTCTTTCTTCAGGTAAGTCTTTTTTCTCTCCCCTACTCAAGTCAGGTTTTGCTTCTACTTTTGTTATTCCTGAGAATGTAACTTCTCTTTGTATTAAAGTTGTCATTATTCCCAAATTATCCACCTCTTCATACTTTGACATCATTGGCCATGTTAAGAAGTCCAAATTCCAAATTTATGAGTCTGGGTATCTTAAGAACTCATCTCAAGCAATTTGATAAACTTTTCTAGTTTATCAAAGGAAGTTGTTTAAAGTTTGGTTCCATTAATTTCACTACTAAAGAACCACTTCCCAATCTTAATACCACTCTCTCTCATAACCTTCTTGTTTCAACATCCTCCACTTCTGAGAAAGTAGAACCCTTCTATCTTTATTTTATGATCAATGGATATAAATTAAGTAACTGTATCATTGACTCTAGTGCTTCAGATAACGTCATGCCTACAAAAGTTACCAAATTCTTGGTATCACTCTCACCCCTATTGTTGATCTTTGTTACTCCATGGAGACCAAATAATTAGCTGTTGTTGGTCAAGTCAAATATGTTCAAGTAACATTGGTGGACTTTCCTAACAATAAGGTCAAGATCAAGATACTTCTAGCTAACATTCCAGCTTCATACGAGATGATGTAAATCCAGAGTTTCTATTGGGATGTTAGTGGAGATATATAGATGGATTGGTCATATGCCACTATACCAAACAATGGTAAAATGAAGAAGATTTTACCTATAAGAAATATGTGATATACTATTTAAAAACCAGATGACCCAAGGGTAGATATGTTGTACTAAGATTCAAGATATGAAAGCTATTTCATAACTTTAGAGGACGATGTTGGGCTGCCCATATTGATGGAGGAGTACAAAGGTGTGATTGATCTAGTTGAGAAACATCATTGATTTGATGGACCCAAAATTTGACAGTGTGCACTTTCCATTGAACATAGATACAGGTTCTCTACTTGGTGATGATAAAGATAATGGATAGCTTGACTTGTCGCAAATCAAACTTGAGATGATAAGAGATGTATATTATGGACAAAAAGTGATATCAAATGAGATCTGAAAATGTCAACCCATGGTTTCTAACCATCTTCCCAAGATTCAACATGAGGACTTACCTAATGAATACGATTGTGAATATGAAGCTTTCTCTTTTCCAGTTTGGAGAAGAGAACCTTATCAATGATGAATGTATAGATGATAAGGTGTTTGAGTGTCTCAAGGATGATTCCACTCAAGAAGAAGATATCTCCATCACAGAGATGACTATTGAATCCAAAAAGGTCACAATATTCGTGTTTGTTCTCTTTTCAAGAGGACGACGCACCATGTGATTCATACCATGGAAAACAACAGATCAATAATGAGCTAGTGTGTGTGAAGGATAGTCATCTGGAACAACTAGGAAACATAGAGCGAAAGAAGTTTATGATAATGTTGAAAGTCTCAAAAGCTCCACCAAGAACCAACTCATAAAAATACTGGTCATGTGGAGCATGAAAAGAAAGGAGCAGAGGCCCATCAAAGAGCACAAGCCTATTTGTGAACATGGCGAGTTTGATATGACCAAGAATCAATTTTTTAGTAGTGGTAAAGTGAAAAATAGGAAATCAGATGTAGAGATGAATATGAAAATGGATTGGCAGCTAGAAATGGAATTTCATAATAGCAAATACAATGAGTTGTCTAAGTGGATCCTCATTAGCAAGAGGATTCATACATAATTTCTCAAGAAGAAACACACAACTTTTTATTTCTTATGTATGTGAAGATAACTTACAATAAAAGTCTTTCCCAAGAAGTTGAGAAAGGGGTCTTACTTTGTTAAACTAGTCAATGGATTTGATGAGCAATGCCATTTGGTGCTACATGTACATGGGTAACATCCAAAGAAGAACAAGTAATACATTAGCAACGGGTTGTCCCTTTCCTATACATAGGTCAGTTAGGGTTGTTTTTTATCCTTGGTTCTTTTCCCTTTTTTTCCCTTCCTATGTTATTGTTTTTGTGTGTGTGTGTGGTGTTCAATAAATATTCCACAAGGTATTTCCCTTTGACTCTATTATGCCTAATGGATAAGGAATTGGTGTGTGTAATGTTGTGAGATTATGGTTTTCCTCCTTTCCTTGTTTGCACTTAGTCTAACCCAAGACAAGTCCCCAAGTCAGAGCTACTTGTTGGCATGTAAAATGTTCAGGCAATTTACTTGACAACCCTACTAAAATTTTGTAATTTTTCGATCAAAATTGTCAAAATCACCTTTTTGCAAAAATCAACATCTAAGAAAGGTTTCATGAGCTTTAGGTGGTTTCATAGGCTTATATTGTATTCAACACAAATTTCTTAGAGTTTTCTCCATGAAAATATAGTTTAGGAAGGATTTTTTGAGCTTTGGAATGGATTTGAGAATGCTTTCTCTCCAAATGCTTTTTTGAGGGAAAGGTGTGCATGATCATTCGAGAAGGGTCACCTTCTAGGAAAGGTTTTAGGAGCTCATGATGGTGTTGAGAACCTAGATCATAGTGATTACATGATGGAATAAGAAATATAAAATTTTGAGAACATAAAAATTGGAAACATTTCCAACACTATAGCACACGAGTCTTTCCAAAAGAGAGATCTCGCACTAAAGGTTACAGGAATTTGGAGCAAAAGAAGCCTAAAAAATGTCAAATTAAAGAAAAATTATCTATAAAAATATACTTTATAAATTTAGAGACCACAAAATATTGTTCCTACTTCTAATTTACTTTGAAAATGACAGTTCTTAATGCGAGTGAATGAAATATGAAACTTAGAACTATTTTGCAACAATGAAAGATAACACATTCAACACACAAAACATTATTTTATCCTGGAAACCCCCAATTTAAGGGAAAAACATTCAGGAAGGGAAATTTATCTTTCTTCCCAATATTATATTGGCCAATTCAAAGAAAGTACATATTACAAGAAGCTAAAGGAAGGAAAACAATGTCACTTCCACCCCTCTCTACTTGTTTTCTCTATTCTCACACCTTGCTTTTACAAAAAAAATTCTAGCATCAATGGTTTATTAATCACTTCTCTCTTTCATGTCTTTGATGATCCAATTTCACACATTCTTCTTACTTAAATAGCTTGCTCCCCATTTCCTCATGTGCACTAGAGATTGGGAAGAGTCATCCAAGGAAGAGACATGACCCGGACGTTTGAAATTTACGGCCATTCGTGGATTTTTATTCATTAGTGACAAGACCGTCAGTGAATTCAGACCGATGATTATGCAACAGTTGGTCTATGCAGAGGGGCGGTTATGCAACCATAGGGTCGGTTACACAACTATTGCTCTACATAGGGCAACGATTTTGTAACTTAATATTTTTCTCTCCTTACTGATTAATTTTTCTTCTAGTTATGGTTCCTTTGATAAAGTGGTGTCTTTCTAGATCCTTGTGGATCACACGTCCCCTGATCAGGAGTGTTTTGGTCCTACAAAAGCTTAATAGGGGAGTAGATGAGGAAATATTTCCCTCACTTTCTCCTTCAATTACCACCGGGCCTACCTTGGTGTCTTCCCTTTGAGTCCAACTGTTGACCGAATTTTCTCTTTTATATTTAGATTAGTGAACTAGATACTAAATAAAACCAAACAACTCAGAGATGCAAGGGTTTAAGGTACCTTGTAAGAATATGGTGATGAATGGACGGGCGCAAAGTACATTTCCTTGTTGCAAATTTGATGAACCTGCACAACAAAGACAACTAAGAGAGAAATGGATTAGATGGTAGATGAGGGGTTGTCTGAAAAAGTCAGTTCCAAGAAGCATTAACTTCCTTATGCGTATATCAACCCCCGTATTTGATAAAAGAGGGTAAAATCAATGATAAAGTACTGAATAACATGTAGAAGCTGAAGCTAAACAGAATCTAGAAATTACAGAAATGGATAAAAGTGCATATCTGATCTAAATCAACACAAAACAAGTTTACCTGGATGGGTCGATGGTGACCTAGGCTGCAGAGGGAAGGTCGACAATGACCTGAGAAGATGGATAAGAACATCAATCAAAATGTAGATCTGAGAAGCTCTGTAATGTAGACCTGAAGATGATGGAGGTCTATAGAAACTGATAGTAACTTGTAGAAGAGATATGGAACATGGAAGGAAAATAGGATGTAGGAAAATGGGGATTTGGGTGGATTGGATGTCTAGCAGCATAGGGGTCGATACCGACTTGACTCAGTTGGCAGTGACTGAAGTCTGATATAACAGAGCTGGACTGACAGAGAAACATACAGACATAACTGAGTGTTGAATAAGGTAACAGAGACATAAAAGAGGTTGATGTGGACCTAGAAGGTAGAATGGCTGACAATACAGGGCTAGGTCGATGGTGACCTAACAAAAGCAACAAATACTTGGGAAATCCTAAGAAATGTCGAGGGTAGATGGGCTGGATGGACAACCTGTAGATAGAATGGCTAAAAGAAGAAGTTGGATTTGAAGCTTTGATTGTAGATGGACTTGTAAAATGTTGGTGACTGAAAAATAAAGCAATGATAGTATAAACCAATACAAGATCAAGATGAACTCCCCAAAGCCTCCACAAGTGGTACAAATAAGCTCAAATGAACTCCAAGAAGACTGAAACAGCTGGAAAGAAGCTTGTGCTAGAAGAAAAGGTCACAAAACGTAAGAGAATTATGATTATACCACCCTCTGGGAGGAGAAGTAAATATGGCCTTATAGGGTCGACGAAGACCTAGGTGGGTCATCGAAAACTGCGGGGGAACTATCCATTTGGGTGGTAGAAGGATTATTTATTCAAGATATGAGGATTTTATGGATTAGGATAAGTGATTAGAAGCACTTAGGCAGGTTAGGCTTTCCTAGGGAAGTGAAATGGGTATGTGGAGGTAAAATTGATTAAATAAAATATAGGGGGAGCCTAGGGATAAACAACTTAGAGAAGAGGAATAAGGAATGATTGAGATTAATTAGATATTAAGATGCGGATTAGGGGATAATTGATGAGGATTAATAATAAAATAAAATGGATGGGTTAATAGATGGGAAAGGTGGGAATGTTAACATAAACATGAATTAATTAAGAAGGGGTCTAGATAGGTGACTGTGGTAAAATAAAGTGAACGTGGGGCAACAAGGGTAACGATACCAAATTTTGGTGTCTGCATTTTCCCCTTTTTGTCGAGTTGTTTGTGTAAGCAAGCCACGAGACAAAAATTATGAGATATAAAGGATGACATAGGACTGAAAATGTGATCCCCCTCAAACGAGGGATTCATGACACAAAAGGGAAATCGGTCATGAGTTTGAAAGAGATAGATGAAAAAGAGCAGGTGGGAAGAGAAAGATGGGTGAAAATTATGAGGCAAGGCAAGATGCCTCAAGCAAGAAGGATTCAAACAAAAAAGGTTAAAAGTATGGGCGGTGATCGTAGGAGTCACATTGGCAGGAAATAAAGGTCACAGTCTTCAGGGAGTGATGACAATTTCCTATGGTCTTATGAGTCAATGAAATGGAGGGAAATCTAATGGGAAACCACTCAAATGGATGCAATCCATGGGGACCAATGGGTTATAGGAAAAAATCATAACTATGAGCAACCAAATGTGGAAATAATGTGAAATCCTTCATACGTGAGGAATCAATTAAAAAGGTATGTGTCTGCAAAGGACAAGGATGGAAAAAGGGTTCCCTAACAAAGGGAACGAAAATGGCCGAAAAGGAAAAATATAGACAAAATGATGAAATAGAAATGCCTGAAGGGGGAATAAATATGGCCACAAAGGTGGACTTAAAATAAAATGTAGATGATGAGATTTGGATGAGATAAGATAAGTCACACATAGACAAAAACGATGGATCATATGATGTAGAATTGATGTTAGGATAAAATATAGGGAATGGAAGATAGAGGCTTAGATTAGATAGAAGAAAAAGAACGTGACTCGATATATGTGACCAAAGGGTACGAACGATACTACATCATATCAAGGAATGCATGAGGAAATGATGCCACCAACTGCATTAGAGGTAAACAAGAAAGGGATCCCAGTAATGCAATGCATATGCAGTCAAAGCAAGTGTTAACACATAACCAAAAATAGTTAATTATACCAAATATCATGAGGGGAAATATGGATGATATGAACTCGTAAACCTAATGTTGACATGACAAAGTGGTTTGTGATGTAACTTGTATGCGGGGAAAAGGGTTTTCCATAAGTATATTTCCCTAAGTCTATGCCCCAACTCTTTGTAGGGGAAAAATCAAACTGATCAATGTTGGAAGTTTGCTATGAGAAATTTGATCAATACGGGAAGCTTTCTTTGGATGCAGATAAGATAAGAAGGTTGATCAATGCAAAAAGCTTTTGATGCCATGATATAAGATAATAGCCATCCTTTGAGGGTATGGTCTACTTAATTCATTTATTATTTTGATGGTAAGAATGGTATACATGATATACGTTCTTCGAGGGATCGGTCTATTTATTTGATTTGATTTTTTTTGTTTTTTACATGAATAGTTGTCATTTGAGGGAGAAGTCTGTTTTTGATAACTTTGACTTTTTGATAAGAGCATCCATGAATTTTGATTTTTTCATGAGGAAGAGATGGGAATAGCTAGTTAGACGACATAGGAGGGTACAATGAATGTACAAGTGACACCCTTGGACCCTTAGCATGGTTTCAATAGGTAAAAAAAGTGGTGATAGATGTAATGATCATGGAGTTCTCACCAAGAAGGGAGAACCTATCCATAAAGAAAATGTTATGGACATAGCCATGGTGCCCATATCTAAAGTCATGTCTAGGAAAGAAGCGGTAGACCACATAATTCCAAACCATTACAATGATAGATGGAAGAGGCTAATGATGGAGTAATGATCTAAGGATATGACTAAGTTCTCACTGATAAATGTTCTAACAATAGAATGGTCGTAAGTGCAATGTGTTAATTAGTTCCACTTCTGGTTTACCATCAAGGGAGGCCAAACAATAGGTTTATGACCCATACTTATGCGTAATAATGTAAGGTCCAATCCAGTTGGGGAAAAACTTTCCACGTTGGCTCTTTTCTATAGTAGTAACGTTCTGATTTTATTTTAAGGATGAGGTCACCAACATTAAATTTGTGAAAGGATAGACTAACAAATTGCAAAATATGGGACTCAATGAGATAGATGAGCAAAGATAAAATCTATGCGCTACCCTATAGGAAGCGAAGTAAATATACATCCCTAACGAGATGAATAGATGGCCCCAAAATTGGGCTTAGGATAAAAATATGGTGCCCCAAGAAGGGCACAAACATGGTCACAAAGGTTGGAATTTGGATGAGAAAAAATGGTCCCCCAAGATAAGTACGAGTATGGCCACAAAGGTGGACTTTGGATGAGGGTGGTAGATAATAAGATTTGGACAAGATAGATTAGATAAGATAGGATGAGATGGAAATGATAAAATATACGCAACAACTCAAAAATGAGGAAGTGATAGATACGTGTATTATGATATGAGAGAATGGCCACAAGAGTGGGCTTAGGATGAAATATGGTGCCCCAAGAGAGGCAAAATTATGGCCACAAAGGTGGACTTTGGATGAGAAAATAGATAAAAAAATATTGGATGAAATAGATGTGATAATAGGAGGTAAAATATATGTGCCACCCTCCAAAAGTGAGGAGGCAAGGAAATATGTGTCCTAGTGAGATGAAAATGGCCACAAAAGTGGGCTTTGGATGGGATATGGTGCCCCGAGAGAGGACCAAATATGGTCAAAAAGGTGGACTTAGGATGAGAACGAGATGATAGATAAACTGGTTGGCTAAGATGAGACAATAAACTGGATGAGATCCGATGAGATGGGTTTAATAAGATTGGATGAGGTAAATAATATAATGTCAACAATGAAGAGGAATTAACCTTGCTTGTTGGTACCTAAATTGATTCTCCTTAAAAGTCTGAGCAGCATCACAGGTTTTGCAGGAAGCTTAGAGACAGATAGATCATAGTGAGTCATTTTGTATTCGGGGATGAGATCTAACTGCCCCTCTGTCACTCAGATGTGGAGAAATGGATAACACCCTGAAGAGGATTTGATCCATCCTCACTAATTTATGGTTGTGCCTTTCAACCAAGGTGAGAGAACCCTTTTGTAGCATGTTGTTTATGGAGGAGATGGGGAATTCCTTCCTTGTGAAGTGTTTAAGGAGACCTTGAAGAAAATATGATCAATGCAACAAAACCTAACTCTCACGAGTTTTCACTTTAGATAATGGAGATATTTTCTAAGCAAGGTTTAGGCAACTAAAGACAATGAAAGCTTGAGTGTTTCTGCATGTTTTGGTAATAGAAATTGTGCATCTGTATACACATAGGACAAACAGGGGTGGTATGGGTAAGAATAATTGTTTGTTTTTTAATGATTTTGGTGGGAGGCGAAGCAGGATAAAGTTGATTATACAAAATCTTTGAGAATATTTACAAAAATGGAGAGCTCAAACAACAGAATTCTTTAGAGTAGCTAGGTTGTCCATTTAACTAGAATATGTGCTTCATTGGAGGCCCAGATTAGCACTTTTCACACAAACTTCAAGGATCCAAAATTAAGGCTCAAATTGGGAAACTTAACTGAACATTATCAATCTTTGTTTCTTAACGCCTAAGATACCCTCAAAGGCTAACAAACAATCTTATATTCATGCTAGGAGTCACAGTGATTTTAAAATTTGCTTATTTCACTATCAAATGAAAGCTCTTCTAATAAGTAAAATTGTAAATGCCACCAAACTATCACAAGGATATGATCTTATGTGATTCACACAGATTTCAATGTAAGAATGCAATGGGAACAAGAAAAACTACTTGCAGACATTCAAAAATGAAGAAAACATAAATTTTGCCCAAAGACAACACAGATTAACTCAAGTTTGATTAAATTTATCAGCAGGGGAAAGTTTCTCAAACAATCTCAGAGCTTGTCAATGGCTATACACTCGCAACCACCTTGACATGATCAAATTTAACACAAAGGAGATAAACATGTTTCTTTAGATAGTTTCTCAGAAAGACATGTTCTATCAATATTTTTCATATAAAATTAGTTCTGACCTCTAACACTCCAACCTTCCAACCTCTCTCATGGCAAAAAATCATGCCATTTATAAAATTTTGCAACAGATTTTTCCCCCCAAAAAACCCAAACATTGAGTACACCAGTGCTCGCCATGATCCCGATCGCGATTCCCAGAATCAAATCTATAAAAATTTGTTAGGTGCTCAGGGGGCAAATCTTTTCAAACATCTCTCAAATTTAACTCCTTCCTTTGGTAGATCACTCTTCCTTTTACTCACCAACCACTTCTGCCCCTAATCTATCCAATCTAGTTCCTTTCATGCCCGAGTAGGAAAAATGGAAGATTAAATCGAGCCTAGAAATCAGATCTCATCTTAATGGTAAAAGACGTCCCCGGATTTTCCTCACCAAACCAAGATATCAAAAGGTTTTTCGCGTGCCAAGGAAAGAAAAACCGGGTTAAATCCAATAGTTAGATTGCATATTTAATGGTGAGATATGTTTACAAACCTTCCCCACCAAACCAGGCTACCAGATTAATGTTCCTCTTCATTTGGCATGCAGGAGACTCCAAGAAATGATAAAAAACCACAGCAATATGCATCCCCAGGAGTTCTGGAGTAAAAATGGCAGAAAAAATCAGATACAGATGCACAGGTGCTGTTGATTTCTATTTTGAATTTGGATCATCCACGTGGGAGATCCATTTTAAAATGGGCCTATGGGTTTCCTTTTTCCTTTTGCAACTTTTGGAATAAAGTAAAATTTTCACATTTTTCTCTGCACCTCCACCCTTGAGAAATGAGCCTGACACTTGTCCTAAGGTGGGCTCCAGAGGAACCACGGCCAAATCCTGCTATTTTACCTCTTTTTTGGAAAAAAGGAAATTTTCCAAGTTTCCCCCACAGCTCCACCCTTCCGCTTCCCACCTCTGATGTGGGTCCCAGCGAAACCATGCTTCATTTTACACTTTTTGACTCTTTTCTCTGCAAAAGGAAAATTTTCTAAATTTCCCCCAAAATTCCACACCTTCGCTATTGACTGGGGAAAAATTTTGACTATTCTCTATCGGGTTTGTGGGCGATTTTGATGTTTTAATCCTTTTGGTGACAAGAGGAAAAAATCTAATTTTCCTCCAATGGTCTGCTTCCCCACCCCTTTGACTTTTCAAATCCAACCTTGACCTTTCTCTTATCAGGCTTGCGAGCCATTTTGATGTCTTAATCCTTTAGGAGGCAAAAATCTAAGTTGCCCCCAATGGTCCACTTCCCCGCATTATGACTTTTCAAACTGCCACATGTCACCATGGCGCATCTTGAGATGGTCCCCAAAAGTTGAGACCTAGAATGAGCACGGGCTCACCACGTGTCTTGTCTCGACAAAATTTGTTTGAAGGCTTAAAGCTCAGCAGAAGGTGCCATGTGTCAGGGTTCGAGGCAATCTCCTTTGGCCTTTGAAAAGTCCAAGTAAAATGCAAAGTGAGCGGAGGCCTCCAAGTGTCCTCATGGTGCTTCTTTAAAACAAAACTCAAGGGTTGGTGCTCAAACATGCGTAGTCCATCCATGTGTTCCAGGCCTAAAATATTTTGAAAAAACACTAAGTATAGGAATACCCGGTGGAAACCTCCATGTGTCTTCATGGCGTAATTTCAAAAATGGTGCCTAAAGCGGAGACCCTGAACGAGCGTGGGCTCACCACATGTCCTGTTATGTTTGTGGAGCCTATTTTCATGTTAGAGTGTGGTACACCTTCTATGTGTTACACTCGGGTATTTTTACGGCGGTCTTGCTCGCCGTTGAGTGGGTCAGGGGGGTTTGGGGGGGTGAAGCCCCCCCGATGGAAGGGGGTTCGGGGGCGAAGCCCCCGAAGAAAATTTTCATGGGTGGTTTATTAACCCATGGGTAATGGGTAACCGTTATGGGCTGTTTTTGGGCCCATGGTTTTTCGGTCTTTTGCCCATTGTTTTAATACCCACGGTTTTTTGCCCTTGGTTTTGATACCCTCGGTTTTGTATCAAACTGCTTAAGTAGTTGTCTATTTATATGGTCTTATGCATATGAGAGATGTACAAGCAAATATATTACATATGTGTTTTGAATTCAGCTGTGAATTCTGTAGAGTTTGTTGAGCATAGATCCAAATGGATCTGGGTATTGTATTAAGAGAGCGATGGCTTGTATAAAATCTAAGCAAGTGATTCTTGGTGGACGTAGCCCAAATTGGGTGAACCATGTTAAATACTGTCTCTTTTTGTTATGTTATTTTATTCTGCAATTTTATTTGAGATCTGTAATAATTTCTGCATATCAGTTTCTACTGTTGCGATTCTGTGAGGGATTATTCCGCATATTTTATCCCTTATTTCCTAACAATTGGTATCAAAGTGAGGTTTGGTTTGCTGAAGTGTTGAATCACAGGGAAAGTTTTTAGTTTGAGTGGGAGCTATGGTAGATGAAGGAAGATCTAGGGTTGATAAATTCAACGGGCAGAATTTCAGTCTTTGGAAGATGCAGATGGAAGATTACCTTTATCAGAAGGATCTTTATACTCCATTGTCTGAGAAGGTGAACAAACCCTCGAGTATGACAGATGCAGAATGGGATTTGTTAGATCGGAACGCACTTGGAACGATCCGACTGAGTCTTGCATCTTCGGTATTATTTAATGTTTCAAAGGAAAAGACTACAAAAGATCTAATGGATGCATTAGGGAAGTTGTATGAAAAACCCTCTGCCTCTAATAAGATATTTTTAATGAAAAAGTTGTTTAATATGAAGATGTCTGAGAATAGTTCAGTAGCAGATCATTTAAATGATTTCAATACAGTTGTGAATATGCTAGCTTCAGTTACAATAGAATTTGATGAAGAAGTTAGGGCTTTATTAATTCTGTGCTCTTTACCTGAGAGTTGGAATAGCCTAGTAATGGCGGTAAGTAACTCGGTTCCAGCTAACTCGAAGTTGAAGTTTGAGGATGTTGTAGGGGTGATTCTAAGCGAGGAAATGTGAAGAAAAAGCTGCGGGGAATCTTCTACTTCAGGGAATGCTTTGACAGTGGAAACTAGAGGGAGACAGAAGAATAGAGGAAACCGTGGAAAATCAAAAGATCAGGCAAGGTCAAAATCCAAGAACAAGATTGTATGCTGGAATTGTGGAAATCCTGGGCATGCAAAGAAGGACTATTGGGAGCTTCGGGATAAGAAGAAACAACAAGAAGAAAATAAGGAGGCAAATGTGGCAACGGGTAATGTATGTCAGGATGCTTTGATTCTTTCTTTGCACAATATTACTGAATCTTGGGTTTTAGATTCAGGGGCTTCTTTCCATGCTTCTCCACATAGGCATTATTTTGTTGATTATGTTCAAGGAGATTTTGGGCATGTTTTTCTTGGTGATGATGAGCCTTGCAGCATAGTTGGAAAAGGTTCTGTTCAGGTTAAGATGCAGAATGGGAATACTTGGCTATTGAAGGATGTCAGACATGTGCCTACATTAAGACGAAATTTGATATCGGCGGGGTAGTTGGGAAGTGATGGTTGTACTGTGATATTTACAGTAGACTCTTGGAAGGTTACCAAGGGTGCTCTTGTGGTGGCAAGAGGTAAGAAGGTTGGAACCTTATATTTAACCACTGATAGTACTAATGATTGTAATCTTGTGGCTTCAGATGCAGATACAACATTATGGCACTATAGGCTCGGTCATATGAGCCATAAGGGCATGAACATCATAAAGAAGAATTTTCCTGGATAAACAGAAACAGGTTTGGATTTCTGTGAAAACTGCATATATGGGAAACAGAAGCGAGTAAGGTTTCTCAAGGTTGGACCTACAAAGAAAGAGAGTAAGTTAGAGCTGGTACATTCTGATGTGTTGGGGCCGGCTCAGGTATCATCTCTTGGGGGTTCAAGTTATTATGTTACTTTTATTGATGATGCAACAAGGAAAGTTTGGGTTTATTGTATTAGACACAAATCTGATGTATTTGACACTTTTGTTAAATGGAAAGCCTTGGTAGAGAATGAAACAGGTCTTAAGCTAAAATGTCTCAGGTCAGATAATGGAGGGGAGTATTGCAGCAATGAATTTAATGATTACTGTTCTAAGAATGGAATCCGTAGGCAAAAGACGGTTCCAGGAACTCCGCAGCAGAATGGGGTATCAGAAAGAATGAACAGAACGATAATGGAACGTGCTAGGAGCATGAGATTACATGCAGGACTGCCTCTTTCTTTTTGGACAGAAGCGGTGAGCACAGCTGTGTACTTGATAAACAGAGGACTCTCAAGTGCCTTAGATGGAGGCATACCTGAGGAGGCATGCTATGGTAAGAAAGTTGATTATTCATTTCTTAGAGTCGTTGGATGTGAGGTGTTTGTTCATATAGACAAGGATGATAGGACCAAGCTAGAGGCTAAATCAGAAAAATGTACTTTCATTGGTTATGGCGGTGATGAATTTGGATTTAAATGTTGGAGTATTAAGGACAAGAAAATCATTCGGTCTAGGGATGTGGTCTTTAATGAGAAAGTCATGTATAAGCAACAGTTGCAGGAAAATAGGGAAGAATCCATGAAAGAATATGCAGTGATAGAGGATCTTCCGGATGGGAAAGTGACCCATGAATTAGTTCAGGAACCTACTCAACAGGAACCCCAAACTCCTACAGTGAGGAGGTCTTCTAGGGTAAGAAAAGAACCTGAACGTTTTTCTCCTTCTCTTTATTATTTATTACTCACTCATAGTGGAGAGCCAAAGAGCTTTGATGAAGCAATGCAGGTAGATGCCAGTAAGAAGTGGGAGCAAGCCATGGATGAGGAGCATAAGTCTCTCATGGAGAACCAAACTTGGGATTTGGTGAACCTACCGGAAGGCAAAAGAGCATTGCAGAACAAGTGGGTGTACAGAGTTAAAGATGAAGAAGGAGGAAAGAAAAGATATAAGGCCCGGTTGGTGGTTAAGGGGTTTGCACAGAAACAAGGTATAGATTTTGATGAGATATTTTCTCCTGTAGTAAAAATGACTTCTATTAGAACTGTTCTTGGAATAGTGGCAGCAGAAGACTTGCACTTAGAACAGTTAGATGTAAAGACTGCATTTCTCCATGGTGATTTGGAGGAGGAACTATATATGCAGCAACCAGAGGGCTATGAGGTCAAAGGTAAAGAAGAGATGGTATGTAAATTGAAGAAGAGCTTGTATGGCTTGAAACAAGCTCCACGTCAATGGTATAATAATTTTGATAGCTTCATGATGGAGCAAGGTTATATTAGATGTCATTCTGACCATTGCGTGTATACAAAGAAATTTGAGGATGGAAGTTATATTATCATGTGTTTGTATGTTGATGACATGTTGGTTGCAGGTAAAAACATGCAGGAAATAAAAGTACTCAAGAAACAGCTAAGTGAATCCTTTGATATGAAGGATTTGGGGGCAGCCAGACAAATCTTTGGTATGAGGATAACTCGGGATAGGAAGGAACGGAAGTTGACTTTATCTCAGGAAGAGTACATTAAGAAGGTATTGGACAAGTTTAACATGCAGGATGTTAAACCGGTTGGGACTCCTTTGGCAGGCCATTTCAAATTATCAAAGGAGCAGTGTCCCATGACAGAGCAGGAAAGAAACCAGATGTCCAAGGTACCTTACTCATCAGCAGTTGGCATTTTGATGTATGCTATGGTGTGCACTAGGCTTTATATTGCCCATGCAGTGGGAGTTGTGAGTAGATTTATGAGTGATTCAGGTAAAGAGCATTGGCAAGCAGTAAAGTGGATCCTTTGCTATTTGAGAGGGACCATGGGGACAGTTTTGTGCTATAATGGATCAGACACCACTTTACGTGGTTATGTAGATTCAGACATGGCTGGAGATGTAGACAGCAGGAGGAGCACAACAGGTTATATTTACATTGTAGGTGGGACAGTAGTGAGCTGGATTTCACGACTACAGAAGCTAGTGGCTTTGTCAACCACGGAGGCTTAGTATGTTGCTGCCACAGAGGCAAGCAAAGAGATGATTTGGTTACAACAATTGCTTGAGGAGTTGGGGCATAAGCAGGAGGAATGTAAGCTGTATAGTGATAGTCAGAGTGCTATACACCTAGCTAAGAACTTTGCTTTCCACTCCAGGATGAAGCATATACAGTTGAGATATCACTTCATCAGGACACCTTTGGAGGAAGATAAGTTGAAGTTAGAGAAGTTTCATACCAGTCAAAATCCTGCAGACATGATGACCAAGGTGGTCACAAGGGATAAACTAAAGCTATGTTCAGCTTTGGTTGGCCTTCGCGGGTGACAGTGAAGGGTTGAGAAGCTTGCTCAGAATGGAAATTATTCTCCAAGTGGGAGATTGTTATGTTTGTGGAGCCTATTTTCATGTTAGAGTGTGGTACACCTTCTATGTGTTACACTTGGGTACTTTTTCATGGGTGGTTTATTAACCCATGGGTAATGGGTAACCGTTATGGGCTATTTTTGGGCCCATGGTTTTTCAGTCTTTTGCCCATTGTTTTGATACCCACATTTTTTGCCCTTGGTTTTGATACCCTCGGTTTTTTATCAAATTGCTTAAGTATTTGTCTATTTATAT
Organism: Taxus chinensis; assembly: GCA_019776745.2. Classification (NCBI taxonomy): domain Eukaryota; kingdom Viridiplantae; phylum Streptophyta; class Pinopsida; order Cupressales; family Taxaceae; genus Taxus; species Taxus chinensis. Next base: position 729,236,683 of record CM034146.1, read on the forward strand.
GGTCTTATGCATATGATAGATGTACAAGCAAATATATTGCAGATGTGTTTTGAATTCGGCTGTGAATTTTGTAGAGTTTGTTGAGCATAGCTCCAAATGGATCTGGGTATTGTATTGAGAGAGCGGTGGCTTGTATAAAATCTAAGCAAGTGATTCTTGGTGGACGTAGCCCAAATTGGGTGAACCACGTTAAATACTATCTCTTTGTGTTGTGGTTATTTTATTCTGCAATTTTATTTGAGATCTGTAATAATTTCTGCATATTATTTTCTACTGTTGCGATTCTGTGAGGGATTATTCCGCATATTTTATCCCTTATTTCCTAACATGTCCCCTATCCCACCAAATATTACTGGCTACATAAAAGTTTGGTCTAAGTCTGGGAAAAGAAACGGAAACCCTCCATGTGTCCTCCCGGCGCAACTCCAAGGCCAACCAAAAATCAAATCTTCAAATGAGCGCCGTTCTTCCACGTAGATAGGTTTTCAAGTTGAGGCGATTCCTAAAATTTTGAAGTACCCTGCCAAGCCGTGTCTAACTCAAAAGAGGCCACATTTCCTATTGATGCAAGGATGTAAATTTGACCGGGAGAAACACCCGTCAAATCGTAAAATGCAAAAAAATGACCATTTGAGCCTGGAGATGAAATTTTCTCCAAGGACAGAGAATTTAGAAATGTTACAAGGCTCAAATACATTCCTCCGAGCTACATCCATTCATTTTTCTTCAAGTATTTAGGGAAAAAATGACAAGGACAACAAATCCTGATTGTGGAAAATGAAAAAACATGAGAGCCCAAGTTTTAGATGAATAGAGAATGGGAGACCCAAATTACAGACCCTTTCCAAATGAACAGAGAAACGAGGAAACAACCAGATCCATACATGATCCTCGACATAGGAATGGATTGATTATGGGCAACAAAAGGAAGGTAGAGACTTTTCAAGCACAACACGGGGAGATAAAATATGGCAGAGGCCGTAAATTGATAGATTTTCAATGGAAAAATGGGGTGAGACTATTTTGAGCACCAACATTGGCTCCGACTCGGGGATGGGCACTCCCTGTGAGTGCCACAAGAACAAAGGTAGACCAAGTGCCAAAAATATCCATTGGGTAAAAGAGTCAGCTTGCAGAGCAGAGAAACAGAGCCATCTCCCAAAAATGAATAGAGAAACCAGCAAAAATAGGTCACCAAGGACTAGAACGAGCAAAAACACAAAAAACAGAAAACAAACCAACAAACTATACACTGTACAGATGATGCTCATCTTGATTCTAGGGAATCAATCCAGGAAATGTTTCAGATGCCTGCCATTAACAGGAAGTTTAAGAAATTCCCCATCTAAGTCCTTCAAGAAGAAGGTATGTTCACCAATCCTAATATCAATGGAATAAGGGCCCATCCATAATGCGTCAAATTTTCCATGCTTACCCTTATCTTCATGCATTGTTATCCCATAGCAGCACAAGATCTCCAACATTGAAAGCTCTGGGAGTGACCTTCTTGTCAAATAACTTCTTCATCTTTTCTTTGAACTTTACATGCCTTTGGTGGGATGCCCTCCTTTCTTCATCAAGTTCAACAATCTAGTTAATGTGGGCATCATATGGACTTACTTCTTGATCTTCTAGTTGTTGCATGAAATGATATGAGGATAATTACATATGTAGGGGTAGCAGGGCCTGAGTTCCATACACCAACTCAAATGGACTCTTTCCAGTTTCTCTTTTAATAGTAATTTGGTCAGCCCAAACAACAAACTTCAACTGCTCACCCCATTTTCTCTTGTTAAACTCTAAGGTTCTTCTGATAATCTTTAGCAAATTTTTATTACTGGACTCAGCTTGTCCATTTCCTTAGGGATTATAATTAGAGGCATATGTCAAATTTATCCCATATTCTTTGCACATTACCACCAAGGGTTTAACTCTAAAGCTCATGGCATTGTCAGCAACAATTTTGATTGGCACCCCAAACCTGTAGATGATATGGTTCAACATGAAATCCATGACAATTTGGTGTGTTTCTCTCTTGGTGGGGATGGCCTCCACCCACTTGGTGAAGTAATCAGTGGCTACAAGAATCCACTTATGGCTAGTACTTGAAGGGTCTGAAATCTCACCAATGAAATCCATTCCCCATTGCTTGAATGGGGCTTTAATTGATACATGACTGCAAAGGCAGGGATCCTGAAGCTTTCATTCTTCCAGAGAAGCGCTAGACAACTCTCACATCTTCTAACCAAAAGAGTTACATCCTTGAAGAGAGTTGGCCACCAATAACCAACCCTCAGGATTTTGTGTGCTGTGACTTTTCTAGCAAAATGCCCCCCACAAACTCCTCCATGGAGATCAACAATTATCTTGGGGGCTTCATCTTCAGTAATGCACCTTAAGAGGACTCCCTCAGGGTTCTTCCAAGCTAACCCATAGTTAGTAATGACATATTTCTGGGAAGCCAACTTAAGGGCCCTTTTCTGGTTCTTACTCAAATACTCAGGGCAGTATAAATGTTCTGAGATAAAAAATCACATCCTTGTACCACTCAGAACTCATCAGTTTTTCAAAGACATCTACCCTTCTTTCTTTTACCTCATTCACCTCAATAGTTTGCAAGTTGCTCTCAGCCATAAGCTTAGCCAAGCCCAAACCTCTCACCAACTTTGTGGTTTGGATATCCATGTCATATTCTTACAACTTGTTCACCCATCTGCATCTCTTGCTTGAGACCTCCATCTTTGATAAGATGTCTTTGACCATGGTGTGGGGAACATAAGCAACAATTTTGGAACTCAGAATGTAAGGCCTGAAAACCTTTTTTGCTTTCACCAAGGAAAATGCTTGTTTCTCCATAATAGTGTATTTCAGCTCAGCCCCCTGTAATGCCTTACTGAAAAATTGACAATTGGCCTCTCAGCCCCTTCATCATCCTTCTGCAACAGGACAGATGCAATAGTGTTTTCTGAAGCAAAGGAAAATAGTTGGAAAGGCTTCTTATAATCTGGAGCTGCTAAAACAGGGGCATGCTTTAATGCCTCCTTGATCCCATTGAAATCTTTGAATGGCATCCTCCTCCCATTTAATAACCTGGTCCTTCTTTAGCATGGAAGTAATTGGAATGGTCAACTTAGCAAAGTTTGATATGAACCTCCTGATGAAGTTTATCTACCCAAAGAAAGATTGAATTCCTTTCTTGGTTCTTGGAATTGGGACTTTACTGATGGCCTCTACCCTTTCTGGATCAATCATTACTCCCTTCTTGTGACACAATGTGACCAAGCAACTTTTCCTTCTGCACTCCAAAATGGCACTTCTTTGGATTGAGTGAAATACCATACTCTCTACATCTTATCAGCATCTTTCTCCAAGTGCAACAAGTGATCACCTCGCTTTCTGGAGAACATAGTCACATCATCCTGGTAAACAACAATAAAATCATTGATGTAACCTGGAAAAAGCAACATCCATTTCTCTTTGAAAGGTTTCTCCAGCATTCATCAGACCAAAGGGCATCCTGACATACACATAAGTACCCCAAGGAGTGGTAAAGGTTGTTTTAATTCTTTCTGATTCCTTCACCACAACTTTGTTATAACCAGAGAAACCATCTAGGGTAGAAAGTAGCTCAGAACCAGTCACTAGCTGCAGCATGTTTTCCATGTTTGGTAAAGGATAATTATCCTTCATTGATGCTCTATTCAAATTTTGGAAATCCACACATAGCCTGATGTCACCATTCTTCTTTCTGACTAGTACTAGATTTGCAACCCAAGAAGAATACCTTATGGGCTGAATAATCCCTCCATCTCTCAGTTTCTTCAGTTCTTCTTGCATTTTGAGAGATAGGAGTGGATTGATTGGTCTCTGTTTCTTCCTGAATGGTTTTGCATTAGATTCCAAGGGAATCTCATGTTGAAACAGATCCTCTCTGTATGCCTTTAGTTCAGAATAAGTCCAAGCCATGCAATCTTGATATTTTTTAAGCAATTGGACATAGGACTGCTTCTCCTCCTTGTTGAGATTGCTTCCTAACCAGATCTTCCTTGGTTTCTCCTTTGTGCCAAGGTCATGCTCCTCAATATCCCTTGAGGCTGCTATGCATCTATTAATAATGCAATCAACATTATCAAAGTTGGACTCAAGAGTCAACCAGCCCTCTAGGAATGGTATTAGTCTTTAGTTGGATGATGCCTTTTCCAAACAAGGTTTCTTTTCCCTCTGCTACACACACCATTGGCTCCCAATCAATACATTTGATCATACAAACTCCCCTTTGTTCTAGCAAAAATCTTTTGACCTGAGCATCATCATCAAAAACTTGTCCAATGTTTAATGTTGTCAAGGACAGATGGCCTTGTCAATACTTCAACATCATATTCACAATATGGGGACATTGTCACAATTATCAAACCAAGATCCCAACACAACAAGCTTGTCTACCAAATCATTGAACCTCTTATCATGATGCACAATGTTGAATGAATCAAACATCTCAATGAAATCCCAAATTGCATGCTTGTATTGTTTCATTCACTGATTTTTTGTGGCATACAGTTTTTTGACTTGCTTGACAATTAATTTTGAATCCCCTTTGACAACATACCCAACTTGGCTGGGTTGTCAACACCATAACTACATCAAGCTTCATTTTATGTCCCTCAGCCAGATAGTGCCTAAGTTGTACCACGTCTTGTTTTCTCCATAGACCTTGGTCACACATCCCACCTCTAGTCCACCTCTCTAGATTCCATAGCAATACACTTCCCATCCCACCACTATTGTTGTTACCTTAATATTCAGCTCATTCATGACTTCCAAAGGCATGACATTGCATAATGCCCCTGAGTCAAACATGCAGTTGTGCAACAGCCTGTCCTTAATGATTAGAGTGGTGAAGAATGGATCCACATTTAGCTGAGAGTCCACCAAGAGATGTCCCCTAGATAAACCTCAGGTGATTCACCTAGTTCCTCCAACACTGGTGGTGTTTCTAACTCTTTAATGACTAGGGGAGTTTCCACAATGTTTATATTTCTACCCAAAGTAGTCTTCTCCTCTTTCAGCCCCAAATATTCAAAATCCCTTTTCTTGTGGAATCCTAAGAAACTCAACAATTGGAACTGAGATCTTGATTTGACTCAAGACTTGGGCAATATCATAAGGGGTAGACTTTGGCAAGGCAGCATTGGAAGGAGGGATGACATGCTCATTAGATACACACTTGCAGCCCATTTTGATATCTTGGGCATGAGGAGGGGTATGAGTTTTGTTTAGGGTACAAGGCCTTTGGTAGATGCATCTTTCTTAGGAGCCTCTTTAGGAATATTTGAAATCAATGGAGTCTTTGGTTTGGCCTGAGGCCCTGTACCTTTGACAACCCTACTCCTTGTGTTGTGTTCCTTTTCTTGAGCCACAACAACATTCATCAAGAACTCCATGTCCTCCTCAAATGCTATTCCTCCATCATACTCATTTATCATTAAATCTCTTAGATACTCAAAGTCATTATTGGGTAGTTCAAACAGCAGTTGTACAGTATGAGAGGGAGGAAGAATAGGTACTTGGTGGATGCAGTCCCAAAAATCAAGCAGCAGTTCTAGCACTTATCACTTCAGCTGAAGTTGCCCCTTGTTGTGATGTCCTCATGGAACAACCCATCATGAAATACATAATCATCATTATCATCATCAACTTCTTCTTCTTTTTGTTGATCTTCCTCACATGGAGCATGGGGCATGAAACATCTGTCACATCAATCAATGACATTTGTCTCCTCCACAACAGCAAATCTGGCAACCAAAGGATCAGGTACCATTCTATTTTCTCTGGCTTGGGACTGTCTATTTCCAAATCCAACAAGTTCCTTTCCTCTGTCATCAGATCTTTGGTGATTTGTAAACATGTCTTGGCCTTGTTGCTTGTGTTGACATTGTGAACTCTGCCCAATTCCTTTTTCTTCCCGGGCTAACTTGTATGATATTTCTTTGACAGCCCCAGCCAAAGTTTTCACAACTTCCTCCAAATCAGCAACCTTACTTGTCTGAGGCTTTTCTGGGTTAATTATTTTTACACCCTCCCTTTTTGGAGGCTTTCCAATTACTTTGGTGTTGTTTTTAATTTGCAGAGCCATGGTGAAGGCCTGCATAAATTATTAGGGTTTTTGTCCCTCAAGTAGTAAGAAACTTTTTTATCAAATGCATCTTAATATTTGATCAAACATGATTCATCACATGGCCTTAAGCTAATAAGTAATCTCCTCAAGGTCTTATTAAACCTTGTGTTGAAATCATGTACTGACTCATTAGGGTTCTTCTTGATATTTTCAAACTCTGATAGAAGAAACCTAGGGTCAGTTCTATCACCATACTGCAGTCTAAATGCATTGTTCATCTCTGTCCAAGAATCAATGGAGTTATCTGGAAAAGATTTATACCAGTCCCTTGCATCCTCTTCCAAAGTATGGATAAACAACTTGATATATACATCTTCATGTTCAATCTCAAAATCTTCCATCATATTGATAAAAAGCTTTAAATGTTAATCACCAGTTATAGCATTGTTTCCTTGGAACTTTGGTAATCTACTTCTTACATCCTAGGGAACTACATTTGGATAACAAGCTATCCCTATAAAATTTATAGGACCAAAGGTATTTACAACAAAAGGAGGTTTGGGTGGGGGTAAGGCCATGTTGTTGTGAGGAGGTGACCCTGTAGGGGAGACAAATTGATAAGGGACAGAGGGTCTTTGAAACATAGGAGTATAACTTCCAAAATTGGATATCCCCTAAAGGTCTTGTTTCTTAGAAATCCCTATCAACTTTTGAAAAGATAGGAGCAGAATGAGAAGAAAACTTTTCAAAATCAAATGAAGGCCCCTCTCCAGATGGAGAATTTAATTCCACAAAAATACTACCTGATTTAGGATCACTTAAATAAAAATCTTTAATGATAGGCCGATCACTTTCATCAATGGAGATCCATTTTCTTGTCTGCTGATCTAGAACAACTCTCCAGAATTTTCTTCCTTCTGACATTTGTTTTTCCTAGCTCTGGAAATAATGTCCTAGCAGGATCTCTAGCAAAGAAATATCTTCTTCCTTCCATCTTTGCAAAGATTAGTAACAAAACTCACTTGACAGAGGTTAAGACACTGGTATTTATCAAGAATCAGATCAACAAGGAGTCGCCACTAAGAATTTCCACCTTAGTTGTGCAAATGCACTAAAATATGATCTGTCAAATGTCTCTCAATACTAGCAACTAGTAAATGGAAAGACCTGAATCTTCTTTATCCATATTTATCAATGAAACTTAGTGCAATAACTATAGAAAATGGAAATATTGCACATAACACTTGTAACTTTGAACACTTCTTACAGGCATGAACACAGGATGATGCCTGAAAATATGTATTAGCACTTTGAGCATACAAGAAGTGTTTACCAAGGTTTGAATATGAATTGTAATCACTATGTCCCCGGCAACAGCACCAGTAAGGTGTTGGTACCCAAATTGATTCTCCTTCAAAGTTTGAGCAGAATCACAGGTTTGGCAGGAAGCTTAGAGACAGATAGATCATAGTGAGTCATTTTGTAGCTGGGGATGGGATCTAACTAGCCCTTTGTCACTCAGATGTGGAGAAATGGATAGCACCCTGAAGAGGATTTGATCTATCCTCACTACTTTATGGTTGTGCCTTTCAACCAGGGTGAGATAACCCTTTTGTAGCCTGTTGTTTATGGAGGAGATGGGGAATTCCTTCCTTGTGAAGTGTTTAAGGAGACCTTGAAGAAAATATGATCAATGCAACAAAACCTAACTCTCACGATTTGTCACTCTAGATAATGGAGATATTTTCTAAGCAAGGTTCAGGAAACTAAAGACAATGAAAACCTGAGTGTTTCTGCATGTTTTGGTAATAGAAATTGTGCATCTGTATACACACAGGAAAAACAGGGGTAGTATGGGTAAGATTAATTTTTTTTTTGAATGTTTTTGGTGGGAGGTGAAGCAGGATAAAGTTGATTATACCAAATCTTTGAGAATATTTACAAAAATGGAGGCTCAAAACAACAGAATGCTTCAGATTAGCTAGGATGTCCCTTTAACCAGAATATGTGCTTCAATGGAGGCCTAGATCAGCACTTTTCACACAAACTTCAAGGATCCAAAATGAAGGCTCAAATTGGAAAAGTTAACTAAACATTATCAATCTCTATTTCTTCATGCCTGAGATACCCTCAAAGGCTAACAAACAATCTTATAGTCATGCTAGGAGTCACAGTGATTTTAAATTTTTTTATTTCACTATCAAATGAAAGCTCTTCTGATAAATGAAATTGCAAATGCCACCAAAACTATCACAAGGATAAGATCTTGTGTGATTCACACATATTTCAATGTACGAATGCAATGGGAACAAGAAAAACTACTTGAAGACATTCATAAACAAAGAAAACACAAATTTTTCCCAAAGATAACACAAATTAAGTCAAGTTTGATTAGATTTATCAGTAGTGGAAAGTTTCTCGAACAATCTCAGAGCTTGTCAATGGCTGTACACTTGCAACCACCTTGACATGATCAAATTTAACACAAAGGAGATAAATAGGTTTCTTTAGATAGTTTCTCAGAAATACGGGTTCTATCAAGATTTTTCTTATAAAATTAGTTCTGACATATAACACTTCAACCTTCCAACCTCTCTCGTGGAAAAAATCATGCCATTTATAACATTTTGGAACAGAGTTTTCCCCCAAAAAAACCTAAACATTGAGTACACCAGTGCTCACCATGATCCCGATCGTGATTCCCAGAATCAAATCTGTAAAAAAATTGTCAGGTGCTCAGTGGGAAGATCTTTTCAAATATCTCTCACATTCAACTCCTTCCTCTGGTAGATCACTCTTCCTTTTACTCGCCAACCACTTCCGTCCCTAATCTATCCAATCTAGTTCCTTGCGTGCCCGGGAAGGAAAAATGGAAGATCAGATCGAGCCCAGGGATCAGATCTCATCTTAATGGTAAAAGACGTCCCCAGATTTTCCTCAACAAACCAAGATATCAACAAGTCTTTCGTGTTCCAAGGAAAGAAAAATTGAGTCGAATCCAGTAGTCAGATTGCATATTTAATGGTGAGATATGTTTACAAACCTTCCCCACCAAACCAAGCTACCATATTAATGTTTCTCTTTATTTGGCATGCAGGAGACTCCAAAAAATGATAAAAACCACAAGAATATGCATCCTAAGGAGCTCTGTAGTGAAAATGGAAGAAAAATCAGATACAGATGCACAACTGCCATTGATTTCTATTTTGAATTTGGATCTTCCACGTGGGAGATCAATATTTTAAAATGGGCTTGCAAGTTTCCTTTTTCCTTTTGCAACTTTTGGAAAAAAGTAAAATTTTCACATTTTTCTCCGCACCTCCACCCTTGAGAAATGAGCCTGACACATGTCCTAAGGTGGGTCCTTGAGGAACCATGGCCAAATCCTACTATTTCACCTCTTTTTTAGAAAAAAGGGAAAAATTTCCAAGTTTCCCCTGCAGCTCTACCCTTCCGCTTCTAGCCTCTGATGTGGGTCCCAGTGGAACCATGCTTCATTTTACACTTTTTCAACTCTTTTCTCCACAAAAGGAATTTTTTTCCAAATTTCCCCCAAAATTCCGTACCTCCGCCCATTGACCAGGGTAAAATTTTGACTATTCTCTGTCGGGTCTGTGGGCCATTTTGATGTTTTAATCCATTTGGTGACAAGAGACAAAAATCCAAGTTGTCTTCGATGGTCCGCTTCCCTTTCCCTTTGACTTTTCAAAGCCAACCTTGACCTTTCTCTTATCGATCCTGCGGGCCATTTTGATGTCTTAATCCTTTAAAGGCAAAAATCCAAGTTTCCCCCCGATGGTCCGCTTCCCCGCCTTATGACTTTTCAAACTACCACGTGCCACCATTGCGCATCTTGAGATAGTCCCCAAAAGTTGAGACCTTGAATGAGCACGGGCTCACCACGTTTCCTGGCCCGAAAAAAATTGTTTGAAGGCTTAAATCTCAGCAGAAGGCCCCATGTGTCAGGGTCCGAGGCAATCTCCTTTGGCCGTTGAAAAGTCCAAGAAAAATTCAAAGTGAGCGGAGGCCTCCAAGTGTCCTCCTAGTGCTTATTTAAAACAATACTCAAGGGCCAGTCCTCAAACATGTGAGGTCCCTCCACGTGTCCTAGGCCTCTTAAAATCTTTTGAAAAAAGACTAAGTATGGGAAGACCTGGAGGAAACCTCCACATGTCTTCATGGCGTAATTTCAAAATGGTGCCCAAAGCAGAGACCCTGAACGAGCGTGGGCTCACCATGTGTCCCTGTCCTGCCAAATAGTACTTCCTGCATAAAAGTTTGTCTAAGTCTGGGAAAAGCAACGGAAACCTCCACGTGTCCTCTTAGTGCAACTCCAAGGCCAACCAAAAAAAAAAATCTTCAAATGAGCGTCGTTCTTCCATGTAGACAGTTTTTCAAGTTGAGGCGATTCATAAAATTCTAAAGTACCCTGCTAAGCCACGTCCAACCAAAAGATGGCATGTTTCTTGTTGATGCAAGGATGTAAATTTGATCGGGAGAAACACCCGTCAAACCGTAAAATGCAGAAAAATGACCATTTGAGCCTGGAGATGAAATTTTCTCCAAGGACAAAGAATTTAGAAATGTTACACGGCTCAAATACATTCCTCTGAGCTACATCTATTCATTTTTTTTTATTATATAGGGAAAAAATGACAAGGACAACAAATCTCGATTGTGGAAAATAGAAAACACGGGACAGCCTGAGTTTTACACCCAAATATAGACCTTTTCAGATGAATAGAGAAACAAGGAAACAGTTTTGGATCTATACATGATCCTCGACCCAGGAATGGTTTGATTATGGAAATAAAAGGAAGGCAGAGACTTCTCAGGCACAACATAGAGAGATAAAATATGGTAGAGGCCATAAATTGATATATTTTTAATGGCAAAATGGGGCGAGACTATTTTGAGTACCAACAAGCCTGATGCTACACTGATCCTAAAGTGAAGTCCCCTAGCATCTGTGGGAGTTTTTTTATGAATATGGGGATGAATTGATGTGGATAAGATGTTTGGATGAGGAAAAAGATGTGAGAGAATCAATAACGAGGGGAAGATGTTCCCCTAGTGAAAGAGACTATATTACTTTGGGCAACTTAGATGTAGATGAGCTATATGATGTCGAAGGAGATTGGATGGGATCATTAGAAGGAATGTCAGTGATAACTTTGGATTTGGATTGGATAGATATTTGGGGATCATAGGGGTGATTGGAAAGAAAAACAATATTGATGAACAAGGGAGGACCCTCTTTAGGAGGAATGACATGCGGAGGAGAGATGACAAGGGATGATGTGGATGAAGGAGGAGAATTAAAAAAAATTGATGGATGGGGATGTAGAAATAGGAATTGGATTGGTTGTGGTGGATGGAGAAGGAAGATCCCTTTGGATGAGAGATTCACTTTCCTCAATAAGATCATAGATTATGGTTTTCAGGGCCTTACAATGCTCAATGTCATGACCCGGGGTATAATGATAGGCACAAATGAGATTGGGATCAAACCATGATCGTTTCTTACTATGACGATTAAAATATTTATTAGGAGGAAGCGTGATGGCATATATTCGAATTAAATGTCAAAGGGTATATGCCTAGGACTCATTTGAAATTTTTTAGAGGAAGATAGCTCTTGTGGGTTTTGATAGGATATTTTGACTTAGATTTAGGGGAAGGAGTTGTTGTAGATTGGATGGGTAAATTAGATGTCTTAGAATATGAATCAAATTTGGGAGGAGGATTAGGTTGTTTGGATTTGGATTGATCATTAGGAGATGTCTTAGATGAAATACCTGGCCCTAAAATAGATGGGGGTGCTCCTAGAATAGATTCTATGACATTGGATTGTTGAGAGGTAAGATCTAACTTATTACGAGTATGCTATGAGAGACCTTTAGGGTATTCTTACCAAGAGTTTTATTTTTTTATCAAAAAGGTTTAGCGTTGACATGGTATGGCAATAGTCTTAACTAGAGGATCTGAAGATTATGGTGTAGGGGTAAATATTGATAGAGAAAGAGGTGTTTCTATGATGTAACTAATGAGGTATATTTGAGTTGTGGATTGTGTGGGTTTTAGCAATGGTTGATGTAGAAAACAATTGGTTTTGTAGAGGAGGCATGAATTCCATTTTTGTTTGTCTTAGGTAGGGGTGACTTATTTCATAAATGTTTTAAGGGGTATCATTTAATATGTCTAAAAATCAAGAAGATGTGATTGGTGTAGTAGTGGGTATAGATGTGAAAATGGTAGATGATAGAGGATTAACTGTATAAGATTGGGATAAAATAAGTGATGTGGCCATGGGAAAAGATGTAGGTATATGTGATGAAGATGTGTAGATAGATGGAAGTGAATTTGTAGATGTGGTAGATATATATGTAGTTGGGATTGATAGGGAGGTGGGTATAATTGGGATGTTTATGGATGTAAGTGAATGTAGTGATAAGTGTGTTTGATGTAGATGTGGATAAGGGGTTAGATATGATAGGATGGGGCATGATAGATGTGGATGAAGTGGTAGGTATAGTCAAAGTTAATGTGGATGTGGTAAAGGTAGGAATAGATGTAGATGTAGAACAAGTGGTAGAAGTTTATGTGATAGGTGTTGATAATCATGGATATGGTTGATGTAGATGTGGGGGTATATATTAAATAAGTCATCGGCAAAATTTCTAAGGTAGGGGTAGATGACGAGGTAGATGAAATACGTAAGGATGGAGGTGTTTGATGTATAATATTGACTCCATAAGGGTTAAAATTGTAAGATGTGGAAGGTGGAAATTGATTTTTTGATAGTGGATTAGCAAAGGGAAATGTTTGAAGATGTCAAGGGGTTGGCTAAGAGATGAGACATAATTGTCTATTTGGAGATGCCCCTTGATTTATAAGTTGTTGAACGTGATATTTAAAATAATGACACTTTTTAATGTCATGACCCATGACTCGATGATATTTATAATAGTGACCCTCGTGATACCAAGCGTATTTGGGGTGTGAGTCGTCAATAGATCAAATGGGAGTCAGTGTGATGAGATGAACCTGCCATCAACTTGTTAAAGATCGAACTGTACAATTCCCCTAGGGGGTATAATTAAAATATGGTCTACAAGCTTCATGTGAAGGTACCACATAAGAGGTAGATGGTTGTGTGCACAACATGAGAAGAGGATATAAAGATAAAGAAGCTTGGGGTGTATGTTAAAGTGAAGGAAATGTTTGATAAGAGGGGATATAATTAAGGAGTGGAGATTGAGTTGGTTGGGGGAATATGTGATGTTGGAAATTAGGAACGTGATAGGATGATTGGGATTGGATGGAAATATTTGATTATTGAGGCACATGAGAAGTAGGAATGTTAGTAGATTGGGATGGTTGGATAGGAATTCTAGTGATAATATTGGATGAAGTGGGGATAGTGTTGATATGAGGTGATGGGGTGGAATAAGATCCACCAATTGAGTGGATTGATAGGATTGAGAGATTGTGGGAGATCTACAAAATAGGAAGTCATAAATGGGGTTAGAAGGATACCCAAGAGTTTCTAAAGGAGCAGGAGATGGCGGTGTGACTAGTCTAGAAGAAATAGACTGATGAGAGATAGGAGAATTGGTTTTAAAAGGGGGATCAATTTGGATGACATGGTCTTCACAAGGTTGTGAGGCCATGGAAACACAAGGTTGGGAGACCTAAGGTGAGGTCTCAAGGTCGTTCAAGGAAGTAATATCGTTAGATATATTATATTGTTGTGTTGTCTCATCTTGAGAAGGGGTATTAATAGGCATGAAATGGGAAAAGATTTGTTTATGAAATTTGTTAACAAACAAATCAAGCAATTTTTTTTTTATTAACATGATTAATTAGGAAATGTGAGAAAACAAAAAGGTGGATAACGAGGGTACCTAAGAAATGGCCATCTAAGGCTAGTTTTGAGTAGTTATGGTTGTGGAGTCCTCAATATACTCAAAGGTATGTGAGACCCAAGTCTGTACAAAATTTATAACATGGCCAAAACATCCGTAGCGGCTTTCCTTTTGGGTGATCAAATCCCTAATTAGGTCCACCTAGTATGGGATTGTTTAGATGTGTAAATTTGATGAGTGTATTTGGATGTGTGTGATGAAATTTGAAATTCAACCAATTAAACCCCTACTTACACTAGATTTTCAAGCAAGAATGCAAGAAGATTCATTTTAAACCCAAAACCAAATATGGAAATTTGATGAGAACAAACACACAAGGAAGTGGAAAATGCGTAATGCAAGAAGGAGAAATTAAGACAAAAATAAGAATACTTAGTTTTCACTTTTCCTTTTTATCTGATCTTTAAAATAAAGCAAGTGAAGAGAAAAATCCAAGAAATCCAAAAGCCCAACATGAAAAAGAAAAAGAAAAGTCTCTACCTATAATGTTAGTGGAAAATAGAAGAAATATGGAAAATGAACAAAATTCAAGAGACTCGCCTAAAAGGGTGGTCCCACCAGGCATGCCAGAATGTTGACCAAATTTTCTCTTTCTTGTTCAGATTAGTGAACTAGATACCAAAGAAAATCAAACAACTCAAAGATGCAAGGGTTTAAGGTACCTTGGAAGAGATATGGTGATGAATGGACGGGTCTAAAGTAGATTTCCTCGCTGCAAATTTAATGAACCTACACAACAAAGATAACTAAGCTGGAAAATGGATTAGATGGTAGATGAGGGGGTTTCCCGAATGAAGTTAGTTCCAAAAAGTGGTAACTTCATTATGCGTATGTCAACCCCCATATTTGATAAAAGAGGATAAATTATCAATTATAAAGGACTGAATAACATGCAAAAACTGAAAGCTAAACAGAATCTAGAAATTGTAGGAAAGGATGGAAAGTGCATATCTGATCTAAACCAACACAAAACAAAGTTTACCTAGCTAGGTTGATGGCGACCAAGGATGCAGAGGGAAGGTCAACGATGACCTGAGAAGATGGATAAGGACAACAACCAAAATGCAGATCTAAGAAGCTTTCTTATGCAGACCTAAAGATGATGCAGGTCTATAGAACACTAACAGTAACTTGCAGAGGAAGATCTGGAACAGGGAAGGAAAGCAGGATGCAAGAAGATAGGGATTTAAGTGGATTGGATGTCTAGCAAGACAAGGGTTGATGATGACTTGGCTCAGTTGGCAGTGACCGAAGTCTAATAGAACAAAGTTAGACTGACAGAGAAACATAATGACAAATCTAAGTCCTAAATAACGTGACAAAGAGATAAAAGAGGTTGATGTGGACCTGAAAGGCAGAATGGATGACAATATAGGGCTAGGTTGATGAAAACCTAACAGAAGTGCCATAGATACCTGGGCATTCCTAAGCAATGTCAGGGGTGGATGGGCTGGATGGACAACCTGCAAACAAAACAGTAGAAAGAAGAAGCTGGATCTGAAGCTCTGATTGTAGATGGACCTGTAAAAATTTAGTGACTGAAAAATAATAGCAATGATAGTATAGCATAAACCAATACAAGATCAAGATAAACTCCCGAAAGTCCTCCACAAGTGATGCAAATAAGCTTAAATGGACTCCAAGAAGACTGAAACGACTTTAAAGAAGCCCAGGCTCAAAGACAAGGTCGCAAAATGCAAGAGAATTCCTATTATGCCTCCCTTTGGGAGGAGAGATAAATTTGGTCTTATAGGGTCGACAGTGACCCAGGTATGTCACCACCAACTGCAGGGAACCGTCCATTTGGTTGGTAAAAGGATGATTTATTTGAGAGATGAGACTTTTATGGATTCGGATAAGTTCTTTAAAGCACTTATGCGGGTTAGGATTTCCTAGGGAAGTGACATGGGTAGGTGGGAGGTAAAATGGATTAAATAAAAGATAGAGGGAGCCTATGGGTAAGAAACTAAGAGGTTTAGGGATGATAAACAACTTATAGAAGAGGATTTAGGAATGATTGAGATTTATTAGATAATGAGATGAGGATTAGGGGATAATTGATGAGGATTAATAATAAAATAAAATGGATGGGATAATAGATGGGAAAGATAGGAATGTTAACATGAACATAAATTGATTAAGAGGGGGGGTCTATATAGGTGACCGTGGAAAAATAAGTGAACGTAGGGCAACAAGGGTAACAATACCAGTTTTTGGTGTCTACACTAACCTTCCAATATTCCTGTGGAGCTCTCCTTGTTTCTCTAACCTTCTTCTCCAACATTACATCATCTTCCAACTTGCCTCGTGAATCCAAGATGTAATCTTCTATGGAAGGTAATAACTAACATTCTTCTTCCCCGTCAAGCATAGAAGGCTCATATAGGTGCAAGTTCTCACACTTTACTACTGAGTACATTCGTATGAAGTGTGGAAAATCAAGTTTGAAAGCATTTTTTGTAAGTGCTCCAGTATAATGAAGGGTCCATACTGTATTGGTTTGAGTTTGCTTGCTTGACCTTGTATTATTACCTTGCTCAAGTAAATCCATATCTTGTCTCCAACATGAAGTTTTTGCTCTATACTATGTTGATTGTGTCTAGCTTTATACTTGTCTTGAGACTTATCCAATTGTTCTTTTACCTTGAGATGAATTTTTCGGGTCCTCTCAACAAACTTTGTTATTTTTGTCACTTCCGAGTCATGTATCTCCCCTTCTTCTTGTTATCCAACCGTAATTTCTAGTGGATTGGTAGTTATATATCCCAAACATTCTTCAAAAGGTGACTGCATCATGGATGTTTTTACCGCCCTATTGTAGGAATGTTGAATGTAGGCTAAGGAATCATCCCAAGTCCGTGGATATTTGTTATTGTATCCTTTAATCAGTTATACCAAAGTCATGTTCACCACCTTCATTTTCCCATCTATCTGGAGATGGAAGGCAGTGCTCCTCTATAACCTGGTGTCCATCTTGTCCCACAAAGTAGTCCAAAACTTCTCTAAGAACCTAGAATATTTCTCAGAAACAATAGACTTTGGCAAACCAAAATGCACCCATACATAAGAAAATAAATGTTCAGCTGCCTCACATGCTTTTATTATCTTTTAACATGTCATAAGAACACACATTTTACTGAATCTATCTATAAAAACATATAGATAATCATGGCCATGTTTATACATAGGTATATGTACAAAATCCATAGAGATATCCTCCCAATGTCGAGTAGGGACCCGTAAAGACATATACAAACCTTCCTTCCTGATTTTAGGCTTGTTAGTACAACAAAGTGTACATCCTCTTATGAATTTAGATACTTCTTCTTGCATATTAGGCCAATATGCATACCTTTGCAAGTGGGCCATCGTCTTTTCAACACCAAAATGTCCTTCTACTTTCGAGGTACGTTCTTCCCTCATCAATAGAATCCTTTCTTTTTTTGGCACACAAAGCTTACCCCATCGATAGAGCAACCCATATTTGAGATAACAATATTCAATACCCATATTTTCCCTCCCTTAGGACTGCAACTGCTGATATGTCACCCCGAAATATTTGTCTTGAGCATATTCCTCTCTGTAAGCTTCCTTCGTGAAGGGTTGAATATGAGATATAGTGGCCAAACTAGATATTTTCTCCTGTGTAGGAGACCTAGACAAAATATATGCCACCAAATTGGTGATACCTTTATTATACTTGATCACCAAATGGAACTGTCGAAATAATCCCATCCACTTTTAGTTCCTTACCTGTTGCAATTTAGACTATGCTTGCAAATACTGGAGAGGTTTGTGGTCAGTGTCCACAATAGTTTCTTTACCCAACCCAAAATAATGTTTCCATTTATTTATTTCCTAAACTATCACATACATCTCTTTATCATATACTGAATATCCCTTAACTATTGAAGTGAATGTTTCATAATGATAACATATTGGCTTACCTCCTTGGAGCAATACTGCTCCCCATAACATAATCACTGGCATTTTTCTCTACTTCAAAGGCTTGTTGCAAATTAGGAAGAGAAAGTAATAGAACATGACTATTTTTTTATTATAATAACTCAAAAACCTTCCTTACGCTAGTCAAAACCCTTACTCTTTGTGGAGGGTGTGTGTAGAGGAGTTGCAATAGCAGAGAATCACGTAATGAACTTCCTCATGTAATGTACTGCTCCTACAAAAATCCTAGTCTCTATGGATCTCATTTGTGTTTTCTAGTTGGTGATGGATTTCACCTTATTTAGATCCACTCATAGTTTTCCTCCTCCAACCATGTGCCCAAGATAAATAAGTGACTATTTGGAAAATTCACACTTCTTCATATTGGATAGAAGTTGTTTCTCCTTGAGAACTTGTAAGACTTTCTGCAAATGTGTTATACATTCCTCCCATGTGGCACTAAAAATCAAAATATCATCCAAATAAGAAATGATACATGAATCTATGAACTCCTGCAATACATCATTCATCAATCTCATAAATGTAGCAAGTGTGTTACATAATCCAAATGGAAGTACTAACCACTCATACCAACCTTGTTTTTTCTTAAGACGGTATTCCATATATCCTCCTCCTTCATCATGACTTGGTGATAACCAGACTTGAGATCCAACTTTTTGAAGAACTTCACATGTTGAAGTTGGTCCAAGAGATCATCTATGTGTGGGAGTGGATATATGTTCTTTATGGTAATCTTGTTCAAATGATGGTAGTCGATGCACATTCTCCAAGAATCATCCTTATTTGACACCATCACAATAGGTGAAACCACATGGTGAGGTGCTTGGACGTACTACCCCCTTAGTCTAATAGATCCCAGAGTTTTTTCTTTACCTTTGTACTCTCTAACAAGGATTTCCTATACAACCCGATATTTGGTAGAGGGGACTCTGGAAACATTTGAATCTCATCCTCTACTTATTATTTTGGTGGTAACCCACTGGGAGGAACAATTCCTAAAAATACTGAATTATGTTATTCAAATCCTTCATCCCTTTATTAGAAATATCTAAAATTTATACCCCCATCTTGTTTATCTTTCAATATAAGTAAAAAAAACTGATTATGATTTTCTTGAATTAGTCTCTTTGTTTGGTTAACACTTACCATAGAAATTTTTTACTTACACTGGTGTGCATGGATGTTGTAACCGAATCCATCCTTGACCTATCTATATCGGGTATCCCTTCTAATGAATATAGCATCCCTGATATACAAGTAAGGACTCTTGAACACAACATCAAATTCATCAAGTGGAATCACATAAGATTCCAATACATCTATATACTAAGAATTTATCCCAAACTTGAACTTACATCTTCTTGTTACCTGAATTTATACACCCTTCTTCACCCATCCCAAAGGATAAGGATGTGGATGCTCATAAGTTTCAAGACCAAGCTTCTTTACAACGACATCAGAAATCAAGTTAGATTGAGAACCAGTATCAACCAAAGCATTTATCTCAGTTCTCTTGATTTGGATTTTGATATGAAATATCTTACTCATCTATACTTCTTGTTTCTGGTTTTCCATGTTGGTGGTTGTGCATCCTATCCTCTCATATACATCAAAATCATCCTCTATCTTGACCTCCCCATCTTCCTTTACATCTTTCATGGATTTCTTGGAGTCCTTGGTTCAGTTCTTTGGATGCAACTTCCAACATGTAGCATCATTATGACCACTGATATCACAATTATGGAAAAAAATCTTAGAATATTTACAAGTATTCAAAGTGGTAGCGGTCTTTTTAACTTTCCATTTACCTTTGTTACGTGTTTTTCCTTACTCTTTCTTTGGTTGATTTTTCAACTGCTTTTTCCTTGACTCCTTTTCTCCTTTCTTCTTCTCATCATCTATTAAATATGCTTGCACACATGCTTCATTGAGATCCTTGAGCTTCGTGGAGATGGCCTTCCTTTGAAGGTGAGTGTGAAGTCCTCCCAAATCCTTGGTCATAATATCCTCATCCTCCAAGTCCATATTGAGCAACATGACTTGCCTCCGAAACTCTGTAGTGTAATCCTACACACTTTGACCACTGCTTTGTCTAAAATACTACCATTTAATCATCTGGTCAGTCTTATGGCCAATATGGTAAAAAATTTCTCTAAATAATTCTTTAAAATCCTCCCAAGAACTTAAAATATGACGCTTATTCTTTTCACAATTAGCTAGATGGTTCTCCCACCAAACCAGAGCATGTCCTTCCATTTTGAGATGTGCAAAGGTAATCCTTTTTTCCTCAATGGCATTATGCATGCTAAAATAAGCCTCTAATTTTTTTAACCATTTATCAAGAAATTATGCATCTACTTGTCCTCCAAATCTTTGTATCTCAACTTTAGTTTCAACTTTAAAAGGAGCATGATCATATTTTACCTTTTCTCTTCCAGCTGGAGTTTCTTCTTCACGCTCTTCCACATATTCTTCCTCATCGTGGCTCTTTCGTATGCATAATTTCTTAGCCAAGGTTTAAACCACCGAGTCTATGGAATCTTGCTTAACCTTTGTTATCCTTTGTTGATCTAAGAGTTCTCGTTGATGTTGAAACAATCTATCCATTGTGTTTTCCAACATTTTAATTTTACTAACCAAGTTCTCTTCTTCCATTTGATCTCTAATCCTTTATTTCCACTTCTTTGTAGATATCTCTGGATCACAAGGTAATACTTCTTCACTTTTAGAACTTGTCATTGTCATATAAATCACACAATAATGAATACCACAGTCCCTTGGATATATTTTCTAGCTCTGATACCAAAATGATCTATAAACCTCTACTTTGGAAATTTATGAGACCACAAAAATATTGTTCCTACTTCCAGATTACTTTGAAAATGATAGTTCTTAATGCTAGTGAATGAAATCTAAAACTTAGAAATATTTTTCAAAAATGAACGATAACCAATTCAAGAAACAAGACATTATTTTATCTTAGAAACCCTTAATTTGAGGGAAAACCAGCCATTAATGGAAATTTCTCTTTCTTCCCAATAGTATATTGGCCAATTCAAATAAAATACAAATTACAAGAAGTTGAAGGAAGGAAAACAATGTTACTTCCACCCCTCTCTACTTTCTTTCTTTCTTCTCACATCTTGCTTCTACAAAACAATTCCAGCATTAATTGTTTTCTTCTCACTTCTCTCTTTCATGTCTTTAATGATCTAATTATGTTATTATTGCTTAAATAGCTTGCTCCCATGTCCTCTCATGTACTAGATAATGGGATGAGTCATCCAAGGAAGAGACACGACCCAGACATTTGAAATCCATGGACGTTCGTGGATTAATTTTTTGTTTTCATTAGTGACAGGACCACCAATGAACTCAGAATGGAAGTTATGCAACCTTCATGGTAGTTACATAACCATCGGTCTGTGCGGAGGGGTGGTTATGCAACCACCACTCTACACAGGGTTGTGGTTCTGTAACTTAATAGTCTTCTCTCCTTTCGAATTAATTTTTTTCTGGTTCTAGTTGCTTTGATAAAGTGGTGTCTTTCTAGATCCCTATGGATCACAAATTAAGTCTCTTCCATGGTCTATTTGTTAAGTGTATTCATACTCATCTCAATCCCTTGTAATACTTATGCTCATTTTCATACTTCCGTATGCAAAAATGGTGAGTTGACTACAAACTCAATGAGAATTGATTTTCAATGTTTCTAAATGATTCCATTTTATTTTTTGCCCCATTTATAGTAAAATTAATATATTATACACCCCGAAAAGGTTAAAATTTGGTCTCAGACCAAAAAGTGCATACCACATTCTAATTATTTGTTAAGCTATTGATATCAGCAACTTAAGTGTACTTGGCACACTATAGGATATTGGAAGCCTTATGGAGGTGTAAAAAAAGAATATTTTAAGTGTCTTTTGAAATCTTGCCAACAAAATTGTGCCCTCCTCATGCTGGTTGGTGAGAAAAAGAAAAAAGTAACATGAAAATATAACATTTTGGTGTGTTTTGAGTGATAAAATACAAACCTCGAGGCCTTATGTGCATTTTTGGCCTCCTACATGCATTGGATGCATTTAAAATGTTTATTTCAATTCATAAGTGTGCCTTAAACTAACTAGAGTGCCCTTTTGGAGTGGAGAATGCAGGAAGGGCACATTTTCTTATTTGCACAAGCAAAACAAAAACCCCTCCTCCACTTAAGTCATTTTTTAAAATATTAATTTCCCTCAAAAATCTCAATTTGAAAATATGAAAGGTGCATGTTGGAAACTCCATTAAAAAAATATGGAATCCATTAAAACTAGTTTTGTGCCCTATATTTGCAAAATCTTGTTTTGTTCATATCTTAAGCTCCCACAGTTGAAACTCATTGAAATTTTGCCAAAATATTCCTCTCTATAACTCCTTTAAAATTATCTATTACTCATAGGATATCATGGCATGGTTTATATTTTATTCAAAGAAGAATTATCAGCCAAAGAACTCCATTTTTTCCCAAAACAACTGAAAATTATTTTGCATTTTCTCAATGAATCACTGAGCCAAATTTCCTAAATGTTGGAGCAAGTGTTCCTCTTAAAATTACCTTTCATTTGAGTCATTTCTTACATGATGAGGTGGAGTATTTATGGAGATATGGAGGACTAAGTTTTTTTTCTCATTATTCTACCCACTTCATGGGATTTTACATTTTCTCATTGATCCTGACAAGAGAACTGTCCCAAAATTGGAGCATTACTTCTCTCAATATTATTTCAAACAAAACCATTCACAAGTGATATGAATGAGTCCTATTATCCAATTTTTCACCCCTTGCAAAATTTATCAACTTGCAAAATCTGGACTTGGGCAGTATGATGAAGTCTTGAGGAGGAACCTAGAGAAAACAGGCTGACTTGTTCCTGAATGACATTGGGATGAATTGTTCTCAATCAACATTGGGTCGACTTGCACCTAGCTGATATTGGGCCGACATGCTCTCGGATGACATTGGCCCAACTTGTTTTTGGTCGACATTGGTCTGAATTGTTCCCGACTGACATCAGGTAGACATGTTCTCAGCCGACACCAGGCTGACATGTTCTCGGCCAACACCAGGCCGACATGTTCCCAGCCGACATTGGATATAATTATTCATGACTGACATGTTCCAGGACAACATGTTCTGGGCCAACATATTCCAGGCCAATATGCTCCCAGCTGACACAGGTAAAAATGCTACCATCTAACACAATGAATAGAAATATGTCTCTAGCATTAAATAATGCAGTACATGGTAGCTCAAAAACTAACTTTAATGAGGTATGGTACCCATCTCATATTTTGTGAGTGAGGTACCATTGGGAATTTGAGTTATTGTTCAACTAAATTTGAATCATGACTATAATAAAGCTTTGTTTTAGTGGGTTTTCTTCCCCTTGATGGTTTCCCACTTAAATCTAGTGTACTTATGTTATTTTGTTCTCATGGTGCATGATTATGTGTTTGATTAATCATTTCTTAATCTATATGTTAATGAATGTTTGATGAATGCATTGAATAGTTGATGGATGTTGTTGTTTAAGAGAATGAAATTTTTAATGGCCCACTGATTCACCCCCCCCACTCAACGCTTTTTCTTCCAACAATTGGTATCATAGTATGGCCTCTGAAGCAAGCCTAACAACTTGAGGTGATCCTTAAAGCAAAAATATAGTCAAGCTATAGTTTTTTGTGGTCAAAGTCTTGAAGGATCGTATAGGTTTCTCAAAGGTGGATATGGACAATCAGATCTCAGATGACAATGTGCCTTCAAATAGATCAAGGTATGTAAGTTCATTCAATGGGAATTATTTTTCATGTAATGATTTTTTTCATAGAGCTATAGACTACAATCATCATTCATCACATGGAGGAATAGTAGAGGCAGGAACAAAGTATTGTGATACAATTATAGGCAAAAAGTTCATATATCAAAGGATTGTAAGGTAAAAAGTAGGAGTACTCAGTTAAGACAAGTTGTTTTCTATAGATGTCATAGTAATGGACATATTGTTAAATTTTGTCCTAACAGAGATAGAATACCTAACAAGGTATATGGATCTCCAAGAATGCATAAGAATAATCCAACATTGTTATGGAGACCTAATTCAGTAACAACTGATTATGTTGAGTCCAGGAATCCATATGAATCACTTGCCAAGGTAGAGCAAGGGTATGAAATGAAGGAGGAATCTAATTTATTCAAGCCTATCATGAAAGCAGATCCTATTGGTGAGGTCAAGAAGGAGCCTTAAAAACTTAATTTTTTCAATAATTCAAATCATGAAGACCCTTTGAAGACGGATCAAGAAATAGTTAAGGTGATTCCTAATCTTCCTACAAGTCCTAGTGGATTGTTTTCCATGAAAGAGAACAAATAAAATGTTTTAGATCCCTAAGAGTACATGTCAGCTTATATAGAGAAGGAAAATTATGAAGTCATCAAGCCTAATGTTCCAAAGAAAATAAAAAGGATCCTAAAGTCTGATTACAAGTAAGATTAGAAGAAGATGTAGATTTGGCAATCTCCTAACTTTATGTTGTTTTAAGAACCTTATGATTTTTGGTGTCTCTTCTAGGATTCATAGAGGCATTCTCCAATATAGTAGAAGCATCACAAGGTTGTGATTGTAGGGATGTGATAAAAATGGATAGTTTCAATCATGACAAGGTATGTATTGTGCTCTATTTACTTCAATGTGTATGGTAAGGATGTTATGGTCAAGAGATCTAAGTATTCATGTGACAGTCAAGAGATTAAGTTTCAAGGTATGTATGATGTTTGATCATTCATGAAGTTGTGTTACTGTTAACCAAAATAAGATCCCTCTTATTTTGGGTTAACTTACCTCTTTTTTGTGCTTCAGTAAGAATTTTACAAGTTTCAAGCACTCAAAGAATTCTAGAAATCGCTCCATAAGACAGAGAATTTCTTCCCATTTCTAAAAAGGTAAATAACTCCTTGTATTTTTTGAGTTATGGCTCGGTAGAGTTAGAAGGGAAATTTTTCCCGAGGTGGACTTGTGGAGCTTCAGATATTTTTTTGCCAAAGAACTCGGACCAGTAGGGCATTAGAGGAAAAAGTGAAAAATTGTTTTTTCTTCCAAAAGGCATAAAATTGAAATGTAACCCGCCGTCCCATCAAAAGATTATGCGGGGATGCGGGCTATCGGAAGGGAAAAAAAAGGAGCCCCTACCTCCACCGACCCCAATGGATCCCATGTCATCAGTGGATTTGCGGGAGAAATGTGCAAAATTTGCCCAAGCCAATTTTAGCAAAAAACG
Source organism: Taxus chinensis (assembly GCA_019776745.2). Lineage (NCBI taxonomy): Eukaryota > Viridiplantae > Streptophyta > Pinopsida > Cupressales > Taxaceae > Taxus > Taxus chinensis. The sequence goes on from CM034146.1 coordinate 729,262,009, forward strand.
TAAAAGAAATACTCATAGGGCCATATCTTTTGATCCAGAGCTCCATTTTTCTACAATCTTGGTACCAATGGAAAGATCTGGAGATTATCTTCATCATGGAGTCTTTAATTTTGTATTTTGGTAGATATTTGTGGGATAAAATTTCAAAACACATTTTGGCATGGAAAAGACAAAAAAAACCAATTTCAACTACCATATTTAATGAAGGATGGGTCATTTTCTTTCATTTGCGAAGTAGATACATGGAAATATGAGATTTTGCATCAAGACCATCAACAGATGAAGAATTAAAACACATTTTTAAAGGTGGTTGGAATACATCCCACGTTTTTTCCTCTCTTCTCGTGTTTCTTCTATAAAATGTAAACAGAGGCACATTTTCAAATTTAGTTAGTGGTTGTTCATTTTTATTCTTTTCCTCCCCCTTCTTTTCTTCCCCAGGGTCGAAAATTGAGTTTGAACCTCCTCCCCTGCTCTGTAATGGAATTTTTTGCCTCTTGCCCGTGAAACTGTGCATTATGTAAGTCTGGAGCAATAAAAACGTGTTTTTTTTGATGCATTTGTCCATTCTTTGCTCATTTTATTGCATCTTCTTGCCTCTCTTCATTGCAGGGTATCTGTGCATGTTTTGAATGTTCATTTGTAGATCTGGGATCTATGTTCATGGGGTTTTGGAACATTTTTTTGTGAATCTGATCTATGGTCTGTGATGTTGCTATCCATCCTTTCCATTTCTCACCTCTCTTTGTTCCATAGTAGTTTAGTAGATGATCAACATTTTCCTTCTTTGGTGTATCACCATTTTAGTGTAGGCTCTGTTTTTTCTTGTTTTCTTTCTCTCCTTGTCTCCTTGGAAGTTAGATTAGGATTAGATTAGCTTTCCTACACTGGAATAGCTTGTGGCAGGTAGTTTAGGAAGAGAAACCAGCCTTCTCTGGAGAGCTTTCCCTCTTTTGCAAGGTCCCACACCTTGGTGAAAGTTCAATGTTATGCAATCACACCAGATGATTTTTCCTTAGAAAATCAGATTTTTAGAACTCATTTGGGGGTGTTGTGATTTTACACTAACAGTTACTAGTATGTAATGATTTTAAGACCAAGTTGTGTCATGGAAGTGTGTTGCCAAGTCATAATCATAGGTTTGATAGTTCTAAAGAAGGCTTGTAAATAAGTACAAGAATAGTTTGAGTGATTGCATAGTTGGAGTCATAGTGAAGATCTCTGTGGAAGTCTATATCGTTGTATAATGTCTGTCAAATCTAAGTAGAATTCTTCAAGAAGTTTTTTTGTTCAATTAGGAGTCATGTTAGAGACTCAAGCAATTGTGTGAAGGTACAAGAGTTGTGTTACAAGGTCTATATGATGACCTTATATGTTTAGTCTTAGTTATGGAGTCATGTTGCCAAGTAAAGTATGCCAAAAAAGTTATCAAGACTTGAAGGAAACATTTGTGAAGGACTTGTGAAGGTATGCATTTAATGTCACTATTTTATGTTACATTGCTAGAAGGTATGAATACTGTACATGGTAGTAAAAGTTGATTACAAAGGATTTGAAGAGTGGATTTGCATGACTATGTTTGAGATTGTTTCTTAAGACCTAATACAAGTCTATGTGTGGAGATTTTTCCTTTAATGCACTATCATGTAAAGATATGTGTTCCATGAGCTTCAAGAAGGTATACAAAGGTTTGCAATTTGTATAATATGTTTGAAGGTTTATCAAGTTAATATAAGAGGTATTTAACATGAAAGGTTGAGTATTGATTCATGGTACATAGTTGATGATTCATGGAGATAAGATAATTGAGGTATGTGTTGTGCACTATTTTCTTGAATGGGTATGCATTAGTGGAATCATTATAAGGATTGCATAGTGTGGATGACTAGTTGTCTCTATATCATGAGCTGGTCTAGATGAATCATGAAGTAAGGGGGAGCTTGATAGATGTCTATGCAAGAAGGTCAATGAAGATGATTAAGATCAAATGAAATCTTGTAGTCATGTTGGAAGGCCAAAAGTGATGATGGTGTGGTATTGAAGTATATTTCTCCTTAGCAAAGTATGGTCAATTATGGGTTTGTAAGTTGGTGACAGTGTTGTTGGTACAGTCATGTTATGAAAACTTGAGAGGATGACTCAAGGCTTAGAATTCAGGTTGAAATGCTTGAAAGAGTTTGTGAAGAGACTCAACAGATGTTTGAAGGAACAAAAAGGTATGTTTTTCACTATTTGAAGAATATTATTTGTTTAACTGGGTAGTGATCTATTCTTTGAATTTATTAGTCTGTTAATACCATTATGCTTTAATTCAAAGAAACCTATAACGTTTTGAGTAAAGGCCAAAATAGTTTCATTGAATTATTTCTATTATCATAAAAAAGTAGCACCCTAGGATTTGCAAACTACATATCCCTACTTTATGCTAACATGGGACCTACTACTTGAGATGGACCTCCAACTAAGGTTGGTTCCTCTACCTATTCCTAATTCTAAATCTACTCCTAAAGCAGAAAGAAAATCTAAATAATCCTAGCCTACACATTCTAAGGGACTAGGGTTAGAGAGAGAGAGAGAGATGTAGAAAACAAAAATCCTAAGCTAAAAGGGGTAGTGATAGCACCAGAAAAAGGGGGTGAGCTCTTTCCATGAGGGGAAGGAATGGGAGAAAACGTGGTAAATAGGGTAGAGAAACATGCCACAGATCAAGAATCATGTAGACTCCACTCACCCACACATTGACAACAAAACAAAAATGGAAACTACAAGCAATAAATACACACAACATACCAGAAATGACTAGAAAGTCAAGATTACAAATAAAATGAGCTAGGGAAAACAAATGTGCCACAAAACAGATTCTATATTGCTTAAAATTGTCACAATTCTATTACATTCATGGAAGAAGGTGTGAATACATTGCAGGGACCAAATTAGAGGTATATAACTCATGGGAATTCGGCCACCATTTTTGCATGGTGTTGTTACGACAAAGAGATATCTCTTTCAAATGAACGAGTTTTTAAATTATATAGAGAAGGGATATCCACCCACTAAAAAGATGTATTAATTATCTAAAAAGAGGTATGGGCCACCTTACAAATGTGTTTCCCAATGGTACTTTACCTGTAGAAGAGACATGGGTGCCATACCTCATTAATATTGGTTGTTGAGCTACTTTGTACTGTGCTCTATAAACCTTGGTGTCGGCTAGTAGCATCAATATTTGGTGTCGACCGGTAGCTCTATGTTATTTTGTTCATTCGGTTACATCTTAACATATTGTAGATCGGTCAGATCCTACCATTCTTTGTTTTTGTTATCGGTCGAATAGCACTATTCCTTGTTATCATCTGGTAGCATCCGTACTCCTACTCTTGGCTCGTCGTTTGGGCCAGTTACATGATCGTTCCTTGGTTCTATTTCTATTTGGTCACATTTTTCCATGCTATTGGTCAGTACCATCTGTACCACCGACACCACTCATCAACTCGTCGTTCTGCTCCGCTGACGAGTCGTCTTACGCGTCATCTATCCTTACTACCGGTCGGCCACATCCAAACATGCTACCAGGTGGTAGCATCCACACATGCTATCAACTAGTAGCATAATTTTATGCTACCGGTGGAGTCTCAAAACTCCACGCTTTCACAACTCACCTAGCTCCCTAAGTTGCGAGGAGTCACCAAATCAAGTGAGCCAACCTTCCCCATAAACCCGAAGCTCATGTCTACTAGAGTCCAAAATCAATGATGAGCCCTAGAACTACGACATGTGGCCCTATTGATACCTGACATTAAATTTTATGGCCATTTGATCATCATCCTCCCTTGAGTTACTCAAATCAATATTTTACAAGTTGTCAAATTTTACGAGGGGTGAAAATTTTGGACAACAGTTTGGAAACCTCCATGGGACATCTGCATGCTAGATGATGAAGACTAGTTTCCTTGAAGCATCCATTGGGCATGGATTCAAGCCTAACCTTGAAGAAATTGATCATTTCCTTTGAAAGTTTGTCCCTTGGATCCGTTTAAACCTAGCACTAAACTAAAATTGTTTGTTGGCCACTAGCCTGAAAGTGATCTGTGACCCTCTAAATGAAGCTTAGAATTTTCTCCAACTATTTGATTCTACCATGAACTCGCAAAACTATGTACAAAAGGAAAGTCATATATGTCCCAAATGGAGATGTGTAGAGTGTGCATAAGCACTTATTCTTCTGAAAACAAACCTACACTACCCTACTCTAACCAGAGGCAAAGAAAGCTAAACAAAACCTACAACATGTTGTGAGAAATAGCATGCTTTCCTCATAAAATGTGGCCATGTGATCTGTTTAGCAACAAAATCACATGGTGAGAATGAAAACATGCCTTGCACTCCCTGTTTCTTCAAAGCATTAACTACAAAAATGATGAATGCCTCCTCTGATTGTTTTGCATTTTGTTGGAGGTTTTGAAGTTGACCTTTGGCACATTGAATTTCATCTACATGCTATAAAATGAGAATGACTGGTGGCAACTCCTTCTTTGGATCTAAAGAAGCCAAATACCTAATTGGGAAAGGATTGATCCTTTGATTTTACCCACCTTATTTTCTTGTAAATCCATAAATGAATCCACAAGGAGCACTTTCTTCCTCTTCCTCATCATTGATCATGTCTGCAAATTGATTTAAACTTTGATCTACTTCTACAAACAGCTCTTTCTTTTCTGTGATGACCTCTGATTTGGCATTATTGTCATCATCCTCATCCTTTTCCACATCCATCATGAATTTTGAAATATCAAACTCATTTATTTTTCTTCAAGATGACTAATTTCAGTAGGATCTTCCTCGATGCTCTCCTCCATGGCAGGTTGATCAATAAAATTGTATTTAACAAAACAAATCAAGAATCTTTCAATGATCTCTTCTTCACCTAAGGCCTCTGAATCTAATTTTTTTTCCTCCACAGCTTATTACTGTGAAGATAAATCAGAAGCCTCCAAGGATATGGTGTCATGATTCCCACTGCATTCAGACCATAGATATTTTTCATCATCTTTTTCTTGTGTCTGTTCTTCTAGAAAATCAACCTCTACCCTTTTTTTAATCCCAACCTCTATTGAAGGCTTAACTTGTTGTGGCATCTAATGAGACTCAAATTTTGCAACTCATTCCTTCAGATTTTTTACAAGTTCTTCTTTTTTGGGTTCTTCAACTTGTTGTCCTCCTTGACTGATTTTTCAAATTGGTTCTTCCCAAGATGTATTTGGGAATGTAAGAGGAGGGGTGGGCTAGGTTATAACATGATTTTTCAATTGTTGAGGCAGAAGGGAGGGTTTGATTTCTTCTTTTGGAGGGGATGGTGATTTGGAGGAATTGCAGGTGGAGAAATGAAGGTGGGATGGAAGGGAAGAAGATGGAGAAGGGAAATTTTCAATGGGGGCAGTAAACAGAAATCTAGGGATATGAAACTTAGTATGAGATGGTGTAGGTTTTGGAGGAGGAATGGGAGGGTTGTAATATGGTAGTGTAGGATTTCCCCATTTGCATGGTTTCCTAACACTAGATTCATGAGCCTTCATTAACTCAGCCCACTTTACAAGTTTGGGAATCATCTCAATCATGAAGCCCACCTTCTTCTGAGGGTTGAATCAGCTTTTTATAGGGCCAAACCATGGATAAGGGACCCTAAAACAAATTTAGCATGCCTTCATTGCACATTTATCCGTAGTTTACACCATTTTTGCCTCCATTTTTTGAATCTACCTCTAGAAATCAGCATTTATCATAGATTTGCCACCATCAGCTGCATAACCTTGTTCTTGGAAAACATTTTGGTTTGGAAAATTACCATATGAGTCAGTGGAGGGGGGGTTATATGCATATTGTTCATGATAGGGCTCATAGAACTTATTTGGAAGAGGATTTTGACAACGTGGGGATGGAGGGAACTGGTTTTGCTACTGCAAATGAGAATTCCAAGAAGGAAATGAAGTCATGATTGCACAACTTTAAGAATGAAAGGAAAATGGAAATAATGTAAGGGAAAAAATGAATGGAAAATGGATGGAAAGAAGGGGAAAAGGTCTCCAACAGAGGTAATGGTTTTTTTGGAACAATGGAGTCACCAAATGTGTTGAGAAATTCCACCAAAGGATGCATACCTTCAAGAACACATCAATCTTGTTGGTATGAAGTTGTAAACTAGGATACACACCTACCAAATATAAAGCTTTAAATGTTTTCCCCATTAGGCATGCCAAAAGTCTTATCATAAAAAAGTAGCACCCTAGGATTTGTAAATTACATATCCCTACTTTATGCTAACATCGGTACCATCTCTCAAGTTGTCGGACATGTTACTTAAGATGGACCTCCAGAGAAGGTGGGTTCCTCTACCTATTCCTAATGTTAAATCTGATCCTACATCAGAAAGAAAATCTAACTAATCCTAATCTATGCATTCCAAGGGGCCAGGGTTAGAGAGAGATGCAGAAAAGGTAAATCCTAAGCTAAAGGGGGTGAGGTCTCTCTAGAAAAAGGGGGTGAGCTCTCTCCACGAGGGGAAGGAAAAGGAGAAAACATGGTAGAGAGGGAAGACAAACATGCCACAGATCAATAACCATGTAGACTCCACTCACCTACATATTGAAAACACAAAAAAAATGGAATCTCCAAGTAAGCAATACGCATAGCATACCAAAAATGATCAGAAAGAAAAAACTGCAAATAAAATGAGCTAGGGTATAAAAACGTGCCACAAATTAGATTCTATTTTACTTAAAATATGAAAAATTCTATTACATTCATGGCAGAATGCACAAATACATTGCAAGGAATAAATTCAAGGTCTAGAGCTCATGGGAAGCCGGCCACCATTTTGGCATGGTATCGTTACAACAAAGAGCACTCTCTTTCAAATGAGAAAGTTTTTACATTATATAGAGAAGGGCTATCCACCCATGGATGAGATGTATTAATTATCTAAAAAGAGGTATGAGCCACCTTACAAATGTGTTTCCCAATGGTACTTTTCCTGTATAAGAGACATGGGTGTTGTACCTCATTAATAAATTGGTTATATAGCTACCTTGTAGTGCGTTCTATAAACCTTGGTGTCAACTGGTAGCATAAATATTTTGTGCCGACCGGTAGATCTATATTCCTTTGTTCAGTCAGTTGTATCTTAACTTTTTGTCAACCAGTAGGATCCTTCCATATCTGGTTCCTGTTTTTAGTCGATAGCATTATTCCTTGCTACCAGCTAGTAGCATCCGTACTCCTGCTCTTGGCTCATCGAGTTAGTCAGTTGCATGTTTGTTCCTTGGTTTCGTTGTCAGTCGATCTCATTATTCCATGCTACCAATTAGCACCATCCATACTGTTGACACCACTCACCAACTCATCATCTTGCTTCGCTGCCAAGTTTCCTTATGTGTCATTTGTCCTTATTACTATTTGGTTGCATCCATACATGCTACCGGCGGAGTCCCAAAACTCTGCAATTACGCAACTCACCCCACTCACCGAGCTACAAGGAATCACCAACTCAGCCGAGCCAACCTTCCCCATGGACCTGAAGCTCATGTCTATTGGATTCCAAAAGCAATGAGGAGCCTCGAAACTATGACACACGACCCTGTTAATACCTAGAATTGAATTTGATGTTCATTTGATAGTCATTATCCCTCGAGATGCTCATGTCCAAATTTTGGAAGTTGTCAAATTTTGTGAGGGGTGAAAAATTTGGACAACAATTTCTTAGGACAATAAATTGAAGGCATGATCATTAGGTATTTCTATGGTCCTATATGTCTCAAGAAGGTGTGGGATTTTCTAGAGTGTTATGAGCAACTTAAAGACCCAAAAATAATACTTTGATGTTTTACAACTTGGTTATTCAGTGATTGGGCCATAATAAGTGCCTTGTTAGTTCTAGAAGATAGGAAACTAGAGTGATACTATTTTGAAGTTGTATATTAGGATCTTGAAGTCAGAACAATTGTTCAAAGGTGTTAAAATCTGGGAATACAAGGTATCATCAAGATTTGTTGAGAACAATTGTTTCATTCAAGAAGAAAGTGACTCCTAGTTCGGTTTGAGAAGGTATATTCGATGTGCCTAGAGAAAAAGAGTATGGTTTGCTTCAAGGGAAAGTTAAGATGAGTTTCCTTGGTATCTAGCATTTCATGAAGAAGCATATTATGACAGTGAAGTATGAATCATAGCCTAGTTGACAGTACTTAATAAGAAACATGCAAATTAGGATTGATATACAATATGAAGATGTATTAAAGGTTTTACAAGATGAAAAACATCTATAAGAAGGCATGTGAGGATGATTATGAGTTACAAGTGTAGTTATTTTCATTGTTCCAGTTTTATTGCATAGTAAGGTGCTTCAAGAATGTTTATAAGGTCCTACAATTTGAGTTACACCTGAATTTATCCATTCAGTTGTGGTCATGATGTCGTTTTGCAACAAAATATGGTTCAATACAGGATAGAGAGGTCTGGGAAAGTTGTGTTGGCTAGAGGTATCAGGAAGTTGCATGATGACATGGTGTCTTATGGTTCAAAGGACAATTTGGTCTTAGGGGGAGCCTCTTAGTATTGTAAAGATTCAAGGTATGCTTGTAAGGTTTGAATGTCTTTATTCATACATAGTTCTGAGTTTGAACAATTGATAAATTTCCTAAAGTCAAAGATGGTGTTCTCTAGCACAGTTTTGAGAACATTTGTTGCATCAAGGGAAAGTTAGTATGGTTACTAGTAATCAGTAGAAGGTGAAAGTGATCCATGAAGATAGGGGAGCTTGTTGACTTTATGAGCTAGTTCAAGTCATGATAGAGATGTAAAATGTGGCTAAGGGATCTGAGTAGAGCTCCATGAGCCGTTTTTAGTATCAAGATCATGTGATTATGATTTTTCATAAGGTCACATTTGGAATTAGTCATAAGGTGCATTATCTAAGGGGGAGCTTATAAAATCATTTTTTTAGCTCCATGAATAGGTATAAGAAGCTTTGATGATATGAAAACAGATAAGCATGTTTTGGTTATAGTTAGGCACTTTTATTGAGCTTTGTTGAAGGTGTTGGTATCTAGCTATCATATTTGAGATGCCTATAGATCATGAGAAGCTATTTAGTTATGAAAAATTTAGGGGAGTTGTACATATGTGTGTTGAGCACAATTTGTGGTGTAAATAATATTTGAATGTCATGATGATTTTTTTATTCATGTGGACATAGCTATGACAGAAGTAATGTAAGCTTTGAAAGGTAAGATTATTGTCTTTGAGATGCCTATAAGTCAGGGGGAGTTCTAATTTTAGTTATAAGAATATATGTTTGCAAATGGTTTGTTGTTTTTTCTTGAATTTGATAGGTGTCAATTATGTGTTGAGAAGTGCATGGTCAAGGTCTGAGTCAGAGTTGGAAGGTATACACCTGCTTCAGGGAGTTGTGATTGCTCTTGTGTTGTTATGATTCAAAATAGTGATGAAGAAGGTCAAATGGGCCTTGTTTGGTTTCTTTTATGTTTCCAACTAAACGGTGAGCCTATTGTGTTTTCAGAAGAAGAGGACTAAGTTATTGCAGGCATGTATCTTTTTCATTTATGTCAAAAGAGAGAGAATGAGCTAATGGCACATATGAGTACCTTAGGGGGAGAGTTTTCTTTGTGTGTTTTTTTGTTGGTGTTTTACATAGCAGTTTATGCCCATCACCGGAGCCATCAATGCCAGTGGTGAAGGCATCCTAATGTAATTAGAAGCAGATATATCCACAAGGAAGTCAAAGCAAGAATTTGAAGTATGACCCATGTTGATGAAGATGCCCGTATAGTAAAGGAGAGATTTCACAAGTTTGAAGATGATGTGGCTAAAATTTCTCTTTCTATGAATCAGTTGGAGTCCGTCATGGCACTTCTCATGGAGAGGCTTGGTGTGTCTACGGAGATGTTGAGAAGAGATGAGGATGCTCCCAAGCACAAGGAGGAGGAAGAATCTCCCCACGCCAACCATTCTTCACTTCCATTCAAGGCTGAGGCATGACATGATTGAGATTACAGATTGAGATTAGCAACTCACTTTTGGTTAGAAAGTGAAAACCAAATGGAGGATGAATCCTTTGCAGTGGCACAAACCAAATTTTGACAGAGCCTCTAAAATAACCCAGGTCATTTTGCAGCAAGGGTTAGCATTAGAGATCATCTCAGAAATATTATTGCTTGTGTGCCAACCATACTGGTTCCAACTCCAACAACATAACTGAAGAAAAATGAATGGTAAAAAACATAAGATTGGCTGTTCAGAATCCCAGTAGCAGAGGGAATTTGCTGTTGATTACCAATGAAATGTGTAAAGGAAGAATAAATAGTTTGAGACTTCAGAGCCAATAGTGGAAGCTAAACATCAGGAGAAGAAATTAGAAGAGGAAGAATTCACTCATTGCCTAACAGAAGGGCTCACTAAATTTGGTTTATGGAACAAATTACAGTCTTGTTAAAGGGGATGAGAACATGTTAATGAGCATAAGAGACCTAAGGCAACTAAAAAACATCACAAAACCCTAGAGAGATGGAAGTCCAGTGTTTTTCTCTCATGTGGTTGTCTAGGTAATAGTTGTGTGAGGCCATTGGCCTGGCACTTGTCCTTTTCCCGCCCTATATCCTTACCAGCAGTACACTTCTTTTTCTCTTGGATCCTTTTCTAGACTTTTCTATTTGCATATTGTTTTTCCCCAGTTTTTTTCATATCAATGCAAGGCTGCTTTTTTTTCTTTTGGTGCTTATCTTTTGCTTCTTCTCAGTAAATTTTTCCATCCCCTAACTTTGGTAACATCTTTCACTATGCTGGTGGGCATTTATGATTTTCTATTGTTTCTTCTATTTGGAGGATTACAGCATTCGGTTTTGGAAAGTTCTCTCTTTCATTTTTAGGGGTCTGTGCTAGCATGTTGTGGCAGTTATGCAATCCTGCTTTACACCTTTTCGAGCTATGAGCTTTTTCCTGTTGCCTTATTGTTTCAAGAACGCCTTATTTGTCTTATACGGCTACTTTCCTTCTATTAGCCCACGGTCCCCCCCCAATATTTAACAGTAGTTTCTACATTTTGGCATTCTAATGATGGCATGTTTCCCTTTTTGAGCAGTTTTCTTAGTTTCTGAAAGTGCTGGCCTCCTTTAAAATGCCTTCTTTTCCTCATGCTGCTCAGGTCCAGATTTCAGCTGATCACGCACTATTATCTATTCTGTGGATCTGCAAGATGCCATTTAAGAAGTTTGTGAACTCGTTACTTTCTTTGTCCCTCAAACTCAATGGAGTTTTCATGATATGGGCAGGCCCTTAACAAGAGGACATGGAAAGCATGGTAGAATAGGATACAGACAAAATGTTTGTTCTGCTCCTTGCTCTAGAAGAAAAGGCCAAGAGGGGAAGGAAAAACTAGACTGGGGAAATGGATGAGAAACTCTAGAATAACCAAGAGCCCGTCTCCCTACATGTGGATGATAAGGCAGTGTCTGAACTAGGCCAATGTGGAGGAAGATAACAATAATAGGGGGGAGAGAGAGAGAGAGATCATAAATTTGTTAAAGCCGTTCATGGTAAAGACAAGGCTATGATCACAACCAAGCCAAAAACAAAAGGAGAGATGGAAATAATGAGATCCTCAAAGAACATAGAGGCCGCTTATATGTCCATTACCTGAAAGGTTGGAAAATATATTCTAGGAGTCATGATAGCCCTAGCTTCAATGCTCCAATCATGATTGACCTCAATGAAGCGATCAATAATGCTGAAAATGGGCCCAATAATGCGGAAGACTTACCATGCCAAGTCAAAACATGTTGAATCAAAGGAACTCTAGGGAGCGGGAGATTACTCTTGCCAAAAAGGCCCTATACATTGTAGTGCCCATCAATTTGTCTCTCTAAATTGTTTAGGTTGGCTCATTGTAATTATTCATGATGAGACATTGGGCACATTTTTATCAGTGGTTAGTTGACAAGGATGTATATTACTCTGTAGTCACTTTATCTTGTATCTGCTAACTTGTCTTGGCAGGATGGTTGTATTTGGCCCATGAGACCAATTCACGATTATTGCTCATTATTATCTGATTAGCATTGATGTTTATGAATCCCGCAGATTTTAAGATTAGCATGCATTTTTATATTAAAATGTGAAATATGTTATGGACGACTTTCGTGATTCTAATATCTTGTATGGTGGATGGATGATTTTGTAACCATTTAGTTGGTTAGCGTATGCATGTCTGGATTGCTTGATATAGAGATTATTGTTTTATTTAGCATTTTGTATCGAGCGGGTATGATGTTTGCAATTGAGTGTGTAAGTAACAAGTTCAAACTACAAGAGAACGTGGGTTCAAGAGATGCACCTCCATGTGGCACAATAGGTCATTTTAGGCTGAATTAACCCCCTTGTTTGATTTCAGTACGCCCCTTTCTATTATTATTTTGTAGATTAATTTTGGAAAAGGGAAAATACACCATTGGAATGGGATTATTGTTTGAAATAGTCATTTTTATTCTTGTTTCTATTTCACTTATGGTTATTTGATTTAAACACCTAGCTTATGTTTAATTGATTTCTTTAGTTTTATCACACGAATGCTCGATTTTGAAACCATGCTCTGATGTCTGATGCCAGATGTCGTGCCCGTGATTTCACGACCGAAAATTAACCATCTAGATATCATGATAAATTCGGGACAATTTTTTTTAAAACATATGTTAAGGATACTAAGAAAATATGTTGAGCCTTCCTTCCCGTCTGGGAGGAAATGTCACTCGTTGTCCCTCTTGATCTCTTTGGAAAAAATGAAAGAACAAGTTGTATCGTGTTGTCCAAGGAATGTTTTGGTGATTTTCCCTAGTAACTATTGATGCCAAATCGCAGCACCCCCGAATGCCCCGGTTTTGGATGGGGCATTCGGTGTGATCTGCATAACATTGGATCATCTCTCAAGTTGTGGGACTTGCGAACTTGAGATGGTCCTCCAAAGAAGGTTGGTTCCTCTACCTAATCCTAGCACTAAACTACTTCTAAGGAAGGAAATGCGACTATCTACTCCTAATCTAACAATTCCAAGGGACCAAGGTGAAGGAGAGAGCATGGAAATTAAGAAATCTTACACTACAGAGGTGATAGCACCAAGAAAAGGGGCGAAATATTCTGTTGAGGGAGGAAGAAACTGAGGAAAAGGGGACTGAGGGAGGTCAGACAGATGTGACACAGACCCAGGTCCAAATCCGCCATTAAAACTCCATGAAACACGACATCCCGCACCTGCAAACGTGAAATACATGCACAGAAAACAGATCTGAAAGGGAGAGGCACGAGAAAAACAATAAAACACGAGAAAGGGTTGAAGAACGCCACAAAATCATGAGTTTATTGCTCTAGAAGGTGCACAGACCATTACATTTTCTGCTTAGAGGCACAAATATGCTTGCCAGGCCTAGGAGAAGGCTTACAACTCAAAAATGGAGTTGAGAAACAAATTTTACAGAGTTTCCCCACACCCAGAATGTCTCCCCTTCTCAAATGAGAAGTGTTTACAATATATAGAAGTTTAGGTGAAAACCAGAGAGAACGAAGAGAAAACTCGATTTCTGCACCCACCCACCGACAACATTCATTAAAATGGTCCCAAAAGTCAAGGGCACCTCTGAAAATGTCACATTCCCCAATGCATTTGAGCTTCTGGAGAAGAAGAAATGGGGTGCCATACTACAATAAATTTTGGTGGTTGGGATAACTGGTTCTGCACTTTTCCGATGGCCGGAAAGACGTTTTCACGTTTTTCGCCCACCCAACTTCACCAAAATTCAAATTTTATGCTTCCATGGCGAAGAGGAGGTCGAGCATCTTTCCAACAGTACCAAATTTGTTGAATTTTGAGCACTGGATCGAAAGATATGGCCGTCTGAAGATTTTGCATTGACACTGTGCAAAAATGGCGAAAATGCAATCCTTGCAAAGCGGATCCGCGGGCCCGAAATTACAAACTACCGCCTTTTTGCGAAAAAACGCAAAAAACACGAAGGCCTCCCGCAGCTCCATAGGCTCGAAAATCACCTTTGCCCCAAAAGCCCTCCGCGGGCCCGAAATTACAATTTGGCAAAAAACCCTCCGAGGCCCCGCAGCTTTGCAATTTTGCATTTGGAGAAAAAACCTCCGCAGGCTCAGCGGAGGGCCCGCACTTGCAAACTGCGTCCATTTGCGAAAGTTGCAAAAAATCCAAAGTTCCCCCGACGGCCCACCTCCCCGCATGTAACTTTTGGCGTTGACATGTGGCTTCTCTAGGCGTCAGCCTGGAGGTGCAACTTACTTTTATACTTTTACGCTTTTTCAGAACAAAAGCGAAAATTCCAAAGTTCCTCTGACGGCCCGCCTTCCCGCTTTGACTTGAAACATGGCCACGTGTCCCTTTGCGGGCCTTAGGCATTCTTTCATTTTTTGGCGAAAAGATCTTCCGCGGGCTTGCGGGCCAGCAAATGTAACTTGCATTTTTTAGCGAAAAGTGCGTAGTGCCCAAGATGTCTCCCCAGGCCTGCCAGTCTACAATCTTCCCCTTTGGCAAAAAATCCTTCCCCAAGCCCGCAGGCCCGCATTTGGCAAAAAATCCTTCCAAGGCCTGCATAGGCCTGTAACTTGCAAAAGTATGAGGAGTTAGAAGGACTTCTTTATATTTTTGGAAAGGGGAAGAAATTTCCTATCTATTGCAAATGTTTTTTAGGAAACCATGAGTGCTTAGAATAAATGAAAAATTAGATTGAAGAACTAAAGGAGGGAAAAGGGGTGCAGTTAACCAAAAATAAGCATGAGCTTATTTTGGATAATAGAGCTATGGCAGGATGTGAACTCACTGATCCCTCTGGCCAATCCTTCTCTATTTCCTATCAAATCGATTTAGAAATCACCAATAAGATGGTAGAATATGAGGCTCTTATCTTAGGTATACAAGTTTCCCGCACTTATCTTCGTATGAGGCTCTTATCTTATATGAGGCTAATAATGTCGCTTATCTTCATGTCATGGGGGATTCTTAGTTGGTGCGTCTGACAGGTTAGTGGTGCATATCAATGTCGCAACAAAAACCTTAAGGCTTATTACGACTTAGTCCAAGAGTTAACATCAGGCTTCACTCCATTTACCATAGAATCAATCCCACATGAACAGAATGCCTTGGCTCGATTCTTATGGCCACGTCTGCCACTTAGTTTCTAGTCACAATTCTGAGTCTCATGATGACACTCTTATAATACAAATCCGTCAAACCCCAACCACTTCACCTCCTTGAGACATTCAAGATGTCTATCAAATCGAGACACACAGGGCCCTGCAAAAGACCCTTGGTATGCTAGATATCCATGCCAATTCATACAGTACTAGACCTACCCAGACATGTACCGACCCCTAAACACGTACTATGGATACGTAAAAAGGCTCTCAAATACATCCTTAACAAAAACATATTATAATATCGTAAATTTTAAGGCACCCTAATTAAATTCGTTAACAAAGATGAGGTCCCTCTTATCTTAGAGGAAGTGCATGGGGGCACTTGCGGTGGCAATTGTAGTGGTCATGCTACTACATGCAAGTACCTATGTATGGGTTATTATTGGCCTACACTAGAGTATGATGTTCATGCCTTTGCCAAAAATTGCAAACATTTCCAATATCACGATGACTTGATTCATTCCCCTCCACCTGAGCTGCAATCTATCATAGCTCCCTATCCCTTCAGTATATGGGGATTGGATTATATTAGAAAATTGCCTTGGTCTTAAGATAGTCATGTCTTCATCATCATAGCCACATAATACTTTACTAGGTGGATTGAATCCATGCCCCTCACTAATATGTGCAACCTTACTACGTCTAAATTTTTCCTTAGTAAAATCATTGTCCACTTTGGAATTCCCCACACCATCATATCTGACAATGGTTGGAGCTTCAAATGCAAAGAGATGAAGCAAATTTGCGCTAAGTTGAAAATTAAACATTGATTCTCAACACCATATCATCCACAATGCAATGGACAAGTTGATTCTACCAATAAAATCATTAATAAGATCTTATAAAAGATGATATGAGAATCACACATAGATTGGCATACGAAGCTATATCCTACATTATGGGTGTACCGCACCAGTGTTTGTACAACCACTGGGGTAACCCCATTTCACTTATTTATGGAGCTGAGGTGGTCCTTCCACTTGAGGTGAAACTCCTTTCACTCTGAATTTCCCTTCACAGTATCATTCCAAATGAGGAACTCTGTGAATCTCGTCTTCATGACCTTGACTTATTATAATAACGACGTGACCAAGCATACACTAACCAAGCATACACTTGTAATCATAAACATAAAAAATGCCTTTCAAAACAACAGAACAAAATTGTTCGTTTGCGTACTTTTGACATGGGTGACCTTGTCCTTAAACTTGATTGTACACAAGACAAAGAAGGAAAATATGCTCAAAAGTGGTGCGGTCCCTAACTTATTAAAGATATCATCATTCCTAATACATATTGTCTTCAAACTAGAGAAGGCCACATCTTTAAAGAACCAACAAATGCTCAATTCCTCAAAAAGTTTCATGCATAAAGGAACTCGGGAGTTTCAATACTCAGCTACCATCTCTTGTCCTTTCTACTCAAATTCAGTACTTCATCAAACTCAACCTTCTCCTCAACAACGGACAATACTATCAACATTTTTAGCTTTGTGTGCCTCAGTCTTTCACACGGGATCGTTGCGGTATTATGTGCATCATCGCTTAAGCTTATGGCCTTGCTTGGATTTATATCCCTATCTAAAAAACATATTCTTATAGCATCTACCTTAAGGTTTTTTATGCTTTTTAGCATTGTCATCCGCCATCTTGGCTAATCATCCATCTTCTCTTTATTTACACCTTTGGGTTTATGACAATTTCTCTTTGTAGTTTCTACCATATGTTTTTTTGAACTTTTCAGCATTGTTACACGCCACTTGTCTATGACACCATACCCCTACAACATCTCAACACTATGACATGACATCCATCCCATGGGCCCCTAGCTAGGTTATTTATGTATTATTTTACTGATGATCCTTTATTGTTTCTTTTCAGTTTTGCTTTGTCAAGGTTCTTATAGCATTGATTGTGCCCACACCTAATAGGAAAAATGACACTATCAGGTACGCATTTGTGGGTATATTTCATTTCAGTTATTCCTTTTCTACTTTCATTATCTAATTTCTATATTAGTGTTACGTATTATTTCTTTTTTTTACCACCCTATGTTTTGTTATTGCGACATGTGGTGATAAATGGTTGGGGCATATGTATACACCTAATTTTTCACTTTTCGTCTTTCATACCTATTATTAACAATTTCCCTTGAACAAATAAGGTTCACTGAAGCATCTATTTCTTGAGCGGGTGCCTTAAGGGGCCTGCCGAGAATGGGGTATGATTATTCACGTAATCATTAAGGGTTAGAAACAGTACACAGAGAGTATCACTGTGTGGTCCCAGCTTTAATTGTCCTTGCATTAGTTTTCCTTGTCCCTTTATGTCTCATACACATTGCATGCATGACACCTTGCTTACATTTCACCATTTGGCACCTTATTCATTCATTTTCTTGATCCATGACACCTATTTTCACTTTAAATGACATTTATCATCCTTGGCCAACAACATCATCTGCGGGCGATGATGTCGGTGTTATGTTTTTCCCTAGATGATGCCATCGCACATGGGTGATGGCATCGTATATATACATACCACATCTTGACATTTCATAAGGAAGGAAGCCGGTATCATAGGAATTGTCATCTGCTCTACTCTTTTGTACCAACTTCGCATTTTCTTGCTCAGCCCTTGGTTCATCTTGCACTTGACTTGGATTAGATTGTACATTATTCTTCTTGGTTGGATTTCTTACACTACTAGGTCAGCTATATTGAGTCCAGGATAGGAACGATGTTCCCCTTCTCTACCCAATAGTGATTCTCTCTCGGTGTGCTGATTTTCTAGAGAGATAGTTGCATCAGTGACCACCTCACAAGTAAGTGTTCTAAATATATTTATTATTTTGCATAGATTAATTCATTTCCCTTCCCCATTTCTCTATGTTAACTTAGTGTTATATGTACATTGATGTTAGTTAGCAAGCATAGTGCTCTTATTTGATCAGATCCTTACCTTCCCTTTATTTACATTTCAGTTATATTGTGCATGTTTGTCTTATCCATTATTGATCTATACCTCTTATCACCCATTTACTAATATCTTAAATGGGTACTCTCCTTTATCTTGATTGCAGGCCTTTGAAAGTAGGCTGACCTAGTGTAAAGATTATCTCCCTCTGGATATGAAACCTTAGCACTCATTATAGCCCCTTCAAATCTCTCCACTATACATGTTGGTTCATGTATGTCTCATATTCATTGCCTCAATACCCTTGTACAATGGAATACTTGGGAGTGTAATCCATTGAGACACATTCTTGACCCGTCATACAACGTGTACTCAAGTGACCATGGGAAGATCGTGATATGGGATTGAGGTTCATTCTTATATACCAATCGAACCTCTATGTTTTATTAATCAAGTTTTGAGTATATTCACTATTGAAATACTTGCATATATCTCACTACATTGATCCTCCTGCCTCAACGTCAACCAAACATGTGGATTTTACAAACATTAATAATAAAAAAATTCATTATTAATGGAATCCAATGTCTAAAATTTGGGAGAATAAGATTAAGAATATTATATTTCTGATGATATTTTTTATGGCCACAAAGAAGGAAAATGTGACTAGCTTTAGAGGTTATACCCCTTGACCTTGGGAAGGGACAATGCCCCTTGACACCACTGGGGGCTTCCACCCCCAAACCCCTACTTTGGAATTTTAGAGCCAAAGAAAAAATTGGTGGGAAGCCACGTCGACAAAATACAATGCAATTTTGAGCTTCATATTTCATCTTGTTAAGTAACCAGCTCATCACACTGGAGGATGGATGACACGAAACATCCTCTTGTCAATCACCAACAATGAGGCCACACAAATCATTGGTGATGTATTTTTTCATTTATGAATTTTCTTTTAATTGTGTGCTTTATTTCAAAGTTCTTGTTTCCAGTTGTGTGCAGTGTGTTTCATTTACATTGTTCCTATTATTTTATGTGGTTTGAATAAATGAAAATTACACTTTTTGGGGGGGAACATCACATCAATTTTTTATTTCCATTCTACATCAAATCAACTACATTCAATAATATGTAATGTGAAACTATTCCTATGAGTATATTCTTATGTAATCCCCTGAAGGGAAATATAGTGGATAGATGAAAGCATAGTGAAATACAACATAATGATATTTGGATTTTTGATTATCCTGTAAAATTTCTTGTATGTTTGGGTTGTTGTTTTTCATGTAAAAGCATCTATATGTGCAAGTTATTATTTGTCCTTGGAAACCCATACTTGTTGAGGTTGTCGATTTTCCTAGAAAACCATCCTTTTTGGTTAGTGGTTATCAAGTAAACCATCCTTGAAGTATTTTGGCTATCCTAATAAACCATCCAAATCATGAGAACATAGAGGCGACAAGCTGCAAAGGAATTGTAATTGTTTTTCTCTCATGTTCGCATTAAGGGGGAATTTTCAGAAATATTATTAGTGCTTCACATTGGGATAGTAATTATTATGTGTAAATATAATATTTATTACATTAGTGTGAGGATGTGAATGATTTTTTATTTAAACAAATCATATATTTTTTACTTTGTAAGTGGGTCTCCTGAGTTGTACTCACCCCACTTAAATAGGTTTGGAGAGAATATTTTAGTTAAGTGGTTTCCTAGATTATAGGAAAATTAAAGCCTATGTATGTGGGGTTGTGGGCTAATGTATGGTGTGCAATATATCAAATGAATTAAGAGAATAAGATAAAATTTTTTAGCTGTGCAGATCTCTATACCAAATTTCACAAAAATCATACAAACATTGTTTGCAAACTTCAAAACATTCACACAACTATCAAACACAGAAGTACTCTTCCAAAAAATACCGACAAATCTACTATCATCTCAAAATCAAACTTTTAACTCCTATCCTAGTGATCATTCTAACTATCCTACAAAAATCAAAACCCTAGAGTTCATCCTCACTTGGGGCAATCTCGGGTCTCATTCTCTCCCTTACATGTATCCTTGTTTGGAGGCAATGACCCATCAATCAAATCAGTCTTCAATGTGGATCCTATAAGAGTGTCACTTGACCCCACTCTTCAATCTAATCTTATCTTACATGCTTCAATCTGATCCTATCTTACCCCTTGCATGTATCCTTTCTTGGGGGCAACTCAAAGAAAGAAATTTTCCATCTAGATCCAACAAGAGTGTCACTCTACCCAACTCTTCAGTTTGATCTTACCCCTTGTAAGTATCCTTTCTCAGGGGTAAAATTAATTTAATCAATCATCATTGTGGAACACATTAGGGGCATAGTTAATTGTCTTTATTTCTAGTTGTTTTGCATTTATAGTTATCATAGACCAAGTACATGTATTTTTTTATCATCCTGACTCATTTATAGCCTTGGTGTATACATTCACTATGTATATTGGGTTTTTTTTACTTCATTCTTTGTTTTGTGTGTGTTTTTGTGTTTATGCACATAATAGGTTGATCATCATGGTTCTTCAATAATCATGGTGTTAACTCTATTTTGCAATAGCAAAGTAGGTTGCTCCACAATATAAAATTTTAATGGAAGCTCAAGCTACAAGCAATGTTAGTCATATCGTCATTACATGCATCTTATTCAAAAGAAAATCATATTAACAAAATTCATTAATCAAAACATCATCGTATGTCTATCATGTATCATCTACCATCATCAAAACTATAGTAGCAAAAATGACCAATGATTTTTGTTCCCACTTAACCCTCTATTTAGGTATGAAATCCTAGTTTTCACCTTTTACCTTCTATATCTCCCTTTTTAGCATGTTTTATCTATCACTCCTCCACTAGTCTCGTATTCATCTTATCAAGTGGTTTTCCATCATTTTTTTTTCCGCACATCCGCTTGAGGGGGCACTCCCTTAGTATAATCCAGACCTGTTGGGGCATCCAAATGCTTCACTAGGGAAAATCAAGTAGTTCACCACACTTTTCTATCATTTGTTCACCAATTTGCACGTGTCTACTATCTTTAAAGTGTTATTACTTCAAAATAAAACTTTAAAGAGGAGAAAATGTAAGCACCCTAAAATATCGCATTACACATTCTAAACCTCTGAAGTTTCCTTATAATTACTTCACAGTACATTACAACCATTATCAACCACTTTTGGTATATTATGTTATTTAATGACTTTCAATGACATTCTACGATATTGTCCTGAAACTTCCCTAATCATTCCTATTGCTCACACATGGTCTCGAATTATTAAATATTCATACTATAAACCCTGTTAGACTCATATCTCATTCCTAGGATTAATTAATTAATCATATCACTCTTATTATTCATCTCATATCCCATTAGTTAATTTTATTAGCTAATTTCATATCAAAATAATTAAATAAATCCTACATATATCCATTTCCACCTCACTCTTATCCACTTTCACTAATTAATATCTCAAGGTAACTACACCAAAACAAATCAATTAAAGATCAAATAATTAAATATATGCAAGAGGAAAAGTTTAGATTAAATCAAATCATGTATTTGAGTCAACTAAACATATCTCTCATAAAGCATGGCATTCCAAAAATAAATTAAATCTCTCCAAAAGATAAAAGTCATGTCACTTTTTTGGGTGAATAAAACAAAAGACATGGAATTAATATTTAATTATAAATATACAAAAGCATGTGCAACCTTTGCCAACTCAAAAATAACTCATCCATGCAAGATAAAATCAATAGTTCAACTCCTTAATCAATTTTAAATCTCAACTAAATAATCCAATCATACTTTAGTTAACTTAATATTAGACAAGTTAATCATACTAATAAAGGATTTGGGATTCTCTTCCCTCGTCTACAAATAATCACTCATTCCTCTCCAATTATCATCTTTGGAAGCTTTGAAATTTTCATTGTTATTGTGTTTGATTATCATTCAATCTCACACATCGTTGCGTTTTCCAATTGATCATGAATTTATAATCCAAACATTCATTCAATCACTTTTCTCATAGCTAAAATGTACTTCCATTCAGAGCACCTTTGGAGCATCCACAAACAAATTTTATCAAGAGATTCAACAAGCTTGGTGCTTCACTCCAAGATTTAGCACTCTCATCCAAGGTTGCAAGGAGATATGAAGAAGGATCTATTTTGATTTTTATTTGCATTGTTTCTGTTGTTGTGTAGTATTTCTCTTATATACAAAAAATGTATTGTTACAAGCAAGATTATTTCTTTCACATTCAATAGGAAGAGTAGAAACATAACTAGAATCATGTAGATGTGAAATAGAAATATTTCCATAAAATTCATTAGTTTTGCATTCAAGAGGAGTGGAAGAGACACAAGTGTGTTCACTGATATCATGTGTACAAGATGAATAATCATGTGTGTCATCATTATGACATTCATTATGTGTAGAGGCTAACTCCTTGTCAAAAACATAAGGCTAGTCCTCGGCCAATGTAAGGATAGAAGGAATATATTCCTCATGTAGGTTATAAATAATCTCATCATCGTTAGAATATGTAGGACTGGAGACTGTAGGAAGGTCATCAATGGGTGGAGGGGACAGTGGTTGTTCACCATCATTGTCCCATGAAACTACATTACTCTCATAACTTGGACCACTATCACCTTTGGTAGTAGGGGGGCACATAGAAATGTGATGATCTTAATTAGGTATTTTTCCTCTGCATAGGTAGGGGGAGGAAGAGTGTTATGTGTGGGAGAAAAGTAGTTTGGTTTGTCTCAAAATACAAGAGGATTTGAATCTTGATCATAATTGTGAACTATATCATCCTTAGTAGGAGAAAGTGAAGGAACGTCATTAGGAACAACCTCTAAGTTTGAGATGATCTCATAGTCAAAACTCTTATTTGTAAACCAAATTGTAGAGCCATTTGCTAAAGTACAAAAAATAGGAATTGGATGAGAAATACCATAAGATTATGCAAAATGAAAAGTGGTATGGACCTATTTAAAGGGATGGTAACCCTTGTGGTTTTACAAATCCCTATAGCAAGCTATGGTGACACAAAGAACAAGAAAGGAACTCAGGAAAATCACACACATTCCCTAAGTCAACCCTATGGTTTGGGAAAATAGTAGGCCTAATGAGAGAAATTTTCAAGATCCCCAAAATATGTGAAGGGTTCAATTAAAGTGGGTTCACAAAAATGTATCAACCCTAATTAATTTTAATCAAGTTTTGAGTATGATATTATAGTAACTAAACTTAAACACACTCAGATTTATACTACATATCAGATAGAGAAGCATACAGCATGAAAATTATAATAACTAACCAGCACACATGACCTAGAGTGTAAAAAAGATGGAAAGAGGCACTTAGTTGATTAAGGAAGTTGTCATAGTATGTCTATGGGTGATCTAGGCAGGAACAAAGTCTAGAAATTGATAATATCAACTATTGTGACTCTAGCACTCTGTGTTTAGGGCCGTATAATAGAGGCAGGGTCACATGATGCATGGTATGGACCAAAGTGTATGGTATTGAACCAGAAGGGAAGAAGGATATGCAACTGATGATATTTGTATGTTTCGTAGTTTTTCACTCTTTGGTTTCTTCAAATTTGCACCAAAAACTAATTATTGCACCTAAACCTAAAAAAACCCTAGCTATCCTACAACACACTCAAGTAATCATTAGTTCTAAAAATAAAGATGCATGTGTGATTCAAATTGACCTCATTAGTCACCCCATATGTGAGTCACCAAGCATTGCACTACATTTCAAACTCAATGTAGTTCTCCTAGTTCTTTGTGTCGATGTGCATACAACTATCCCTTGACCTAGTTTGGCTATCGTGCCTCAACACTGATAACAAGCTACACTACTTCATCCCAATAGAAGCTTTTGTGTGCAGATGAAAAATTCATATGTATGCCCTCCTATGCATTGTATGTAATATGTAGATGTGTTTCTTGCTTCCTTAACTTAGTAGATGGTAGATAAGTAGGTTTTTTCTGGATATATAAATGCTTACATTAGCCTTGTATATATAGGAGTTTTAACATGAATTTCAAACCTTAGTGGTGGGAAAGGCCGACCTAGAACATAACAAAGGTGACATAAAAAGAGTAATAAGCCGACTCACAAGATGAAAATCACATAAACACAAAGGGGTTCGAGATTGTACAAATAGGTCAGGACCATATGATAGGTTTTAACCCATCTGTATGGTTTTAAACCAACACAAGATGAGGCAGGACTTGAGAATTACCTGACCAAGGATCCCTGCAACCTGACATAAAATCATGATAGAATAGTGGAATATTGATACAAGACCAATAAAACCAAGCGGCAAGGGGTGGAAGAGTAAGGGGTTATGCCACTAAAATATAGATTAAATGTTCATAAATCATGTATATGCAAGTGTAATAAAAGCATGATATAATAATTATTTTTTGTATATTTTGGTGTCTACAACATGTATATAAAGGTGTTCACAACAAAATCTAATAAAAACCACTTTTTTACCATATTTTAATGGAACTTCAAAACCTGTTTAAAAGGTCTCATTTTTAAAAATGATGGAAGTATGCTCATTAATGGACAAGTTATACCTTTAAAGATGATTATTCAAAGAACATAATCATCTTTAAAAGTGTAGCTTGTCGATTTTGTGTGGCATGGTCTACAATATTATTCCATGGGTAAGTGCATGGAAATGGAGTCCAAAAGGGGGTCTTAAGTGGGCGCTTTCTTCTGAAAAATAAAAAAATTCAACTTGTACGAGTTATTTGAGATAGTTGCACTCAAAATTTGAAGATGGTATAAGAACATGAATTGTAGCATTTTGAGTTTAGTTTCTACACTACTACTTTTTTTAAAAGAAAATGCTTTAGTGTAAGTGGGTTAAATATATAAAATGTCAATAGGTGCTCATGTTTTTGTAAAAAAACATAGTAGATAGTCAGTCATGCCCCCTCCCCCCCCCCAATTTTTTGAGCACTATATCGTATTTTTGAAAACCCTTTGCTAGAAAGATAGATAGGAGCATCTAGTTTGTGATGAAATTTTTTTAAGATTGCTTTAGTGAGTATTTATTTTTATGATTTTTCAAGTAAAAATATTTTGAAAATTAAAAAATAATGGATAGCCAATCGTGCCCCCCCCAACTACCTCATAAATTATTGATTTTTTTTTTTTAATATGTATAGAATTAGGCCTAGTTTGGGACTGTGTAATTTTTTTTCAATTTGGAGAAATGAAAAAAATATATACATAACAAAAGATAAGCATTTACAATCACTAAAAATAGAGGTACAAAAGACATAGTTTGAAATATATATAAATGGAAACCTTAGAATAGTCAGAAAAATATACAAAGTATATATTTAGAAAGAGAATATTTTTCTTGGCGTTGTAAGAAAAAAATTAAGAAACATAGAAAAAGTTTTTGTAGGATTTATCATTGTGGAAGGTGAGTTTTTACATATATTGGCACACAAGTTGTTGTGTTGTTACAAGTCCAAGGCACAACTTTGGGAAACCAAAGCAATTCCAAGCCTGTAAAATCTTGATTTGGGGGCATAATAAAGGGAACGCATTATATGTGTTTGGGGCAGGCTTTTATTTACAAAAATAAATGTATACTTTAAATTTATTTTAGTAAACATAAGAAATTAGGGCCACTTTGCACCTTACAGAACTAGTCTCATAGCTTCATGAGTCACAGTATAGGAGATAGTTTTTTTATAATCTAATCTAGTCAGTACATAGGTAATTTGTATAATTTCAATATTCAGCCTAAAGCTTTTAGTGTTTAAAGTCTATATTTGATGTTTATTTTGGCAACGAATATACTCATTGTTTAGGTTTTGGAGCCTTTTGGAATGTTTACTGACATTTGTGGGAGTGTTATATGTGTCAAAATTAGATTTTACAAACCTCAAAACTCTCAAAGGAAACAAGAGATTTTCAAATATATGAACTCATGAAATGCCTTATAATGCATAACAAATCAAAACACATATGTTGGAAATAGTTTCATTGGTTTTGTTATTGATGTCAAGTTGCATTGATGGAAAACAGTGTCCAGGTGGCATAGGAGTTATCATGAGGTGTCAATCATCAATAAGCATGAAGGTTGATTGGTAGTGTCGTGTTTTGGTGTCATGAAGTGTTGATTTGGTGAAGTGGTATACTCTAGGAGTGAGTGTATGTTCTCGATGCATGGTTCAAGAAAGAAAGGTTTTGTGTATGAGCTCCAAAGGTGGTCAAATGTTGTTATGGTGTCTAATACATTCATAGAGTTGTTTCAAAGGTGTGTGTGTGTGTGTGTGTGTGTGTGTGTGTGTCCATAAGGTGATATCAAGGTCAGTTTCAGTATGGCACGGGTTAAAGCAAGCCTAAATAGGCCTAGTCCTAAATCTAGTGCAAGCATGACATGAAGTATAAAGCAAATCAGGCTAAGAAGAGTCATTGTAAACATGTGAGGAGTATTGTGATATTGTAGAGCATGTGTGGATAGTGCATAGTGTATATTCAAGGTCCTTTGAAGCAAGACATAGAAGACAAGGCAAGAATACATGGGAGAACCAGGTAGCATGGTGAGTTTTAGAAATATGAAATCATGAATGATCATTGAAAATCATGGAGGAGGTCATTCTAGAGGTGTGTGCAAATTTTGAGGTCATGCATATGAAGGAAATGCATGAAAACTTGTTTTAGGCTATATCGAGCTCTCAAAACATTGTTTTCCAACTCGATGGTCAACTTTGAATGCTCACCCACATATGCAAAATCTACATGGGGACTTGAGTCATTCATCAATGTTGAGGCATGGAGTTAAGAGTATTTTACCATTGGAATGAGGTAAAATGATGCCCTATTTTTTTTGAACAATTGTTAAGAAGCCAAGTGGGTTTAAACCCTTGTAAAACCCTAGTCTTGTAGCGATGGAAAAAATATGAAGGGTTTGACCATGAAATAACTTGGGAAGGCTAGTATGAAGGTTCAGGAATGTAGAGAATTCATAAAATATTATTTTAGGTGGTTGTTGCATGCTCCATGTATGATGATAAGCTACAGAAAAACCTTTGTTTTGTGAAGATTTGCATGTACATGTATGTGTTGTTGGGTTCATGAAGTTTGGAACCAAAAGGGGCAACTTCACTTTTTTGAAATTCTTTATGATACCTTAAACCTTAAATAAAAATGGATGTCTCGAACACGTTTAAGATCCATGTATATTTTCAATGCCTATTTATTTTCCTCCTAACTTCTTACAGAGCTCTTGGAATCTTACAAAGAAGTCAGGTTTCACCATTAGAGTGTTTATTCCCTACACCTAGAAAACCCATTGTTGATCAGATAGTTCTTGGATGATCAAACCTTTCTTAAATATTCCTAAATTACCTTCAACACTTCCAAGATTCCCCAACATTACCTCTAGATGTTTAAAATATTTCCTAAACTCTCCTGGAGGGTGTTTTATTAGCTCTAGAATGGCCAAATTAACTAACATAAAAATTGAAAATTTTGAAGCATGACAACCTAAGCTCTTAATTGAAAATAAGGCTTCTCAGTCACTGTGTATCCTTCCTCTGGTGATGCATGTGTATCTTGTTAATAATCAATTTTTAATTTCTTAGGTGACTAGGGGTGTCTTGGGTCCACTTGAGATGGTCATAGCTTCAACTAGTCCATTTGGACTCCATAGGAAAGAATAAGGATTTTCCCTCCAAATGTATAATTTGAATATTTGAACTAGCTCTAGGTATGTTATAGGCTTAGGTGTTAAGTGAAGTTTCAATAAATGAAGTAATGGGGATCTTGATACATGTTCTCCATAATTGAGGAATAGGGGAAAATCCTTACACAAATTTAATCAAGAATACCTGTTGACTTTTCTGCACAGTGTCATGAAGAATCCTAGAGAGAGTAAGGGTTTGTATGAACAGCTTTAAGTGAAAGAGGAATAGTTGAGTGATTTTTTTTAGTGATTAGGAGAGGAGTAAGCATGGTGAGATGAGTGAAAATAAGATTGAGTAAAAGTCATGGTGAAGGTGAAAAATAGATTTGAGAATATTGTTTAGAGCTTGAGCAAACAAGGAGTCTTAAAAAGCTAAAATTTGAAAATCTAGCAAGATGATGGATAAATGAGTAATGGAGCATTGAGGTGTGCTTGAGTAAGGTGTATGGGTGTGTTGAAAGGTAGATGTAAGGTTGAAATAGGTGGTAATCCATTAAACCCTTAATTTTTCTTTCAAACCCTAACTAGGCCTACTTGAAATAAGGGAAAAGGAGAAAGTTGTATTGGGGAAGTTGTACTTTGAGTTGAAGTTATATAAAGAGGATTGAAGGGTACTCTACATCATCTAGCTAGCATGTGATCAATTCAACCTTTACCCTAGCTCAAAGGAAAGTCCTACGAAGATCATTCATTGTGTTTCAATGTGTAGGGAATAGTGTCTAAGTTGATTGATCAACTCATTTAGTTTTGATGAGAGACTACTTCCTCCGAAGGCCTAAAAGGCCATTTTTGGCCATTATGTAGCTAATTGAACACCCTCCGGAAGTGTTTAGAGAAAATATAAAGCATCTGAGGGTTATTTTAGATAGAATTGAAGATGTGTAAGTAAATTTAGGAAATTTTAGGAAATAAAATTGCATTCATGAGCAATTTGTTTAAGACCGGGTTTTTAGGTGTAGGGAATGAAAGCTAAAACGATGAAAGTTGATTTCTCTGGATGATTCCAAGATTTCTAGAAAGAGTTAGGATAAAAAAAATAGGCATTGGAAAATTATTAGAATACTCTACAAGGTGGAATAATCAACATTGATTCAAGGCTTAAATATTGAAGTGTGAATTAGATTTTGAGTTATAGGCAGAATTAGATTTTTAGAATAGTTTGATTGATCATAAAATGTGATTTGTATTGTTTCAATGAAGTATGGAGGTCAAGAACATCTAAATCATCCTCAAATTTCATTCAAGGATTCATCCCCTATCTAGAGGAGGAAACCCATTTCCATGAGGAACAACTTGATAAAAAAAGTGTCCATGTACCATAAGCATGCTTCCACCCCGGTGTCATCTTGGTCAAGAAATTGAATTATGAAGGAATCATCACATTCAAAGGTGAAATGTGGAGCTCAAGGAGTGAATTGATGATCATCATATCTTGACTTTGTAATTGTACCCAAATCTCTCCAAATAACAAGCACAATGAGCTAGTCATGATATCGAGGTATCCAAGACCATCATGTGTGAATTATTAAGGAATCATTCTGTATCCATAACATACATATGAGCAAAATACATGTATGAGAATCATGAAGCTGATTCCATGAAAGGATTATTTTAGAGCCATGAAAGACGAGGGGATGATATTTATATGGAGCATCATGTTTTTAAGAATGCGTAATCATTTGAGTTCACTTGATGTAATTCAATTGGTACTATTTGTAAAAAACTCATTCAACACCTAGTAGTGTTATCACACCTTAAAGAGGAGACACATTACATTAACCTCATTTTGGCAATAGGACATGAATCCCATTTAGGGAGCAATCATCTATATACAAAATGAGGATCTCATTTTAAGTGAGAAGTAAGATAAACATTATAGAGTTGAATCATGCTCACTAAAGTGTATTGTGGAAAAAATTTCAAAATCGGTACTGATTCAGAGTAGTGGTAGGGACCAAAATCCAATTTAAAAATTTAAAAAACCTCTAAATACAACTATATGCTTTCCCAAAACAAAGACCGACTACAATATATGTGCTCTGAAAGTGTTAATTCCTTTGTTGAAATCCTAAAAATGAGTAAGTATTGACCAGATTAGATTTTAAAAAACTATCTTCTAGATTATAGTTTATGGAGCTACGAGACCACTTCCATCCGGTGCAGAGTGACCCTAATTTCTTATATTTATTAAAATACATTTAAATTTTATTTACTTAACATTTATTTTAGTAAATATGCCCCCTTCCCCCTTCTAAAATTCCTATAACTCAAAACGCGTACGTTTTCCATAACAATAGAAATGTGTACATGTTTCCTAACACTAACAACGAGTGTGCGTTATTACACATACGTGTTTTAGGTTTGGAAAATACCAAACCTGACAAACCATAACACGTACGCGTTATTTGAAAACATGTACGTGTTTTGGCTAATTTCGGGTTTTTGTCTGCTTTTTGGCCCCCCAAATTGGTGCACTTACCCCCATGTATCATTTTGTTTAACTTACATCGCATATGTCAATGGGTACATCGAGTAGTCATCTTTTGTAATTTGGTTGCATAAGTTGGCATTAAATGAAACGAATTTTGTTCAATTTAAAGGCCACCAACACTATGATCAAACTGTGTTGTGGATCACCCAATCTCAACTCTTTTTCGAAATGAGGTGTAGATGTCAAGAGGGTTTGAAGGAAAAATTCCATCACTCAAACAACTTGTCTTCCTTCTCTGTAATTTTATATAAATCTCGATACCCAACTTGTTTTGGTTAGGTTAATTTCATTCATATATATCTGACTAAAGCACTTATGGATGAACTTATTTGCAGTCCAACAATGAGGAAGGACGAGAAAAGGGAGAGAAGAAGAAAAAGAAATGTGGGATAAAGGAGAAGCTTGGTGGAGGGAAAAAGAACAAAGGGGAAGAACATTTGCAAGGTGAGAAGAAAGAGGCCACTTTTTTCTTCTGGTAAGAAGATAATAATACGAGAAGCTTCCAAGAGAGACCATAACAAGGACACGAAGTCATAATAATTTTGTGATCACCTGTCAGAGGATAGTTTCTGGGTTACTGTGTTTCGAGTTTGGTAAATGTAAATATGTTAATTGTATTTGCAATGCCTGCAGACTGCTACGGTAATTAATATTACAGTGTTTATGTTTCATTTCTTAATTCATCCTTTTTGAGAACCTTGATATGTTTCTTTTGTCAATACTCCTTTATAAATTCATGTATATGTATATAAGTTCACATTTTTCATGGGAGCTATCAAATTAAATTTTAAATTAACTTTCATACAAGGATTTACAAAATGTTGTAAATGATTTTTGAGATTTATTTTGGTTGGCAAAGTCAATATTGGATTAATATATATGAATGTTTAATTTAGAGGCAATAAAGTTAGCTCCGCTTAACTTCAAAATTGTATAGACGCGCCACTTCCAGGGGGCCCATAGACAATATGTAATATACAACTTTGAGCTTAACTTCATACTATTTTTTTGACAAAGTAGCAGACCCATTGTGTAGATTGTTGACAATTTTTAGAACATTTCTAATGATTTTAGCTATATATGATCAATAAATCATTATCAATCAGCAATAATACATCGAATAAATCACAAATTGTAATTACTGTTATGTAAAACATTATGTACAACACTAAAAATACTAATCTAATTTATTGAAAAAAAAAATCAGAAATTAGATTCTACACTGGTGACACACCCATAAAATTGATATTTTTAAAATACATTACTTATGATGATATATTTTGTATAATACGATTACAAATAGATATATTAAAAATTATCCAAATTAGTTATGTTAGGTGGTTTAGTTTAGGTCTAAATATTATTTTTGATTCCGCAAGTCAAAACCATCTAAATTGAAATTTCAAGCTTGTTCATTAAATAAAGTCATTTTTTACTAATATCTTAAGGGCACATCATCTATGTATGTAAAGATATTAATCTTATTTTACACTTGCATGATATAATGGTTCTTTAATAATTTCACTATCTTTTGCAAATGTATCGGATCTAAACAATTTTTAATAGAAAATAATTTTACAAAGTTGTGGATGTTTATAGTATTAAATTTAAGGTTAAAATTATAGTGTTGACTATTAAATACAATAGCGGCAATGTTGCAAAGTACTTCCGCAGCTGTAAAGATCATGTATGGTGCTAAAAGTAAAAATTTACATGATCTCATAGGAAATGCGGTGGTTGCATTTGTAGAAACATACACACTTTTAGTTTAGACATCTTGAACTTAAACACTTTAAAATTTCAAAAAAATCAACAATCTACTTAAATTACTTGTGGAAGCCTTGAAATACTTATATATTATTGGGTTAAATCCAATATTGATATGAATTTTGAGATAAATGAATGATGAATGTAATCCAACAAAAAATTAATTATATTTGAGTCATTTCAAGATGACCTCCATTACTAATCACTACCCTGCATACGAATGTCTTAGTGGAAGGAGGAATGGTGTATGCGACCCACTAATTTAAATCTATCACCATCTAGCCTCTTACCCCATTAGCAAAGACTTTGGAGCTTGCACTACCTTATATGTCACCTTTGTCTTATATGTCTTACTAGCCTAAATTTGTTCTAGATTAGTACTTATTGTTAATATAAGGTTCACATTTCTGATAAGTTTTCTTCAATGCACTTTAATCAATATCCAATATTTTAGTTTACCAAAATTTTAACCTAAACTTTTAAACCTTTTTCCCATGTTAGGCCTTTTTATGCTCACCTTTCAATGTTGCATTGTATACTTTAGTTTGATAAAATTTATGCTTGCCTTGGGTTTTCATAGTGCATACCTTTGTATCTCATTGCCACCAATTTTTTTAGTTCTAATGTATCACCTATATGCGTTGAAAAACTAAGCTATTGAACTAGCATTCATCTCGTCAATGTTGCACATCTTCTCATTCATTGCTCTGCATACATGCTAGCCAAGTTGTAACAAAGTTCTAAAATAATTTCAAGGCATTTGTGTCATCATCCCCTCTCAAAAGTTTTGTAATCTCCGATGACGCCTTGGTTATTCCCCTACTTCCTAGTCCATGCCACATTACAAAGGCATGGTAGTGTCAAACACATTTCGTGAAAAGCTTATATTCTTTGTTGTTGTGTCAAAATATAACCAACCTTTGAAAGTAATAGGTTATCACTAGAGTGACAATCATGGTTTCCAATGTTCACTAAAAAGGTAAAACTATTACTTTTGAATTTTGCCACCCCTCACTGCTAATGTGTGTGAGGGATAGGCGCAACCTAGAGAATATGAATGTAAACTAAGAAAGAAATTTGAATGACATTGTACACATGGGAATATATTTTGTTCTATTGATATTACTCTTAGATTTCTCAATGGAGGATAAGACAAATACTACCCAATTTTATCACTCAACATTCCATTTTGCTCACCACGCTCATAGGTTTTACTCTTTGTAATTTCCCGTAAAGTAAGAATGGAAAAATTATCGAAGACCAAAGTTAGCTACAGTTGCTCATATGTGCAATAGGGATTTTCACAACGGTGAGTAGATTTCACTGATACAAAGTACATAACATTGTTATCAAATTGCATTTGATCGAATCCATCACATAAGCAAGTATATAGTCTTCACCTAGATCAATATGAACTTTTTCAGATAGTGTTCAATCATATTTCACTGTATTTACCCTCTCATGTTTGTACTGTTGCATTTTAACTAATATACATGTAATAATAGCATTCCTTCTCGTAACCTTGTTGATTGCATTATCTGACTTTACAGTGCAGTCCATGATAACTTTTCTGATCCTTTTGAAGCATAATTTGTCAAACAATTTGAAAACATTGCATTACACATAAGATACGCCACCAACAGGTATCAAATGTTATATGTTGCTTCACATTTACGCACAACATTTTATAATATAAATCTAAAGGCTCTCACTTGTAATTTCTATTTGTTAGTCTCATACCAATAACATAATTAGTCACCCACGAGAACACATACTTGTTTATACATCATTTCAATAAACTAAGCCCAAATTGTGCATCCTCTAATTACTACTTACATTAATCTTATACCAATAAAGGTAATTAATAAACCCTATTGGATTAGGGGTTACTCTGACTGATAATTAATTAGATCTACACGGTTGGGATAGTTATATTTGGAATTAATGTCAAACCAATACGGTTCCATCTAATAACCATCAAATGTTGACTAGTACGAATCCATCAAGTAACTAATCCTAAATTGACTTACATATGACTCCATTTTAATTCCTACCTCATCAAAATTTTGCAGTAATGTAGAAATATATACATTTCATAATATCATAATGATTAGTTATTCTAATTTTGGTAAGGAACAGATTAATACAAGGTATATAATTTAAGCGCTAGTACCATGATAAAATGAATTTATTCACTTACATGATGAATTCATAGTATGGAAATACACTAATATTATTTGAATTAACTGATATTATAATGATAGCTTAGGCTGCGGTCCCATGTAGGGGGCAATGTAATATTAGTTTCTATCACATAGGTGTTGCAGATGAAACCTGTAGGACACAACCTAGGAGTGCATCTTGAAGTCCTAATGGAAATGATCAATTTTATAGCAGGTACTGTAGAGAAAAATTAGGAGAAATTAGCAATACAGCTTTTCCATGGATGCACAGGAGTTTTTAGCAGTTTATGATGCAAGATAAAAATACTTTAAAATGTTAGCATACTTATGTGTACCATTTTTTCAATTTGGAGGGAAACATTCATGCAATAATTTGGTTAACACCTGGTCCACAAAATGTGGAATGCGGGTAAGTTAAAAAAGTTTCAGACATTTTAACATGAATATTGCATCCGCTGAAACATTCTCTCCTTTATAGGTTTTAGCTAAATCATTTTTAGGGCTATTGATTCTATTTTATCCTGTAGCTGTAAAGTGCAAATCCACATGGGACCACCTGGCTGCACAAACTACCTAGAATGTGGTTGCCCCCACATGCAGACCGCTGCCTTAGTGTGACTGTACCCACATGATTCTTATGCTACATATGGTGAAACATGGAATATGTTGTTGCATATACAAGTTTTCAGGGGACTAGGGCATAATCCTAGTAGTATGGCGGGCTACATAAATATCTCAGCGGGTGTTGGTGAGAAAATTTAGGAGCATTTTAGCAGTTTTAAGGTCCCATGATTTTTTTATTACTTTCCTCTACAATACCCACTGAGATACTATCCCATTAAATATTTATGATTATTTGCAGGTAAATAAAAAAAATATTTCCCTCAAAAATCACCAAAAATTAGTGACGGGAATACATGTTATGTTCCACATAGACAAAAATCAGCCTAAAATGTAGAGAAAAACTGTCAACCCCCTTCTCCAACCACCTCTTAAGTTTAGGGGGCAAAAAAATATAGCTCATATTTTTTAAGCCTAGATTCTATTATTTCCCATAGAAAATAAAGAGTAGTTGAAGCCCCTCCATGGGACTATGCTCTTGGAAAGTCTCTCCTTAGGGTGTAGCTACTCAGAAATTCTTGGGACTTGTTGTTTTTAAGCAGAACTAATAGCAAGAAAAAAATTACATGGGACCACATTTCTTAGATAAACAGAAACAGTAGCCCTCAAGCAATAGACCACATTGTTAATGTAATTTTTCGTAAATGCAACATGCCTTGGGTTTATTATTGTTTCCTCAAAATTCTTTCAATTAAGAGCTATTTTAAAGAAATTTATTTTTCTAAGTAATTTTACTCTTTAATAAATTTCTACTTACAAAATTAGATCATTTAAAGGGCTTAACGAAGAAGCCTCTGAGAGTAGTGAGCAGCTGCATTTGGTAGTTGTAAAGTCAATCCCCATAACATTTGCTAGTATGCCTAGACTCTTGGTAAAATGGGAGCTTTGAAGTATAACCGAGATGTATCATAAATAATTGAAAGTGGATTTATCTCAAATGTTGTAGTGAAAATCCTTGATAGATTCAATGAGTCTTTGTCGTCTTCTTCAAGAAAATGTTTTGTCCAAGAATAAAGGGAAATGGATTCACTTAAAATATTTTGTAGAAATCAGTGATTATGTTTTGATAAAGTGTGCTTTTGTTCATAAACTAGAAACTGCTATTATTTATTCTCTTTAAGGCCCAGATTTTGTGGGTGTACATTAGTTTGTTTTTTTCATTGCAAACAAAGGTCACACTTCTGAGATAAAAATGATTTGGGTCGAATCCAAAATCTATGTATTGTATCTTAGGCAGTTTGAAACTAAAATTATGTTTTGATAAAGTGAGCTTTTGTTCATAAACTAGAAACTGCTATTATTTATTCTCTTTAAGGCCTAGATTTTGTGGGTGTACATTAGTTTGTTTTTTTCATTGCAAACAAAGGTCACACTTTTGAGATAAAAATGATTTGGGTCGAATCCAAAATCTCTGTATTTTATCTTAGGCAGTTTGAAACTAAAAGACTGCACTCACATACCCAGAAGAATACTAGCCTGCTCATTGCAGAGGCATGACTAAATAAGGCTACAACATTATGATTAAGCTACTCTGATGAGGAAATGTAGTTGTAGGTACTTATGCTTAAGCTAATTTCATTTATTCATGCCTTGTGACAATCTATAACAGTAAGCCTACTTTATTTCAGGTCTTACAGGGAATACCCACGTAAGGATATGTGCATGTAAATAAAAATCCCTTGAGCATGAGTGCAATAAAAAATATAACCAATGACAAATATATACTACTAGTAATCACACATGAAGTGTGTGATGGAAACATCAAAGGGGGCATGTGTGGAAGAAATTAAAGTTGAGGGAGATAAGTATTAGAAGAGGAAGAGATCGATAAATAACAAGATTGAGGGAGGAAATGTCAAGGATTTTTAAAAACACTAGGGAACCTATGTATCAAACATTGTTTCTCCCATCATTACTTATGATGACAATGTACGTGAATGACCATTGATAAAACAACTTGACCTCTAATTTCCCTAATGCTTGACAAGAACGGTTACGTAGACATGCATATGGAAATTAGAAATTAGTGTGATTAATGTATAAGTCATTAGAAAAAGAAGGAAAAAAATGTGCACATCATGTCCTTCTTTGATCCTTCTGGGTCATTCAATGAACCCCTGAACACAACATCCTAGAGCTCTCATTTCCCTGATGCTTGACAGGCACAATTTTCAAGAATTACATTTGGAAATACTTTTTAGCATAATCATTGTTTGAGATACTCACAAAAGAAGGGGAAAATTTCATGTGTGCCATATCCTCCTTCGATCCTCTAGGTCATCCAAGGCTATAAAGAGGGAATCGTTTCAATTCGAAAGATTTTATTTCAGTCGATTGGTTGGAAGATTATAATTCAGTTGGTTGGCATGAAGATTATAATGTATTGATGATCCAACAAATATGGATACATTGAATGTGTTGAATGCACATGGATGTCAATCAATGATAGATAGAAGAGATGTCAACTCATATGTTGAGGCATGGGGACTTGTGTAGCCAACATCATTTATTTTTGTTCAAAGTCAGCCAATGCAATGATTAACCACCATATCCAATGTAAAGTGGGGGGCAAGATGATGGTGTCTACTCTTGACAAGTCTGTGCCTTTTTAAGTTTGTTATGGAGGTTTTTTTATTTGTGGGGTTGCTTCTATTATTCTACCACGAACAGAAAGGTTATAGATCAAAAAAATTCACACTTGGGATCTTTCCACCCCCATAGCGATGACAAATAAATCTACAAAATATGACTTTAATCAATCCTAATCAATATAGTATGAAGCTTAAAAATAACATTGTACCACAACTGTTTTAAGCCATATGGAGGGGTGGCTAAGTCAACGATGTTACCTTGTTCATTATTTCTAAGGTGCCAATACCAAGCCCTTACATCAATTGAAAGAAATAGGATTTTTCTTAGAAAATTTAGGGAAAATTGGTTTTGTTCAAAAAAATTATATTATTGTTTGTAGCATCGAGAATGTCCACTGGTTTTTCATTCTATTAAAGTACATAAAGATGAAGACATGAATGGAAATTTGGAAAGAAAAAGTGGGGATTGAATACATGCATGTCCCAAACTTCTTCCATGAATCAAATTGTTCTTACCCAAATAATAGCTATTATACATGGTTCTCTGCTTTACCATCTCAATGTCCTTTACATTATTCATGTGACTACAATTTGTGGTTCAAAGGGCCAAAATTAAAAATGGGGAACATCTTGATGGGTTCAACAAGATTGTAAGTTTCCTTAGATAGGGGCACAAAATTATTCTTGGCACCTTCATGACATCTTGTAATGGCTGCCTAAAGACCTTGAAAATGTAAACCTTTTTTTCATTCCTAGTTGTTTTACATTGTTCAATGGCGATTTAAATCACATTTTTGAAGTGAGTAATAATCAAATTACTCACCAAAAATTGTTTATTAATCGTTATTCCATGAATTACGTTTTTTTTGCAAAGAAAAATCAGTGTAAGCCTATATCGCGATTTATAATTGATTGTGGCAATTTCTGAATCAAAGATCTTAATTGTCAACTTGTAATCAAGATAGATCTTCACAATATTATAATTTCTATTTTGATAGACTCTTTACATTTTAAATATTAAGTGACTCATGGAAATGGCTTTGGGACTTTCATTTGCGTTTTTGCATGGGCACTGTGAAAATTTGACACGTTACATAATTTTTATTATTAAAAGCAATAAAATTCAACATCAACTTCTACAAAAGTCTTGAACTAAATTATGTTCTTTGTGATGGAAATTATTACTAAGACTATTGAATTAGAAATTATTACTGAGACTATTGAATTGGAAGGGATCGGGAGCCCATGTTTTTTAAAGAAGTTTTTTTACCATTTGACATAAGGAAAAACAACTGGCAAGAAGGGGAAGATATCACTTAGTGCGTTTGGACACCCTTTCAAAATTATTTGGGTTAGATTCTCTGTCCTCAGCTTTGTGAGTCTTGGAATTTTTATTTGTCTTAGTTTTGTTTGGTTGTTACAACATAATTATGAATTCAGGTGCAAATAATGATTTGATCTGTTTTACTTTATTCCATATTTCTTACTAATTTTGAATGTCATTTGTTGTTTGTCCTTGTTTCTTCAGCCCTGTGACTTTTGCTTCTTTGGAATGCATTACTTTTGCGTTTTAATCGCACATTCTGCATGTGATGGATAGTTTTAAAAAATTTTAAATGTCGATACAAGAGTGGGTAGTGCTACCATTTTATAATTATTTTATTATTTTTTAAGAAATTGGTACGCATAATGAAACGAGATTTAATTGTGCAGTTGTAATGAAAATTTAATATTTATGCACATGCAAAACAAAAGTAAAGATTCATATAAATATAGGGGTTCAGGGGACTTTGTTGTTTATTAAAATCAGTTGGTTCTTACGGATGCTTCTGTGTGATCCGATTTAGAAGCTTGGCAGTCTTTCATGGAGTTTCTCTACACTTAATGTAAGCTTCAAACCCTTACTCCTTAACTTCAAGAAAAAAAGGTACGCTTTCACAGCCTCTCAGATTTGGAATCTTTCCACAAGGGCGAAACACGAGATTCCAAGAGAAATAGATATATACTGTAAATGTCAAAGATAACTTTTACAAAAAGATTTTCCAAGCCTCCAGGTTTAATAGAATCGTACGGGCTATGAATAATTAGGAAAAAATTTGACGTCTGCAAAATTATGCGCTGAAGAGGAATAGGGGCCTGAAAAACAATTGGCACGAGGATGAAATTTCAAACAAATTCATCGGTAGTGAGCATATGCCACGAAAAACAACTGTAAAGCCAGAAAGAAGAAAATTGAAGGCAAAGTGGATGGCAAAGATTGATCCGTGCTGTCAACGTGGGTACAAATTGGATGTTAGCCATTACAGTCTCCGACTGGTGTCAGTCGCAACAAGCCTCAATCTCATTGTAAACGCCTTCGGCGTAACTAGTTAAATAAGACAAATAAATAGACATTTACAAATATATTTTTTTATTGAAACTATTAGCTTTGCATAGGAAAGGTGTACAAAATGC
Source organism: Taxus chinensis (assembly GCA_019776745.2). Classification (NCBI taxonomy): domain Eukaryota; kingdom Viridiplantae; phylum Streptophyta; class Pinopsida; order Cupressales; family Taxaceae; genus Taxus; species Taxus chinensis. The sequence continues at coordinate 729,302,077 of CM034146.1, forward strand.
TTCTTTGGCCTAGTGCCAATGACTGAGGGGTATCCATTCCCCTAAATTCGCCAAGGGCATAATCCCGGGCTCATTCCTTTTTTGGTATTTCTTGGAATTTGTATTTTAATGGATGGCTAAGCAGTTCCTTCCACACCATCATCCTCGCCATTGGATTACAACCCACGAGATATTTACAAATAGTTTCCAATTAAACAGCCATTTAGACTAGACCTTCCCAAAATCAAACATGAAATTTTCCATATGCGTCAAGATGTAATAAGTTTGAAATTGTGGTGTTTGCCCTAGTAGAAGTCAACCCACAAACTCCACATCCCCATCTCAGTTGTTAACATGTATTAAATCCTTAACAAGGAGGTAAAGAAGCAACCTCTTAGGCCCGTTACAGCTCATATCTAAGGTCCAATAGGCCTCTTAAAAATCACTGGTCACCAAACTCATGTCTGATAAAAGAAGACATCTTGTACGACACTAAAATGACATGTTGGGTCCAGCTATTAGTCATGACGAGGGATTTCTTACTTGTGGTTGTCGATTTGTTGAGCAAGCGGAGGGGCCATTGCAGGCTCCACCCAACCTGCAATACCAACACTTGCCCCGATGCGATCAAAATTTCCAAACACTTTAACAAAATCTACCCTGATTCTGATCAAACTAATTTTCTACCTGCACGGTATTTAATTTCCCTGTCTTCCTGACAAAGAGCACATCTCTCACAGCAACAGTGCACACATAAATCATTACACGGCAGCTCTGGCAGACTGTACATTGCCCGAAGTTTTTTTCGATACATAAACGAATACAAACATTGCAGGCACAGCAGGCTTAATGTACAATAAATTGTCCCAAATACCCAGCACCCTAAACCACAAACTGGATATCAGAAACCAGAGAGATAAATTAAGGATAAAGAAAAGGAATATGAGATTCTTAATTCCCCACTCAATACTCACTCACTTGAGCCTCCTCTATCTGCAACCTGCGCAATCTGCCCGAAGGTCACACATGGGCAAAAACATGTCACGCAACCTACAGCACCACACAATAATTTTAATCTTCAAATTATTAGTGAAATTGACATGAAAACAAGTTAATAAAAAAGTTAATATTTATCACGCACAAGAAGACCAAACATCGGCACAGCCAAAGATTCCGGAATACCAATAGGAGGGTCGCACCAGTCGATGGTGAGGATAAGGAACAGCAGGATTATACGCTGATATTTCATCAGCATGCCCTTCCTCTTCCTCACCCTCTTTCTCTTTCATTTCCTCTCCCTCATCCTCTTTCTCTTTCATTTCCTCTTCCTCTTCCTCTTCCTCTTCACTTTGCATTCTCTAATGCACCAACAATTAAGGTAAACCCTCTTCTACATGCTGCAGAAATCCCTACTTTGCCATCAAGTTAAAAACATTAAGAGTTTATAGGTTGTCATCATCTGCATATTACAGTATTTGTATACATATATTGTGGGAGCCTCAGTGTGTTGGAAACCTATCACCTGGAACAGATCAAAAACAGGCGTGGATGATTGATTCGCGAATGCCAATGTGAACATTAGTAGTGAGCACAGCAGGTAAAAGAGGATGCGACAGGAATTGCTTACGGCATCTTCAAAATAATATTATCCTAGAGTTAAAATAGAAAGAGGTTAGCATTCACAGAGGGAATTAACTTAATAACCCTACTCAAACTTGCCTATAAGCACTCTAGTAAAGAAGAAAATAATTAAAGAAATGAATTCCACTTACCTGACAGAATATCACAGACTGCAAAATCCTGGGGATTTTTCAATCATCCACTAAGCAGAGATTATGCCAAGTGAAGCTAACCGAGGCGATTCAGGAACATATATGGATACTACTATTACCGGCAGGTAGAAGAAAAAGAAGCATATGTTAAAGGAAGGCAAACCACGATGACATAGGTTGGAAATACTAATGAATGTGACTGAGCCAATCGAAATAAGGTTTGGAATTATCGAGAGGTAGAGGATAAAGATGCATTTGTTAAAAGAAGGAATACCACAACGACATAGGTTGGAAATCCCAATGACTGTGACTGAGGCAATCTAAATAAGGTTATACGAATGGCAAAAATTTTAAGGTTCACTAACCCATAAGGATCATTATATAAATGGAGAAGTGCTATATGGACCTACTTTTAAAGACACTTTGGTGTTAGAATAAATAGGCCTACTCCCAGTATCACATGTAGACTAAAAGCTCAATCTTTACAATTACAAAAGAAAGCAAACATTAATCTACACTACCTTTACTTTAAAATACACATTCAAATGGTAAAAGTTGAAAACTGTATCTGGAGATATACTAGTTCCATGAAAATCCATTTTGAGTCAACATAGATCAGAAGGATTAAAACCTGAACTAATTTAAACCCATAAGTAAAGCTATATGACTAGACACTCAACCATTCATACTAAATTCATAGCTTATATGGAGGGGAAATGACAAATATAGAAGCTGAAAGCCCTTGAAAGATGAATTTTACTTATCTGATCTTATGAAGCAATCATAAACATCCTTCTAAAAATCACATACAAAACAATTGCTTAGCCGACACAAATATTGCAAAAGAACTAGATTGATCAATCCAAACATAATTTAACATTACATGAGCCTCAACCATTCCATTCTAATAATGGAAGTAACAGTGAAGAATGGAAGTAACAGTGGAGAAGGTATCCTAATGAAATTAGTTTCAATAATGTTCAAATGTCCAACGGCAAGTTATCCACCAAATGTAAAGAACCATTCATAATCACATTGAACAGCTGAATATGATATTATGATATTTGTTTCACAGACTACACACTAAAATTTGTTACACCAGAGTAATTAGCCGATAGGCTTTTTAAATGGATATGCATGTCCAAAAAGATCCCTCAAAACCTGTCTTACACCAGAAAATAACTCATAACCCACCGGGAAACAAGTTTCATCGGCCCAAAAACAAACATCCACCAGAATACATCTTAAACTAAATATCTACAAAACATCTAGTACTAATTTGCTACATTTTGATGCCAAATATCACAGTGTATGAGTCACTACGCATCAGCTCAAAAATTGAATACGATGGCCTTTAAGAAGCCACATGGACAGTGGCTTCCTCTAAACCTCTATAAATTCACATTCACATATACAAATTTTCATAAGTAATTCACTTTTACTTCTGTGAATGTTTTCGTTTTCATTATTGGACTCTTGAATTTGTGCAACTCCATTAATGGTGGAATCAAATGCACCAGAGCACCAGGATAGTGAAATGTCTGGCCTGTTTGGGAAGAAAAAAGACCACAACACTGTCACCCGAATCATAACAGGCGGCGGTGTGAAGGGAGACATGGTGGCTCTCTCTTCCACTGATGGCAAAACCGCAGGTCCCAAATTTACAGTGCCCCATTTCACCTTCACCTGCATTGACAAGCACCATAGCATCGTTTTTTACAGAACTGAGGCCATTGCGATGGGTTTGCAAATGCGCCCAAGCTCTCTCTCTCTCTCTCTCTCTCTCTCTCTCTCTCTCTCTCTCTCTTGTCCCACTGTTGCTGTTTTTACCATCTGGCATACGGCAAGCCTCAAAAGCCCCCAATGCTTGCTCCTATTCCTAGTCCTACTCTTCTCCTCTCCTCTCCTCTCCTCTCCTGATTTTATCCACCAAATTCAACACAAGTATTGCTATGTCTCCTCTGCTTTCAAGTTTGACTATACTTTGGCTTTTGGTTTCGGTTTCTCCTCTACCAAACTTTGGGCCTGCCATGCATACGTGGGTGGAGATGGGTGATGTGTATTGTGCTGCCTGATCACTTAAAATGAGCCTGTTTGAACAGATATGGTTTTTATTGAAGAGATTGGAGAAAATAAGTACAACATTCTGGTTTTCGAGCTTGCCAAGAGCAACAAAGATCTACAGGCCTTGACAGGTTTTTTGCTACAAAATACCATACTTGCAGTTGACGGTACCTTGCATGCATAATCTACACGTATTTTTCTCGAACGATTTGGTTGAAGAATTTCAGAAATAAGAGGAAATGAGCTCAGGTATGGAAAAAATAGTCATGGATGGGTGGATAGGGGCAAATTGGGTGACTTGGAATCAGATACCGAAAGATTAGGTCCTTTGAATTTGCTTGGAATTTTCAAAGGAAAGTGAAATGGGAGAAAACGTAGTGTAATAATAATTGCTTCGTTGAAATAGAATGAGCCTTGGCGATAGGTATGATTGGTTTCGTGCTTCATTGGAGGATCATAAACGAAGATAGGGACTGACTGATTTTTTTGAGCTTTGAGGTTGGCTGGGCCTAAAAGGCTGCTGCTTGTGAGAATAGTGCAATGGCGGCACTGTGGGCATGAGTAACAGGGAAGTGGTGGGGCGTTAAACTGTGTATTTTTTTAATTATTAGCTATGGAAGAAATGAATATGAACATTAATGGTGTTGCTTGTTATGGGGTAAACATGCAGGAGTATGAAGACAACTTTGCAGTGAGAGTAGGTTCTATGATAGCCTTGATGACGGAACAGGAACAGGAACATGAACAGGAAGAGCCATGTATTATGATAAGTAGCATGACGATGACCATACCTCCAGCTCCTCCTCCTCCTACTCCTACTAGTTCAGTGTTTCCGTCCTATAACAATGGTCATGTGTAAGCTGAACTACTGTCATCCGCGGCCATAATTCATGGTGGAGGGGATCTTTCATTTCTTGGTTGTCATCATCATCATTCAAAGCATCTTGTTGGTGGTCATTTCCAGACTGAACAGTTGGCGATGATTGAACAGTCCATGATCTTTTCAGATTTATTCTTGTCCTCCATCAGAACAGAGATGTACTCAAATAGCTTAGCATTGGCCAGAAAAGGAGTAGAAGAGGCAAGAAGGTCCTGGCGGAAGCCATCTTTAGTGGTGAGAACCTTGTCTCAGTCTCAGTAACAGCAAAAACAAGTATACCATGCATTTCTTTAAATCCAAGTTTGCATGCATAAAAGGATAAATATTACTGAAAATAAATAGCATAAGTTGACTTGCATTGGCTCCCACCCTTTGAAGCGACGTCAAGGGCAGTTAATTCTTTGCTTGGGATGACACGTGGGGAAGCTAATATATCTTTTAGAGTTGGGATGTTTCTCATAATAAGTTTATAATCTGTTTCTCATCCGTACTCTGTCCTTTGCCAATATACATTTCCCATAAAGCTGCTTCTATGGGCCTTCCAAACTGTGAAAACAAAAACTCAAACCCATGCTTTGAGAAATGGCCTTGTTACATGTATAAAAAGCTTCAGTTGTAATTAAAAATAGTTTAAATCTGTTTCAATCAGAATTTGCACTTGTTGGATAATATACCAAATTCCATTTAAGATATCATGAAAAGGAGGTATGAGCCACGTGATATGAATATGAATATTTATTGTCTCTCGATTTTGATACCACTTGCAAATTGATAAGAGTTTCCTATATCTTAAGTAATGTGATACCACTTACCAATCAGCCTATCAGGACTTTGACATGGCTTTGGGTAGGGAATGTCTTTCATGGTCAATGCATGTAAATGTAGATTAAATAGCTTATAATATGAAAAGCATACGACTTCTATGAAAAGATTTGATAGATTATTTTTTATGGCTTCCATCTTTTTAATGACAAAACGTCTCAACCATTAGAAAAGAGTCGTCAAAAAATAATTTTTAAAACTTTTCTATCAGCAAATTTATTGCACCCCTAAAGGTGCAAGTGCTAGTAAATATATTGGGAGGACTCTCTGTAAATAGCATTTCAAAGTGAAGCATCTGGTGTCCAATGTCAAGCTTTGATCATAGGAGCCAGATTTGGAGGAAAATATAGAATGGAATGCGAATACAGGTAAATTGACTGATAGAAGACACACAAAAAAAAAAAAATGGTATACAAAAATGCATTAATCGAACCGTATTCTTGTAACATTCATCAATCTTTAAGTTTTTTATGCAAACAAGAAGCTGCCCCATGTTTCAAAATATGTAACAACATTGTTCTTTGGAGCTAGTGGGACTTAAAAGTTCCTTCAGTTGCATAACACAGTTTAATCTTGCATTTTGTAAAAAAAGAAGTGACGAATTCAATGCTGTCCCATGCGCAAGACCTGCAGTGTGTATCAAGAAATCCATGTTGTCTTGCACCTTCTTAGTGTAAATATAAAGTATATTAGGGGATTTCTTAAGAATCTGGCAGATCACCTTGTCCAAGAAAACCAAGACTCTTCACTTTTCTTTCCAGGGTTTCAGGCGTATGGGAAAGAACTGTGTGGAGTGCACAAGAAAATGTTTAAGAGCCTTCCACAATGCCCATATTATTCTTGACATACTCCACTTTAGGTTTGATCTGTTTCTCAATATCTCTGCCCAAAGGCACAGGTGCCACTCTGAGATACTGGAAAAGAATAACCTTCGAACCAAACATGGTTTTAAGATAGAGGATTTTAGGATGAAGAGAATTTTCTGAACTGAAGGAGATCATTCTGGGTTTTCTTGATATTACAGTTGCAAGGGCTTGGGGGGTAAAGCCTAATCTTTTCATGAAATCTGTTTTGAGCTTTAACTGCCCTTAAAATTTGTGTGCAAGAATACTAGGGTATCCAACAATGGTCTTGTGGAGCTTATTTCCAGTGAATGCGGAATCTCTTAAAAGTTGAACCGTCCCTTGAGCAGTGTCAGGAAATCTTGTCCTCATCAGAGCTGGATATATTTTTAAAACTATGTTTATTTGAGAAGAGCTAAGCCCGCATTTATTGAACAAGAAATCCAAAATGACATTATGTGGGGGTGTGGAGTGAGATCTTCATACAAATAGTTTAAATGTAAAGGAAGGATGAGGCAGTGGAATTGACAGCCATTAAATACAAAGATGTTAGCATTCATAAGGGTCAATAACCCTGCTTAAACTCAAATATATGCACATAACTCTCAATTATGAACTATGGGATAAGGACGGCATTCCATGCACTTAATATTGTTAATGATGACGCCACAGCAATACAGCCTCCAATCATATGCATGGCCAACTCCTGGCTTTAACAATAAGAATACCTGTTTGGAGCCCTTGCATTCATGCCCTTTAATATAATTTGAGCTATACAACCTAGCACTGGTATCGAATATTGCTCATCACCTTTAAAGGGGTAGTTTTCATCATCATTGTTACCCTTTGGCTATCATTTCATTAGTCATCGGTAGCATCAATGTTTAAACTGCTACCCAATATTGCTTATCACCTTTAAAGGGGTAGAACTTTTCATCATCATTGTTACACTTGTCTATCATTTCATTATTCATCAGTAGCATCAATGTTTAAAGTTTTAAACTTTGCAGGAAAATTGCCGAAATACTTACCTGGCAATCTACAAATATTCATATCGGAAAGGATTGTCAGTGCTCAACTCCACAAGCCTAATTTTAAGACCATAAGATTGTTACATCATGTAAATACTCTACCTCTGTAACATTAACGTTTTTCATTTTGTTTGGTGTTTGACTATGTTACCAGGGTTCGTCCACCACCCTCCCGTACCCCCTGGATATGTTCCTGGTACGGATATGTCCCAGGTACAGTACTGATACGTCCCGGGTACGTCCAAGTAAGTACCGGGTCCATCCCAGGTATATTTTGACATACCCGAGACGTACCCAGGACTTACTTGGACATACCCGCAGGTTTGGGCAGTGGGGGGGCTCTAAAAATCTTTTTTTTTATTTTATTTTAACTCAAACAAACTTCAGTTTTATTGAAGACTAGACTAGGAGGGCATGGCAACCAGAAGGACATCTGGAGATTGTTTAAAATTCCCCTAGTTTATTAAAGAGAAAATGTTCAAAGGATATCAAGAATGTTTGAGGTAATTATTTGGGATCATCGCAATTGGCCAAGGAAAGAAGACATTCATAGAAATTTGGACATATATCTGAGCCTCCATACAAGTTATTTATGAGATCAAATCTCAGGTGATCTTCAATACTAATAGAAAAATTTGGAACCACAAATTGCATAGCATAAAATATCAATGATTTGTGATGGCAGCATAATAAAGAAAACAGTGCTTGATCCCATATCTATGCAATGGAATCATAACATCAGCTCAAGAGATGACAGACTCCCAGGGAAAAATCAAACTCCAAAGCTTTCCCAGATAAAAGGCCATCCATACTAGGGAGCTGACACAGCAATGACACTTAGGATGTGGAAAGAAGCACATAGGGTATGTGACCATCACGGAAAGAGAACTATAAAGTCGTGACAGGCGACATCTTCACTATGAGCAGTAAAAAAGTATGCTAAATCCCACTATGATTTCAAATGGTACAGCCCGTTTTTGTTCCTGTCACATACTAACTTTTCTTCACCTATCTCAAATGCATAAACAATTATTTTGATACCTGAGTGGGCTGAAACTACCTAACAACTGACCTCCCCTTTTACTAAACAGCAACTGATATGCTTTTTTTTAGCTAAGATATAATAGATGTTCCTTAAGACTCTGGGACCCTTTAACGTTTGAGAATATAAAATACATTCATAGCACTTTCACCCTTTCAACATGGACTACCATAAAAGTCAAAGCGTTTCAGATTATGAAAACGATTCAAAAGAAAGCAATAGAACAGAGGGCAAATTACAACATCCATTTTTCCATTCCAAAGGCAAACATTTCAAAACTAACAAGGACGCCATTATGAAATAAACATAGTAAATTTAAAAGAAGAGGCATAGACACTTAACCACCTACATTCATTTTCCATTGGGAAAATTTGGGGGTTTTCAGAAGCTTTCATAGCCCGGAAAAATGTTTAGAGAAATCACACAAACGACTACACAACCCACGAAAACCTTGAAAACACATATCCTTTTACATAATTCACTTGCCCTTTACTTGTGCAGCGTATTCAAAGGGTAGAAGGCGGTAAAAAAATTGCAAATTTCAAAAACACATGCATGAAAAATGAAAAACACCCATTTTATCTTTTTCTGTCTAATCAATTTTTCAAGATAACCGTAGGCATAACTCACTTCCAAATAGAAATCCTTCAACACTCTTTTTCTCCAAGTTCTAGGGTTTGAACATGCCTTTAAACAGAGCTAATACCCCAAAATGCAATCTTAAAAACTAGGTAGAAACACTCCAAACATCTGCAAACATGTACGAGCGAAACAGAAATAAAATGAATCAAATAAACCCCATTCAAATCGACGAGTATTGGCAACAAGATACCAAACAAAGTAGCTCCGAAGTAAGAGAGGGATGTAGTAGCTCGCCTGATTAAGACTTTAAAACTCCTTCAAAACCTTAAATATTTCTTCACCGCGCTCAGCAACCCTTTAAAATTCAGTTGATGGCCCGAATAGAAAACGAAATTATTAAGGGCTGAGCAGAGGAAGAGGCACAAAAAATTGGCTTTGGAATTTGCAAACAAGTCGAATGCAGAAAACTTTGGCTTTGGAATTTTGCAAACAAAATTTAGTGCAGACAAAGGGTTAAATTTGACGGTCACCTCTACCCGTCAAGATTTTTTTTTTTGTGACGTTTGTCTTATTAATATCACCTTGCATATGACTTTTATTTTTTATTTTTGACTTTGTTTGAGGTCTGTTATTATTTTTGACTTTCATTTTTTAGGTTTGACGTATGTACATTCTAATAATCTTAATGTTTAACCCATCTTCATATTTTTAGAACTAAACTAAATGTAGGTAATACAAATTTGTTATTTTTTTAGACGCAATGATACAAGACATGATGTATGATACCCACTATTCAAAACATGATATTTTAAGTTGAAATATCCATATTTTACAAATATTATACGATATTTCACATGGTGGAAGATATGATGAATGATACTCACTATTCAAAATATGATATTTTGAATTGAAAAATTTGTACTTTACTAATAATATAGTGATATTTCATATGATAGAATTTAACTTGGTTCTTTCTTATAATATTGCAGCATGATATCAAAAAAATTATAATTCTAAACTTCAACATAGGTACACAGGTATACCTATTAGAGAAGGATATCTTCAAACAGACGCCATTTTGAAGCAAATCTTCATCATGCAAATGTAGAAATCCAAACTCCACATGCTTCTAATTAACCATTGACAAAAAAAATTGTCATACACCCATAAGATCACTAACTCATTGCCGCATGGATTCATTTGAAACTTTAACTTTCATATTTTAACTTTCAAGGCCATTGGCCCAATGTGTATTAAAGTCATCCCCAATGCATTTCAAGCTAGAATACCTATCTTTCCCTTGGCTACCAAAGCTACTTTACGTAGATCTATCTCTCCCTCTGCAGGTGGGATGTGGAGAGTGTGCTAATGCATTACAGAGTTATGCGATTTCATTTCCACAAATTTGCATTTCTTGCATAATATTTTATTAGTATCTCAAGTATATTACAAGCAATTTTAATTTCATATTCTCGGGCAGCGTTGTATTAGTGAACCAATGGTAACTGGTAAGTGGTAAAGGAGTAGTTGCAAGTGGTAAATGGTGTTAGGGAATAAGAGATAAAATATGCGGAATAATCCCTTCCAGAATCGCAACAGTAGAAACTACTATGTAGAAAATATTACAGATCTCAAATAAAAGTGTAGAATAAATAACACAACACAGAGAGACAAGATTTAACGTGGTTCACCCAATTTGGGCTACATCCACCAAGAATCACTTACTCAGATTTTATTACAAGCCTCCACTCTCTCAATACAATACCCAGATCTGTTTGGAGCTATGCTCAACAAACTCTACAGAATTCACACCCGAATTCAAAGCACATCTGCAATACATTTGCTTGTCTATCTATCATATGCATAAGACCATATAAATAGACAATTGCTTAATCAGTTTGATACAAAACCGTGGGTATCAAAACTATGGGTAAAAAACCGTGGGTATCAAAACAATGGGTACCGAAAAACCATGGGCCCAAAAACAGCCCATAACCGTTACCCATTACCCATGGGTTAATAAACCACCCATGAAAATTTGCTTCGGGGGCTTCACCCCCTTGACCCGCTCACCGGTGAGCGGGACCGCCATAAAAATACCCAAGTGTAACACATAGAAGGTGTACCACACTATAACATGAAAATAGGCTCCACAAACATAACAATCTCCCACTTGGAGACTGATTTCCACTGAGCAAGCTTCTCAACCCTTCACTGTCATCCGCAAAGGCCAACCAAAGCTTAACATAGCTTTAGTTTATCCCTTGTGACCACCTTCGTCATCATGTCTGCAGGATTCTGACTGGTATGAATCTTCTCCAACTTCAACTTATCTTCCTCCAAAGTTGTCCTGATGAAGTGATATCTCAACTGTATATGCTTCATCCTGGAGTGGAAAGCAGAGTTCTTAGCTAGGTGTATATCACTCTAACTATCACTATGCAGCTTACATTCCCCCTACTTATGCCCCAACTCCTCAAGCAATTGTTATAACCAAATCATCTCTTTGCTTGCCTCTGTGGTAGCAACATACTCAGCCTCTGTGGTTGACAAAGCCACCAGCTTTTGTAGTCGTGAAATCTAGCTTATTGTTGTCCCACCTACAGTGTAAATATAACCTGTCGTGCTCCTCCTGTTGTCTACATCTCCAACCATGTCTGAATCTACATAACCACGTAAAGTGGTGTCTGATCCACTATAGCATAAAAATGTCCCCATGGTCCCTCTCAAATACCGAAGGATCCACTTTACTGCTTGCCAATGCTCTTTACCTGGATCACTCATAAATCTACTCACAGCTCCTACTACATACATCAAACTGCCAACCGCTGATGAGTAAGGTACCTTGGACATATGGTTTCTTTTATGCTCTGTCTTGGGACACTGCTCCTTTGATAACTTAAAATGGCCTGCCAAAGGAGTCCCAACCGGTTTAGCATCCTGCATGTTAAACCTATCCAATACCTTCTTAATGTACTCTTCCTGAGATAAAGTCAACTTCTGTTCCTTCCTATCCCGAGTTATCCTCATACCAAGGATTTGTCAGATAGCCCCCAAATCCTTCATATCAAAGGATTCACTTAGTTGTTTCTTGAGTACTTTTATTTCTTGCATGTTTTTACCTGCAACCAGCATGCCATCAACATACAAACACAGGATAATATAACTTCCATCCTCATATTTCTGTGTACACGCAATGGTCAGAATGACATCTGATATAACCTTGCTCCATCATGAAGCTATCAAACTTCTTATACCATTGACGTGGAGCTTGTTTCAGGCCATATAAGCTCTTCTTCAGTTTGCACACCATCTCCTCTTTACCTTTGACTTCATATCCTTCTGGCTGCTTCATATATAGCTCCTCCTCCAAATCACCATGGAGAAATGCAATCTTTACATCGAATTGTTCTAAGTGCAAGTCTTTTGCTGCCACTATTCCAAGAACAGTTCTAATAGAAGTCATTTTTACTACAGGAGACAAGATCTCATCAAAATCTATACCTTGTTTCTGTGCAAACCCCTTGACCACCAACCGGGCCTTATATCTTTTCTTTCCTCCTTCGTCTTTAACTCTGTACACCCACTTGTTCTGCAATGCTCTTTTGCTTTTCGGTAGCTTCACCAAATCCCAAGTCTGGTTCTCCATGAGAGACTTACGCTCCTCATCCATGGCTTACTCCCACTTCTTACTGGCATCTATCTGCATTGCTTCATCAAAGTTCTCTGGCTCTTCACTATCAGTGAGTAATAAATAATAAAGAGAAGGAGAAAAATGTTTAGGTTCTTTTCTTACCCTAGAAGACCTCCTCACTGTAGGAGTTTGGGGTTCCTATTGAGTAGGTTCCTGAATTGATTCATGAGTCACTGTCCCATCCGGAAGATCCTCTACCACTGCATATTCTTTCTTGGATTCTTCCCTATTTTCCTACAACTGTTTCTTATACATGACTTTCTCATTAAAGACCACATCCCTAGACCAAATGATTTTCTTGTCCTTAATACTCCAACATTTAAATCCAAAGTCATCACCACCATAGCCAATAAAAGTGCATTTTTCTGATTTAGCCTCTAGCTTGGTTCTATCATCCTTGTCAATATGAACAAACACCTCACATCCAAAGACTCTAAGAAATGAGTAATCAAATTTCTTACCGTACCAAGCCTCCTCAGGTATGCCTCCATCCAAGGCATTTGAGGGTCCTCTGTTTATTATGTACACAACTGTGCTCACTTCTTTTGCCCAAAAATAAAGAGGCAATCCTGCATGTATCCTCATGTTCCTAGCACGTTCCATTATTGTTTTGTTCATCCTTTCTGACACCCCATTCTGCTGCGGGGTTCTTGGAACCATCTTTTTCCTGCGGATTCCATTCTTAGAACAATAATCATCAAATTCATAGCCGCAATACTCCCCTCCATTATCTGACCTGAGACATTTTAACTTAAGACCTGTTTCATTCTCTACCAAGGCTTTCCATTTAACAAAAGTATCAAATACATCAGATTCGTTTCTAATACAATAAACCCAAACTTTCCTTGTTGCATCATCAATAAAAGTAACATAATAACTTGAATCCCTAAGAGATGATACCTGAGCTGACCCCCACACATCAGAATGTACCAGCTCTAACTTACTCTCTTTCTTCGTAGGTCCAACCTTGAGAAACCTTACTCGCTTCTATTTCCCATATATGCAATTCTCACATAAATCCAAACCTATTTTTATATATCCAGGAAAATTCTTCTTTATGATGTCCATGCCCTTATGGCTCATATGACCGAGCCTATAGTGCCATAATGTTGTATCTGCATCTGAAGCCATAAGATTACAATCATTAGTACTATCAGTGGTTAAATACAAGGTTCCAACCGTCTTACCTCTTGCCACCACAAGAGCACCCTTGGTGACCTTCCAAGAGTCAGCTGTAAATATCATAGTACAACCATCACTTCCCAATTACCCCGCCGATATCAAATTTCTCCTTAATGTAGGCACATTTTTGACATCCTTCAATAGCCATGTATTCCCATTCTGCATCTTAACTTGAACAGAACCTTTTCCAACTATACTGCAAGGCTCATCATCACCAAGAAAAACATGCCCAAAATCCCCTTGAACATAATCAACAAAATAATGCCTATGTGGAGTAGCATGAAAAGAAGCCCCTGAATCTAAAACCCAAGATTCATTAATATTATGCAAAGAAAGAATCAAAGCATCCTGGCATACATTTCCCGATGCCACATTTGCCTCCTTGTTTTCTTCCTGTTGTTTCTTCTTATCCTGAAGCTCCCAACAGTCCTTCTTTGCATGCCCAGACTTTCCACAGTGCCAGCATACTATCTTGCTTTTGGATTTTGACCTTGCCCGATCCTTGATTTTCCACGGTTTTCTCTATTCTTCTGTCTCCCTCTAGTTTCCACTGTTAAAGCATTCCCTGAAGTAGAAGATTCACCAGAGCTTTTTATTTACATTTCCTCACTTAGAATCACCCCTACAACATCCTCAAACTTTAACTTCAAGTTAGCTGGAACCGAGTTGCTTACCACCATTACCAGGATATTCTAACTTTCAAGTAAAGATCATAGAATTAATAAAGCCCTAACTTCTTCATCAAATTATATTGTAACCGAAGCTAGCATATTCACAACCATATTGAAATCATTTAAATGATCTACTACTGAAGCATTCTCAAACATCTTCATATTAAACAACTTTTTCATTAAAAATATCTTATTAGAGGCAAAGGGTTTTTCATACAACTTCCCTAATGCATCCATCAGTTCTTTTGTAGTCTTTTCCTTTGAAACATTAAATAATACCGAAGATGTAAGACACAGCCGGATCATTCCAAGTGCCTTCCGATCCAACAAATCCCATTCTGCATCTGTCATACTCGAGGGTTTGTTCACCTTCTCAAACAGTGGAGTATAAAGATCCTTCTGATAAAGGTAATCTTCCATCTGCATCTTCCAAAGACTGAAATTCTACCCGTTGAATTTATCAACCCTAGATCTTCCATCATCTGGCATAGCTCCCACTCAAGCTAAAAACTTTCCTTGCGATTCAACACTTCAGCAAACCAAACCAGGCTCTGATACCAATTGTTAGGAAATAAGAGATAAAATATGCTGAATAATCCCTTATAGAATCGCAATAGTATAAACTAAAATGCAAAAAATATTACAGATTTCAAATAAAAGTGCAGAATAAATAACACAACATAGAGAGACAATATTTAACATGGTTCACCCAATTTGGGCTACGTCCACCAAGAATCACTTGCTCATATTTTATTACAAGCCTCCACTCTCTCAATACAATACCCAGATCCATTTGGAGCTATGCTCAACAAACTCTACAGAATTCACACTCGAATTCAAAGTACATCTGCAATACATTTGCTTGTTTATCTATCATATGTATAAGACCATATAAATAGACAATTGCTTAAGCAGTTTGATACAAAACCATGGGTATCAAAACCATGGGAGAAAAACCGTGGGTATCAAAACAATGGGTACCAAAAAACCATGGGCCCAAAAACAGCCCATAACGGTTACCTATTACCCATGGGTTAATAAACCACCCATGAAAATTTGCCTCAAGGGGCTTTACCCCGAACCCCCCTGACCCGCTCACCGGCGAGTAGGACCGCTGTAAAAATACCCAAGTGTAACACATAGAAGGTGTACCACACTCTAACATGAAAATAGCCTCCATAAACATAACAAATGGGTAGTGACTAGTGGTTGTAACTCCCAAATCGCTGAGCTGACAAAACACAATTTCTTGAGCCACCCGCCTCAATACTACATAGTCAATATTTGCTACTCTCTAGCTGGCTACGGACCTAGTGCTTATGGTGTAGCTGTTTTACTTTATTTAATGGTAATATTACAAAATTAACAAATTAACAATATCATCCTAGTTTGGCCACTTTGCAGAATTAAATATGTTAATTAGTGTTCCTCTTCACAGCTCAACACCTCACTCTGTAAATCGTGCCTTCCAAGTCTAGACTTCTAAGTCTTTACTTACAATATTGGTTTATATGAAAAATGAAGAATGGTTGAATTTGAAATGCAAACGTCAATATGACAGGTTCGGAAAAACTGTGCCCATCCTGTGCTACGGTTGAAAATATAATCTAACCGTAAAATACGTCTAAAAACCCAAAAAACGTGTAAACAGGCGTCAAATTTAATCCCTGGTGCAGGCGAAAAGGAATTTTCAAGGTTCGGGTTAATAGGTACTTACAACATGTACTTAAAAACACTTTGGTGTTGTACTTATTTATGTATCTCAAATACAAGGTGTATATATTATATTTTTATAAGAAATTTTATAATATTTGTTTAATTATTATTACGGATATATATAGATATTGAGATAAGTAATAATCAAAGTAGAATACGTAATAACTAAAGTAATAAGTAAGATTAGAAATTTCAAATAAATTATTTATGTTGAATGCATAAATAAATCGCAGTTTAACACTTGTAAATGGTGATTAAAAGTAGCAATTGTTTTCTGTAAGAATGTGACTTTGTTTTTGTAAAATTGATTTTTTTGTAATATGGTAATCATTTTCAAGTATAGACTGTGGAAATCTTTTAACATTTTAGGGTTTTAGATCCTAAAAGATTAAGAGTAAATGTATATAACTAGGATTGTTATAAATAAACAATAAAACAACAATTAGAACTAGAATTATATTGGAAAGGTGTGATTTAATAAATTGGAAATAGAAAAGGAATGTTAAAGTATGAGTAAATGAATGACTTAATTTGACTATGTCAATGAAATGGACACACAAAAGATTCAGAAGTTGGAAATATGATTAGAAAAGGCTCCTCGACAGACCCTGTAAATTTAAATTCTTGAAACTCTATTTGGATTAGGGTTGGTGGGGTAGGCCAGGTTTGAGGTTGAATGTGTTTGAGGTTATCGAACCTATCTTCTGCTAGTTAATTCACTTTGCAACTTTTGGTGCATGTTCACCCAGTCAGCTTCAAATTTTTGCGATGTGATGTGACACTCTAGAATTAACTTCTCCTTGGCTCAAACCCTAGATAACCTTAAACAATGGAGGAAGAAAAGCACGGGCTAAGCTTGGACCGACCTCCCACACCAAGTTTTGTGGAATCAAGGTACTACGTATAAGAATAATCAATATCAATGTGTCATGCTTCACTCATGAACTTATATACTCAATCAATGCAACTTTGTAGATCAATATGCAACTAAGATGATCATTCTTTTGGCACAAGACACTTGGAAACATGCAACTCTCACTTAGGAGTACTTCAAATTTACCATTGATGAGGAATCAAATTTATCATTGATGAGGAATCACGTAGACGATCCTCTCAAAATGAATCCCACAATAGTCAAGGGTATATGTGAATGTGTGGCTAGAGAATCCCCGCAACACAACACTACAAGATTAAATGTGGAAGTAGATTAACAAGGTTCCAACTGATAGGTTGCCTTTAAATAGATTTTTACAAGTAGACAAACCTTCTACAATCAAGGAAGACGCACTTATCTCTTAGTTGGAATTTCCAATAAGAGAAAGGAAAGTGGAACAATACAACCCTAAATAATAAAGAATATCCTACATTTCCTCCATGAGGATATCTTTATAAATTATCTACAACAATCACTAAGTGTATATATTTGTAAACTTTTTACAAGTGGTAATACACATTAGGTGAATTGCAAACTATAGACAAAACACCTATCCCAAGCATTTTATAAGTTATATCAAGCATCCACCTCAGTAGACTACGTTCATAATATTTATAATGTGTATAGCCTTTGTCTAGTGATCTTTAAGGTGATAAGCGATTTAAATAGCTTTAAGGATAATGTGTATATGAAGGGTCATACATACATGTATATATGTATGTGTGTATGAGACCCTTTGTTGAATTTCCCATGCAAAATGACCTGAAGGTCACACCTAGGTTGACCTAGTGGAAGTTCCCAAATAAAAAAAGTGACAATTACATTGGAGAAGGATATGTTTGACAAAGGGAAGACAAGTCTATTATCAAACATGTTTAAGGTGGTCAAAATATAAGAATCTAAAAATGGAGAAATGCTTATAGAGGTTTACAAGGTGATCTAAACAAATTATAATTAATTAGAAGTATGTGATACTAGAAGTTAGAGATGACTAAAGGGACGTAGAGTTAATCATAAGGGCAAAATAAGCATCAAAAGAGTCAAATATGTGTCATTGGCCCAAATTTCCTAGAAGGTGCAAAATTGATATTGTAAAGTTCCTTGAACCAAAATTAGGTGACTATAGATGGACCCTTTTAATCTAGTAATGGAAATGTTATACTAAAGAGATAAAATATATACATACATGTACTTACCATTTAGGGTGTAACATAAAGTGATGATTTTTTCATTGGAATGTTCCATTATCCTATGTCCCATGTGAATATCTACAAGTAAGCATAAATGTAAGTGATCAATGTTTTGATGATGATATTTAAGTTGAAAACGTAAAACTTCAAAATTTTGAAAAAGCAAAATAGTGAATACACCTGATATTATACAAACCATGTTGTCACCCCAAAACTTGTTAATGAGTGTCATATGGTTTACATGCCCCAAATAGTCTAGAATGTTAAGCTCACATATTTTCTCTTTTCAACTTAAGGGAGGGAAATTGTTAATAATTTTTAACCACAAATATTCCCTTGTCATTGAGAAAAGGGAATATTGAATAATGGTAAACTATAAAGTTACTCATGTGTAGACACTCGTTTTGGTAATTAATGTCTTGTACCAACGTAAATTATATATCACACTTACATTATCCCACACTTTCTCAATTTGGCCAATCATGTTATCCCTTGCCATATCTCACTCACTCTTGGTTGCACACACAACCTTTTTGTTGGCATAATGGTCATATTACTCCATCAAATCAGGTTATACCCTTGTGTATTGAAATTCCAATTCGCATATCACTTGCACATGCATCTAAGACCAAAGCACCTGGAAAGGGCCATAGTGTCCATATGTTATGCACTAGCCTAGCTATTTTGGTCATTTTCCCTCCAACAATAATTTTCTTGATTTTAAATTTAACTTCTTTGGTACACTTTTATTCGTCCTTTCCCAAGTTTTTCAAATCCTAAACACATATATTTAATCAAGTCATTTATCTCCCATTAGGGGGGCATTCATTCTACTTGGCACCTAACATCCTAATGAGCTAACACTAAGGGAAATTATAAGAAAAGCTACTCCAAGATTCCCTTAAGCTTCATATACTCTACATACTCATTCTAGGGTAGTCATCTACTCAAATTTGCAAGTACAAAAGGCACATTACCAAAGTCAAGTCAAGATAGGGCAAGGGTTCAAGTATAAGCACATTTTTTCAAGGTCATGATTATCAAGAGAGTTGCATACATTCTAGGTATCACATGTTAGGTGAGAACAACGTGCAGTTTGGGACATATTCAGAGTAGTGGTGACATTGGCGGTGCACAAAGGTGTCCATATTATGTGCCTAGTTGTGTCAGTAATCCATTCCTATGAGCGCAAGTTATGGGAGTTAGCGCACACATTTGCCTCTTATCCTTCACGTCATCCTATCATGCTAGAGTCACAACTATGACGAGCTCACCTGAAGCGTGGAAGGATCTAAGTTTCATCAAGGTTAGCTTAGTTAAAGTGGGGTTGAGATGTTTTAAACACACAACACAATATCCATAAAATTACTCAAACATATTGATGCAAAAACAATATCATTTCTCGAAAACACACTTAGTTCATAATATTAATCATCGGTTATATAAGTACATGATATTCAAACCACCACCAAATTTACATACATGCTCTAATCATGCTCATAGAACATACTAAAGACTAAAAACGACTCGACTAAATATGAATTTGATGTTCAAAGTCTAGCCTCCCTCTTACAAAAGGGCCCTTCATGAGGTATTTATACTAGTGGGGACTTGCCCTTCACTAGTCTTCTGAGAGCTATTAATAGCCCTCGAGTTACACTTACCAATTAAACTATTGCATTCAGATGGTGGCTAAGTATATTCACTTGTTTCCCTTGTTAGACCCTACATGGTGAGTATCTCTAGCTATATTTATCCATATCCTCATTTTATACGTTCCCTTTTCACTTACATGCAAGTGTTTCAAGTTGTAACTTGTTATCTATTCTTGGCCCCATCTATTTTTAGTGTGTTTCATCCTTACATGTTCGTGTCTAATTTTGTCTTTACTGCATGCTTATCCCAAAATACTTTTTGATTCCTCGGTGCTACCTCTTTGAAACTTATTTTCCAAGTATCTTGATTTCCAATGCGTGTTGGTCTTCTTTCATATTTTTATGCACCTTCCCTCACTCATGTTAACCCTTTTACACTCTTCTTTCCTTATAATATTTGTGTGTATCCTTACAAACAATAGTAGGTAAAGAACAAAGAAAGTCATGCCCCAATGTAGGACATAAAAATAAAGAATGAAAAATGAGTTATCTTAGGGTCCAACATCACCCCCATACTAATTATTTTGTCCACCCTCGGGCAACACTTTTATTATCTCTTCAAACAATTCGGGAATTTTGGATTCAAGCACATCTTCATGTGCTTACCAGTTTTGGATGACCTTCTGGATAAGAGGGATAAGTTTATGTAATTAGGTGGATAACTCTATAAAAATCTGTGCACCCTTAACTTTGGTTTTGACTATACATAATTCTTTGAATTTTGTGTTTAACTTTTCATATGCAGTTTGTAATTCAGTTTTAACCTTGTTAGTTTATTTCCCTGAACTCTGTCAGCTTTTGCTTCACCTCATCCTATTTCCAAATTTCTTACTCATTAAGCATCTCATATTCCTCCATCAATGTATTTTAGGTGGTTTTATCAAGAGAATCATCTTCATATGAGATTTTAAGGATGATTGCTTGGTTATTTCCTCTTGCATGTGTGTGCTTAAAATTTGGGTATGTTTTGAAAATCCCTTTCAAATGTTTATCAGCATGCACAAATTTATCTTCTAGTTTATTTGTGAGGAGTTCACTTAGTTCCATCTTTTGTTTCTACCTCAATCACTTTCAAAGGTGTTTTAGGATCAGGTATTGTCCATGTGCCTATATCCTAGTGATCCCCTATTTGAGTGTCATTCACTACGCGGGACTTATGAGGGATGTTTTGGATTTGTTCCTCTATATTCACTTCTTCCCCATCTTTCGGTGATGTTGTCTCCTCCCCAACTACATCCATTTGGATTCCTTGGTCTTGTGTGTGTGTCGAGTTTTGGCTTGGACCCTTGGTCATTTCTGTAATTTTTGACTTTCTCCTTATCTCCCTCATTAGTGTCTTCTGGTGCAGTGATAAGAGTTTGAATTGTGGCATCCTTTGGCTTCTTCTAAGGTTAGGTTGATTATCCCTCTAAGCTTTGTTTTTCTAGTCATACCCTCTTTACACCTTTTAGTTTGTCCCTAGCATGGGGCTTGCACACGAGAATTATCATTTGCTCATCTGGATCCTCTTTTTAACCTTCCCCTATGGATTTCTTATTTTTAGGGTGCAAATAAAATAATAGCTTCTATGTTGTGTTGTTTACCACAATAGTATCCATCTTGGTGAAGGCACAAATGTCAGACTTGTGTGTTTCCACATGCACTTCTTGGTCAATGTACTTGCGATATAGGAGCATCATTCTATGTATCTAAATAAACCATGAAGACATCAATTAGGGGTTTTCTAGATGTTTTCATGAGTCCTGGAGGTCATGAGGTGTCAGTTAGTAGTCTATGTTAGTGTCTAGGAATTTCAAATTTCAAATGAGGCATTTTCTCTCTAAAATGCTAATTCAAATTATAAGGTCAATCTTAGTGTGATTTGAGAATTTTGGGTATAATCTTAAATATCATAAGCTTTGTAAGGATGGAATGAGGAAATAGGGGTAATTGAGTCCTCTCTAAAGGTCATAAGTCCTAAAAAGAGTTATTCCCTATAAACTTAAGGCATTCTAGGTAAGGATAACCTTCAAAAAGTGAGTTCAAGTCATGAAATATGTTGTAAATGACCTAAAAAAACCAGGATTCTTGAGCTAATGATGGTGGAGATGGTATTAAGAAGGATCATATAACTGGTGTATTCATTCCCATTTGAATGGAAATCACGGTGAAGCTTCAATGAGTAAAAATGGTGATGTGTTGTGTGTATGTGACAGTGTGAGGAAATTTTGAATGTTGAATGCTAGGGGAAATCTTATGCATGTTTGATAAAGAGGTCGTAGTTGACCTGTGTAGAACATGTTTTGTGTAAAATGTCATTGTGTGTGTTTTAATGCATGTTGTGTAACTGTGAAGTCTTAATCAGTGGTGTGAGTTCAGTACTCAATCAATCTGTGTAAGAAAACATTCCATACATTTGAAGGAGGATAAAGACATTTGATTTTAGATTTAGTAGTTCTTGTGAGGGTTCATGATTTGTGAACTTTGCTTGAGTGAGGTTGTGTTGAGTAGTGTATTATGCAACTTGATCAAAGTATTTGAGAAATTTGTCACATGAGGAACATGCAAAACTTGAAGCTTGAAGGATAGGGGTTCATCAAGTTGGAAAGACCTTAGAGAAACCCAAGAATCCCTCATAAAGGAAGAAGAACACCTTTTAGTTTGAAAATACCCTTGTGGTCTTAATGAACTATGTTATTGATTAAGCAAAATATGAATAATATATGCCTAATATGATTGTTATTGTAGCACTAAATAAATGTAGCAATTAAGTACATAAATTAACTAAAGAAAACTAAGCAATAAAATGTGAAACGCTAATTATAAAGAGGGTAAGAAGAGCGTTAGCTGATTCACAATGAAATCTAGATTGTGCTAGAGTGCTGACCCGATGAACAGAGAGGCAAAGGCGTCGCACAAAGACCTAGGAAAATGCAAATTTGGAGGAGTAAGTTGGATAGGGGCACCTAGAAAAGGGCAAGGGCACCTGCGAGTACCACAGACTGGTAGTGGGCACATGTTACTGTGAAAATGCTTAGAAAACCATCTTTCACTAGTCACAAGGTATTCACATTTTGTTGTTAGTATGTTGCACAATGATCGTCGAGGTCGCTGGAAACAAGCAATGAAATAATGACCTATAAAACTATCAAAGAGACATCAAATCCTAGAAAATAAAGATGCAAAATGAGGGGTTAGCTCATATGTCACAATGGTGATCTTACGATTGAGCACTACACTACATCTCAAAACCAATGTAGTTTTGTGTGTGTGTGTGGAATTGTGCCCTAGGTGGCTCTTGTGCGTGTCACACTTTATAGCTAGAAAAGTAGCTAAATGTAGAGAAATGTAATAGATGTGTGCATGGAATATAATAGACTTCCCTCTTATAAAGTGTATGCAGAATAATGCAATCCCTTGTCCTTGAATGGATGCTAGAATGGATGTTTTGATGCTCTTGAATAGCCTTTAGATGCAATCTTAGATGGTGATAGCTAATGCTTAGTGGTTGGTCCTTTATTAGAGTCACATAACTTTATATTTATATGATTCCCTTGCTTGAATTTTGTGATTAACCTTGAAAGGCCAACTACCAAAAAGATAAGATGCTCAAACGACTAGAAATGACCCGAAAGATGTGAATAAAGTATAAATAGGTCAGGGGTGCCCTGGGGGGACGGGAGCACCTGGTACTGGCATCCTGGCTGGGCCCTAGTGTTTAGAATGAGAAATGTCGAGGTATGAAAATATAGACTAAGCTATAAAGAGTGTAAGACTAAAAGTAACAATAGAAAGAAAGCAAAGATGTCCAAAGACATTGGTTAATTAATAATTTTTTTACTTAGGAATCATATGAATAGTATTATGTAATAAGGACTATATAATTACCTAAAGTGCATGATTTTTTTTCTACATTTTCCCCCACTTTATGTTATTGAGCAAAACCTTGATAACTTAAAGTAGATAGAGATGTGTACCTAATAACCATGAAAATTGATGGCGAAAAGTGTTCCAAGAGACAAGAAAAAGCATGGAGTGTGGAGACTAAAGATGAGAAAGCGCAAAGAGTGATGAGATAATGACCCTAAGGTGGAAACACAAGTTGTAGATGTCGTGAATGTGCCTGTTATCGATGTCAATGTTGATGTGTGTTATGTTGTTGATGTTGTAGGATGATGTTGAATGATGCTGACTACCGCTTCCCATACAGAAGAATATGTAAAAGAGAAGAATGAACAAGTACTCAAATACACATGTATATGTGTAAAAATCATGTAAGAAGTATGTAAAATAAAAAATGTGAAAAAAGGAACATGTGCACCTGATTCGTGAAGAGGAAAAAGTGTAGAAAGGATCATGTAGATGTTGTAGAAGATCAATTTTTTTGGGTGATATCATGCCAGTTATGCGGGCTGCAAGTTTTTTGAGTGATCTCATGCCAATGATATGGAAGAAGTATAGGAAGGAAAGTATGGTGTCATCCTCCATCCTTTAACTTCTTCTCGTAATGTAGAACACTCTTGCAGATGGTATGTAAAAATCCAATCTGGTTCGACCAATTCCGATCCATTGTTGAATGTTGTATGTATGGTGGGTGTTAAGGAATATCTGCCCTGTAAAATCCACCATGTGGAGTCCTATAGATTGTGTTTCACTAAATAATTCTATGTAACTGCCCCCTGGTCATAGGCATCTAGGAAGCATCATGGGCGCCCATGCACTACTATCCTAGTCTGGGCGATGGTGTCTACGTTGTGTCAAGGACCCAAGTCAAGATCTAAGCCATGTTTAATGTTGATGATTGTGTTGTACTGGTACTGTGTTGTGTTGAACTATGACTATGAACCAATGTATGGGGTTACTGATTCACCAAAATTATGCCCCCTCATTTGGGGTGCATGTGACATCGTTGAGGGAGTATGCGGCCCAAAGGAGGACTGATCGTTGTGCTGAAAATTATGCCCTATAGGAGGGAGGGAGTGTGCTTGGAAGAAACAAAGGCACACAAAAACAAGTGGCTAGGAGATAAGTGTTAGTACAAGAAAACATGTATGTAAAATGTAAGCTAGTAAACAAACATACAATGTGTAATCTAAGACACAAGAAGACAATGTAGACCGTGAAAAGTGAGTTTCCAATATGGGACATCACTCACAATATCACAAGACAATCAAGGCCGACTAGGCCTAAATCATACAAGTGCACACATAAGAAAAAGGGGAAATCCTGCAAATAATGACAAATAATGAAAAGCAATGACAAACAAAGTGGTCGACAACCATGGTGGAAAATAGACATACAAAATAAATGTTGCACATGAAACACCCATTAGCATGTTAGAAAGATAAAAAGTATGTCATGACGTGTATATTCTGATATAGTAATGTGTTATGAAACAAAATGAAACAATAAGACCTGTAATGTACAAAAATGGATGCCCTTAGGAGCCTCTGTGGGACTTGTAATAGGCACTGTGCAAAGCATATGTGTTGCATGTATGGATCTATAGAATTTGCAATCACGACTAAAAAGCAAGTGAATGTGCATGTGTGTATGGAAAAATATAATGACATATAAGATATCTATCTAGCATGTGTAAAAGAGTGTACATGTAACAAGTAAATGTAAGAAAGACTAAATGCAACCAAGATATGTAGTATATTGTGGATGAGTTGGAATGTAGAATGAATGATAGGAGTAGCATTCCTCCCGAGTGGATGTATATGCATAAGGTGAGGTTCATTTATACATGGCCCCTCAACAGTCAAGAATGAACCGTAAAAAAGAGTGCGTCATCAAGAAATGGTTTGAATTATGTATACGAATAAGATGTGATCTTCAAAGTGCATAGTGTAGAGTGTGAACGCATGAGTGATTGAATGAATGCATGAGTGTGATGAGGTCCATTTGAGATGTAGACCCTCAGCAGTTGATTATGCACCGTGGAACTAGAGTGCTTCATAGGGTAATGACCGTAACATGTAGAAGTAGATGTCAGAAAGACATGTCATGAATGTGTAGAGTAGATGCTATGTAGAAAGAGATGAATGCACAAAATGTGAAGTGTGTAGTGTGTGAGGTTCATGTGTATAGGATTCTCTCAACATTCAAGTGTGAACTAAAGCAAAATGATCACTGAGGTCGCTGGAAACCTGGAATGAAATAATGACCTGTAAAACCCTCAAAGATACATCAAATCCTAAAAAAGAAAGATGCAAAATGAGGGGTCGAACTGTCCTCATCTGTCATGCCGGGTTCACCAAAATGATTAAGGAAAATATGAATAATATATGCCTAATATGACTTCTATTGTAGCAGTAAATAAATGCAACAATTAAGTACAAAAATTAACTCAAATAAACTAAACAATACAATGTGAAACCCTAATTGCAAAGAGGGTATGATGCAACATAGAATTTACCAGTAATAACCTAGGCACGCTAGCAGATCACTCAGCCTAGACTAAGTGCTCACCCGAAGCGCGTAAAGGTACTAGGCCCCTATTTAGGGTTGCTTGTGTAGGATGTTAAATACTTAATGCATTTAGATCCAAAATTAATATAACATTCTACAGAGCATGTACAGATCTAGATCTAAAGAGTAATAGATTCAAATAATACCCATAATGAATTCAATCATGCAAGAACCAGTTATACTCGTGATTAATACCTTGATTCAGCCAATACACTCCATTATATTAAACACAATAAATACACAAAAGGTTATTACAATAACTAATACCATAAGCTCATGTGCACATCATATCTGGTAGCATAACCTCACAGTAATTCATATCCTATTCTCACATAGTCCTCATACTCTACACAGATCACTACATATTTATAAGGGTGGAGACTTTCCCTTCATTGCTTGCATAATTCCCAAAATAGGTCGCATGTTGAAAATAACCATGCGCCTTTATAATAATAGCCCATGTGTGTCACGCAAGTCTTTATCTAGTTTGTGTGCTCTACATGCTATCTCCAAAAATAGCTCGTACATGTGAAAATGGTTAAGTCCTGAATCTACCCTTGTCTTTTGCATGCATGTCCCTCCCTATCCTTCCGCACCTTTGACTGTGCTTTACTCCTATTCTTGAATATTTTGTGCACCCTCTCCTTCGTATCATACTCTTGTCCGCTCAACATTAGCCCACACAAAACTACATTGCCACCCCCGAAAATGGCTGCTCTTCGAATAATAACGAATAAAGAATGGAAATAAATGAAAGAATTTCTACATAAATAATGAACTCTCACTGTGCAACATCCTCTATCTCAACTGGAAGAATTAATTCTGGATATTCTTCTTTTATCTCTTGCTTCCAACGTCTACCATTCGGTTAGCGTGACTTTTGTCTTATCTAGAATGTCCGCTACAATAGACTCCAACTCATCTTGGGCAATTTCTCCCTTCTCATTTTGTAACACCAGAACAATGTTGGACATAGAGACATTCTTCCTTCTAACAGATCCATCTTTTGCGCTATAAGTTTTCCAATCTCATCCAATTTTTCCTTATGGGGGTCTTATGCTGCTACAAGGGCCTCACGCTTTTGTCTTAACTAGCACCAATCTTTCCTGCACATCCCAAGGTCTCATCCTTCATTACCTTCAAGACTTCATTGTCTTCTACTATTGTCCTGATCCTTATTACTACCTCTGGAGCTACACATATGTTCAGTGCCTCGGTCCGCTTTCTTCATCTCCTCCTGCAAGGTTTGAAGCAATGCCTCATATGATGAAATCTTTCATACTACTGAAGCCTTTTCCCTCTCTACTTCCTACTCAGGGTCCTTTGGTGCTGCATCTAAACTGGTCCATCCTCAAGCACCAGATCAACTAAGGTATGCACATAGTGCATAGCCAAAGGGAACCTTTCAAGTACCTTGGACTCCAAGTGCGGTCTTGCTTTAGGACATGATCACCAACCTCCTCTGCCATACTGATAAGAACCCCATTCTTCTTTTTCTCTAGGTCCTTCTCTCCTTTCAAACACGCGATCTCTGCATCTTTGGCTTTTTTGTCTTCCCTTAGTGCTTTAATATCTTCTCTTAGCACTTTAATGGTGGCAAATTTATCCACATTCCTATGCACCACCTCTATAGACACCTTCACTAGGGCATTACTCACCTGTTCATCAAACATAACCATGGGTTTGATGGTTATATGTCTGTTCTATGGTGCCTTTCTCATTCTCCTTGATACACAAGACTCTTCACACACATCAAAATCAAGCTCATCCATGTGATTTTGCATGGACCATGACAATTATTTCCTCACATGCATGGTTTCCATGTCAGGGTCCATCAACTCCCATCCATATAATTCCTTAAGGCCCACTATATTATGGAACCACATGCAGACAATTTTACTATGTCCTCTTCATAACCCATGACTAGTGCACAGTGTACTCTCCACTTTCCCTCCTTGATCTTGGCCCCTTAGGAACTTGAGCACCAAGGTTTGGAGTTGGATCCTCTATGTTCTAAGTAGTATCTAGCTTTATTTCTCCTAGATTCTATACTCCCTTCTTCCTCAACCTTCATTTATTCATCCTTAGGATATTCCACATCCTCTGGTTGTATAGGAGATCCAGGTGAGCTCTCTTCAGACTCTTCCACCTCCTCATTCAACTTCAATTTTCTCCTTCTCTTCTCAGCTATCTCCTTCTATGGAGAGAGTCATGGTGATCTCTGTACTAATTTTGGAGTAGCACCTTGAGTTCTTATTCATCTAAACACCCTCTTAAAGTGGCATTCTTTAGGGTCTACTCCTACTACCAATTCTTCCTCCCCTTCTTCTTGTGCCTATGTGGAGTACTTACGTGCTCAGCTTCTACCCTATCCAAGGGTTACCTCCATCCTCTATGTACCAAGCTGCCACTTTCTTCATGCTCTTCCTCCTCCTCATCTACCTCTATAGGTTCAGTGGGCTTTGGAGCTGGTGCATTCTCCACTGTATGCTTACCCTTAGGTGGCCCTGGGAGCATGAACTCATTCTCCACATATTTTTTACCCTCCAACTTAGGCTTAAGATGAAGGTATATAAGTGCGGCTCCACTATCTCCAATTTCCAAACTCATAGGCTTCATGCTTATCATGTCTAAAATTAGCCTCTCAATGTAGGCAGTCTAACCTGGATATACATATGTCTTTCACAGCATGTGGTAGTCACAGTCGACCTTGTCTACAACAAAATTTAGGTATCATACATTAGTAAAATGATGGACTGATGCCTAGGAAGTAGCACATTGTGAAGGCATACAGAATTTTACACTAGGGGCTCCAAGTCCCATCCTTCATTACAAATTGTGTGATGCAAAAGTGCTAATACACTACAAACTACACTGCCTTTCCCAGCACTGAAGGTAAATCCTTGGGGATGTTCCACTCCTCTTCAAATGCCATGTGGAGCCTATCATACCACATCTCTGCCCTCTGCTTGAATGGCCCACTCATTGACCCTTCACACAAGTACTTGTCAAATCTTTCCACAAGGGACTTGTTTTACATGGGGTACTCCCAGATCTTGTTCTTTGGCCCATCAGGCACTCCGATCTCCATAAACACAAGGGATAATAGGATAGTGCCGAAACTTATTTTCTCACTTGTGCACGCTTCCTCGATGATAGTTTCCACAATGTAGCTTGATATGTTGTAAATTATTCCCTGTGACATTCTCCTTGCAATGTGTAGCCACATTGTATTCACCTGTGACCATCTCTCTTGATCATTCAATTTGGTCACTAGATGTGTAGCTTCCTGTACCACTGGGTACTTCTTCAATTTGTTGATATCCATTCCATGCACAGACCCTTGGTATACCCTAACTCCTTCTGCATCTCTAGGATTGTTGCTTTATCTGTCAAGTCACTATTAGATCCACTCTTGTGCCCTTTAATCATGTTATAGTTGAAATCAATGTGGTTGTAATCCTTACCCTTCATTCGGTGAAATAGAAAAAGTCTTCATGTACCCTGTTCATCAACCACTTGTACAAAGGTTCATATTTACCAAAATATGGGAGCTCGTACAACTGGTAGACTCCAATCTGCTTTAGCAACTTCTCTCTAGCATCATCATACACTAACATGTCCTTTGTTGTGTGCTTGTTTGTCTTCGTACTCAACAACGCATCCAATTCCTTTTTATTATCTAATGTGTGGTGGTTGTAATCACTTATCTTGCACTTTTGGACATGAGAATCCCATTCTTGTCCCACTATCACGCCTTCTGGGTATTGCATCTCTAAGAAATTACTCTCAGGGGAAATTTCAACCTCTGCTTCCAACTTTCTTCTTTCCCTTGGCTCCTACGACAGGTGCTTTCTTTGGTGCCATCTGTAAATCACAACTTTCTATCCTCTATAGTGTGCAAATGCTTGCCTTCTATCCTTTGTAACGATAAAGTCCAAACCCTAGCTTGAATCTATGTGCCCTAGTTGAAATCACATGCTATAGCTCTTTTGCAATGCTCTGCTTCACTCAAACCCTTCACCAATGGGGATGTAAGATTCTCCTACGCACAAATCTACTCTCCACGTCTGGTTTCACACTCTCCGCACCTCAACACGATTCACTCAACTCATTTTACACTTAGCTCATTCAAATTTTTGTGATTTACAATGGTAAAAATGAACTCACATCCCATCCTTATATAGATTTTGAAAAAGTTAATGCATTTATTACTCCTTTACCTACCAACAATCCTCATTAATTGACCCTTTTCACATTTTTTCCATGTGGTACATCTTCATACCTCAGCTATAACCTTTTAGTGTGCCTTCCTACCTTCTGGCTATAGACTTCTCTTCAGCGTGCTTCCATGCGCCTGAGTACCTCATCATTGTGCCTTCTCTTAGTAGTCTCCACGGCCATTTGCTTACCTCACGTTATATTGTTCCTTCATTTATCTCCATCTATGGTCCTTATTTGGAAGCAATCTTCTGTTTACCAACTCTTCAAACTTGAATAACACATGTAGTAGTTTGTTCCTTTATGTGTACCCATTTTTCAATAACCACCCCACACAAATGGTATGTGCAGTCCTCTATACATAAAAATACTGCAAATGGTAATTATCTTCTAGTGCGCAAACACGCTTATTTCACAAAACACCAACTAAATTGACAAAGCATAGTGACAAAGAAGGAAATACATTAAGGGAATACATAATTGAAAACCTAATCTAAATGGAAACATTACCTTATTACAAACACCAAGAAGACTTATTTATAGTAGGGCTTCAAGCCTACTCCCGTTGAAGTAACCGGGTAACCGTATTCCATTAAGTGTTTCTAACTGACAAGCTCTTGTTTCAAGTATGTAAGTGATAACATATGGTCCTAACCAATGTACTTTGAGTTTTCTTGGATGGCGCAAAAACTTAGAATCATAAAGAAGTACCATCTGCCCTATCTCAAGCTTTTTGTCCCTGATGTGCCAGTCATGCCATGCTTTCTTCCTGGATTTTTCTTGCTTCTGACTCTAGCATGCTATTGCTCATCACTCATCCATCTTAATCAATTGTTCAATTAGTTCTTCTTGTTAATTAGTTCTTCTAATGTTTGTTCATTAGCTAGACCTCTAGCGTGCATAATACACAAAGAAGGTAACATGAATTCCATAGGAAGGACTGCTTCTGTGCCAAACACCAATTGAAAGGGTGTGGCCTTGTTTAACCACTTGTATGTTGTTCTATATGCCCAAAGCACGGAAGAAACTTTATCATCCCAATATTTTCTTCCAACATCACAATTTTTTGTCAATGTCTGGCTCAAGATCTTGTTAAAAGCCCTCAGCAGTCCCATTTGCTTGAGGATGATATGGTGTAGTCTTATGGTGTGCAATCATGAATTCATCCAATAGAATTCTGATTGTCTCATTCAGAAAATGTGTGCCCCTATCATTGGTCAAACTCAATGGGCATCCATACCTTGTAATAATATTTTCCCATAGAAACTTGGTTGTTGTAGCTATTGTACAATCCTTTGTAGGTGTTGCTTCTACCCACCTTGTCAGATAACCTATGCAAGTGATGATATATGTGATCTAGTCCTATGCATGGCTAGTGAAATAGGACCCACAAAATCTATAGCCCATTTCTCAAATGGTTTTGCACTAGTAATAGGTCTTAATGACATTTCATCTCTTTGACCTGGTTTTCCAAGGTGCTGACAGTGATCACAAGCCTTGCAATATGCCTTACAATCTTTATACAGGGTCTCCCACCATAATCCAGTGAGTAGAATCTTACGCACAGTGGTGTCACCTGTATAGTGCCCACCTACAATACCACCATGAGCCTCCTCCATGATATATGTGTGCTCATGTTCTAGTACACATGGTGTAATACTTCATCTCGACCTAACTTGTACAGGTCACCGCTAATCAACATAAATGGTTCCGCGTGAATGGCAAGTTATTTCTTCTCTAAGGATTTCATTCCTTTTGGTGCCATACATGTACATAGAAATATAACAATGTCCTTTAATTCTGATGGCACGCATTATAACCTATATAGCTATGCATTTGGCATGGTATCTTCAATTGCCTGTGCATCTTCTCCTGACTGTATTTTGGATAGATGATCCGGTCTAGAATTACTCTTCCCTAGTTTAACCACAACTGTAAAATCAAATTCTTGGAATAAGAGTACCCATCGCATATGTGCCCCTGTAAAACAAGCTTATTTACCAAATACTTCAATGCCATGTGATCGGTATAGAATACAAATGGTGTTGCTAGTAGGTACTGTCTGAATTTATGTAGCACATAGATCATTGAAAAAGCTTCACACTCTGTAGTTGTATAATTCTATGCTCTGTATGAGTCAAATTTCTACTAACAAAACAGATAGGATGATCTATAATACCTTCTCTAGGCTAAGCAACATAGTGCCAATGGTCCATACCAGAAGCATCCACATGTACATGAAATGGTTGGTCCCACGAAGGAAAGCGTATAATAGGTGCACTGTAGTAAGTTTCTCCTTCAATGTCTCGAATGTGCGCTGTTGCGATTCTCCCCAGTAGAATGTCCCTTTTCCTTTTAGTAAGCTCCTCCAAGGGTGTAAAAACCTTAGCATACCCCTTTATAAATTTTCTATAATACCCAGTGTGACCCAAGAATCCACAGACCTCACTTTGACTGGTAGGCTCTTCCAGGCTGATAATGACTACAACCTTAGCTGGATCAACCAACAAACCTTCCTTGCAAATGATGTACCCTAATAGTGTTCCAAATGGTGTAGCAAATATACATTTCTTGATGTTCAAAAAGATGCTTAACTAGAAACACATTTCAAACATTAAGCGCATAAATTGTCACAATGATCCTTAACAAGTCCATACACCATCCAGTCATCTAAATAAACCTGTAAGAAGTTGTGAATAAAATCTTTGAAAGCTTGAACAACTATGCATGAAAATACAACATGCACATTTTTCAGACCAAAAGGCATCACAGTATAGGAAAATCTGCCCCATTCAGTAGTAAAAGTTAGTCTTTTCATGATCCTCCTATGCAATCCTAACCTGATGATACCCAGAGAATCCATCTGTAAATGAATAGATTTCACACCTGCAACATCTTCTAGTATTTCCTTAGTGAATGACATAGGAAAGGGATCAGTCACACATGTAACATTTAGCTCCTTGTAGTCCACACAGATCCTAATCTGACCATCCTTCTTGATACTGATCACCATTGGGCTAACCCATTCTGACTCGTCTAGGGGTTTGATGATTCCATACTTCAACATTTTGTCAATTTCTTCTTTGACCTTTTCACGTAAGTTGGGGTTCATCCTATAGGGGTCTCTTCTGACTGGGCATGTACCTTCCTTAAGATTTATCTTCATTTCTCCTAATGATTCATGAATGCCTTTGAGTTCATGGTATCCCCTAGGAAATAAATCCTAATAATCTCGTAGTAACTCAATGATTTTTGCCACTTCAGAGTCAGATCAATAGTCCTCAATTATGGCCTCCTTAGGCTCAGCATCTAATCCAATATTCACTTTCTTTGTTTTCATAGGTTCATGATAGGCATGTGTGGTCTTATCTTCCCTGTCCAAAACCTCATGCCTACCTGTTGAATGGTCTACATCCAGATTTTCTACTTCTTCATCATCCACTAAGTAGACCATCTTTACTTTTTCCTTCTCAAGGCAAGCGCACTTAAGTAGTGTGGCATATGTCTCTGTTTCTTCAGCAAAATGTGCTCCTAAGTCTTCTTCATAAAATAACTCCTGAATGAGTTCTTCCTGCCTTGGCACTATCTCCC
This sequence comes from Taxus chinensis, assembly GCA_019776745.2. Taxonomy (NCBI): domain Eukaryota; kingdom Viridiplantae; phylum Streptophyta; class Pinopsida; order Cupressales; family Taxaceae; genus Taxus; species Taxus chinensis. Next base: position 729,336,398 of record CM034146.1, read on the forward strand.
ATAGTTAAGCACTTTATAACCTTTAATGCCTCTTCTACTAGAGGTTTAGTAGAGAAATAGTCAAATGTCTGGATCATTCCTACAATCAAATCCTACCAATTTCCAATCTCTCTATGGAGTTCCGCATATACATACCAAGCACGTGCAAGTAGCCTTGTAAAGTGGAATAAAATTTGTGCACCCAGAGTGAAGGTGGTAAAGCTTCCTGCCCCTCTGTCTAGAGTCTCTCAACTACTGAATGTGGTGTTGAACAGGTTGATTACCATACAGATTTGAGTAGGTGCATTGCTCCTAGAAAACCGAGTAGAAAGAGAAATCCTGATTTCATTCCATCCTACAAGATTATCCTTGTGAACCACCCACCAGTGCGTTATTGTCCTGCATAGGGTATATGCTAGCATATTCTATCTCTTCAACTGGTCTATCCACTGTTCCTCCATGGCATGCACAAAAATACCATAGGATCTCCTTCTCCAGTGTATCGAGGTACTGAGTTGTTACTTATTCTCCTGATACAACGAGGTCTGTTGTTCCACAAAAATGTACTTCTTTACTTTACGCCCTACCAACTCATAAGTACTATGAGCCCAATTATCACAAGCAACACTTGTAGTATCACTAATAGACTGTGCATCTTCCCACTGAAGGATTCCTTCTTTAGATGGCTCAAGCACCTCTGGGTCCCAGATGATGCGTACATAAATCCTATTCAGATCTTCCTCACTTAAAGGCTCAACATAGGGCGTATATTTTCCATCTGTTAAAGGGATAATAACTCTTTCCTCCTTGTTTTCAAAACTGATATAACCCTTGTTGAACCGAAGATCAACATTATTTGCATAGCACCAAGGGTGCCCAAGTAGAGATGGGAAGCTATCTACCTCTGCAAGTGCTAAAACCTCAAAATCCCTAGTGAACTTGGCTCCCTGTATGGTAATGGATGCATCTTTTAAAACTCTGATGGGAGTGGCTTTAGTTCGGTTAGCCATGAATAGTACATTCAAGGATGGCTGCAATGGAGGTCTCCCATCTGTACCCATGCATCTAAAGTAAGAACATTGACTTCCATGCCTGTATCAATCAATATATTACTCAAAAGCCATCCATCCACAACATCATTCAGAAGTTATTTCTTTATCATAGTCTAAGCTATGAGGGGGAAGATTTGCATGCAAAATTTGTCATCTAGTCTCAATACTTGCACGTGGAGTGTTTCCCTTTAGCCAACTCCCTAAAAATGGAATGATATTCTCCTGACGCAACATCTTGCACACCTCTTTCAAGTCATCAATATCAAATTAAACTGTCTCTACTGCTTTCTTTTGCTCCATCTTCCGTGATTGCTCCTTTAAATACTGTATTTCACCCTGAAGATTTTTTGAGGACCTCCATGGTTTCCTGATAAACCTCCTTCTGATGGACAAGATCTAGGTACCGTGCATGTAGAACCTTCTCCTTAGTGATGGTAGGCTTCTACTGTAATGATTCTTTGGTGTGTGCTGCTTCAGCGTGGGTAGTGATCTTTACAGGAAATGCCTTGGATTCTGGTTCCAACTTGGGCATCCACTGATTTTCCACAGCGTGTTGTATCCTAACCATCCATGCTCCTTTGTTTTCTTGTTTATGTTTCTTACTAAGATGCTCATATAAGTCCAAGAATTCCTCATAGCTATGATTCTTTCCACAGAAAGAACATGTAATATTTTGAGGACATTCATGCCTGTAGTGGTTAGGAGATTCATAGGCATAACATGTTCCGGTGATGAAACTCACCTCGTCCACCACCACGGCCTCATCCTCCAAATCCACCATGGTATCCTCAACCTCTGCCACCACCTCCTTCAAAATGTGATTCATTTAGATCATAGCGCACTTGATTATGATCCTGATCCTGATGCTCAATCTTTCTTTTAGAGTTATTTGATACTCCTGTTTGTCTCACACCAATATCTATAACATCATGTATCTAACCAATCAGCCGGAAGTCTTCTGTATTATGAGTTGTGGACCCACAAATTTTACAGTAGCAAGAGATGTTCTTCCTTATTGCGTGTTGTAATAATGGGCATTGGCTAGCATCGTGGTTTAAATGACATATCTCAGAGTCTAGCAACAATGAATGTATTGATCTATGGGGACAACTATCCTTGGTGTGGCCTTCCACTTTACAATTTGTACAATGAATCCCCATGCGCGTCTCATGTGCTAAATTTGCCGATAGATTCTCCAAATGTTTCACCATAGCCGTGATCAGTGCTTCCAAAAAGTGGCTCACCCCAGTGTTTATACTTCTGATTGCCTCAATGCGTGTAAAGATGCTTTAAGTGCTTCACATGGATCAGTGTATGTCTTATGTGATAATGCCCTTCTAAAAGATGTAATTAGACCTCCAACAAACCATTGCACATGCTAGCTTGCATGAATATCATAAGAAAGCTTAGATAAAAGCATTTTGAAATGGGCATCATAATCTATGAAACTCTCAGTAGTGCCTTTCTTAATATCCTTGAGCACACTTATACTCTTCTACTCGAACTCAGGGATGTGAAACTCTTTAAGGAAAGCATATTTTAAAGCTGCATAATCTACACAAGTTTGATCAGGGTCAAACTTTCTTTACTAGCTGTGTGCACGCCCTTGTAACATAGTGGCAAATTGACTTTCCCTGCACTCAGAAGCCATGATTCCTTTTGTGTTCCACAATATTTCACACATGTGCACATGTTCATCAACATCTTCTATGCCCATATATTCTATGGAAGATGAAGAGACATCTCCATGTAAATATTATGGGGTTGGTGCAGACCTTGCCCACCTGATCCAGAACCTCCTATGTTTCCTCTACCTCAAGAACCACCAGATCCACTGGAACTAGAACCACCTATACCTCATGATCCTCCACCTGTAGCCAAAGATGAAACAAAATATGTACTTCCATATGTCCCAATAGTAGTACTGAACTGCACCCCTACAGTCTGCAAAGTGTTACCACTCCCAGAAGTGAGTCCAAAATTCTGCTCACTTGAATTCTATGTAGATGATGCACCTTAAAAAGGTACCTCCAAACAACAACAAAGATGTTTGCCTTGGCATTGATGTACTTGCTATATGACTTACTCCTGTTCTCCCATTACCTAAATTAGCTTGTTGACTTTTTATCGTACTAGTTATTGGAAAACCAAGCAAAAGGGCTAGGTTGTCAGGTAGATTCAGATGCACACCCATGGCCTAGGTCATCTCTACTGGTGTGCTTCCACGTGAAGCCAAGGGGGGTTCCCTGTCATGCTTTCCCGAATAGGGGATTTCTTGGTGCTCTGGCTCTACGCCTTCTGCGTGAGCTCCAAATCCTTCATGAGCCATCTCTCTCCTCAACGCCATTCACTTTGCAACATCTTGCTGCTTCTCTATCTCCCTCTCATGTGCCTCATTTTAATTAAGCCACCTTTCTTCTCTTTTTCTTTTTACCGCTAGGTCTACCATATGTCACCAAACCTACTCCTGCCCCTGTCTGTGGTGGAGTTTAGTTAGCCATCGGTTTTCTTTCCAAGTTTAGGATTACCATCAATATTTTGATCACCAGTGGAATGCCTTACAGGTAAGTTCCCCTGGGATATTGTAAAAAATGGAATTCCACTACCTTTGGGAAAGAATAAATGGAAATTGAGTACTCTAGAATATAACTATTTAGAACACCATGAAACCAAGTATCCACAATGCGTGTCTAAATCAAATCAGCATCATAGAGGGCCTAAAATTCTTCATGCATCCAAAAAAGTGCGCGATACCTCCCATCCCTTTTAGACGCATAATCAACTAACCAATTGTATAGTTCTACTAGAAAAATAGTGAAAAAATCTCTCATACAAGCTGTCATACAAATTCTTTTCCACCCATACGCGTGCGTTAAACTCAGATTTGATACTGAACCTCTGTGCATATTCTTCTTCTAGATCATGTATCCACTCATCAACACTTTCTAGGGTCAACTGATATCTCTTCATCATGAACCATACTGAAAATAACTAAAAAAGAGGTCCCAACAATGAAACCAATGATGCAGCCTATAATTTACCAGTAATAACCCAGGCACACTGGTACATCACTCAGCCTAGACTGAGCGCTCACCCGAAGCGCACAAAGGTACCAAGCCCCTCTTTAGGGTTGCTTGTGTAGGATGTCAACATGTTAAATAATTAATGCATTTAGATCCAAAATTAATATAACATTCTGCAGAGCATGTCTAGATCTAGATCTAAAGAGAAATATATTCAAATAATACCCATAATGAAGTCAATCATGCAAGAATCAGTTATACTCATGATTAATACCTTAATTCAGCCAATACACTCCATTATATTAAACACAATAAATACATAGAAGCTTATTTCAATAAGTAATACCATAAGCTCATGCCTGCATCAGATCTAGCAGCATAACCTCACAGTAATTCATATCCAGTTCTCACATAGTCCTCCTACTCTACACATATCACTACATATTTATAAGGGTGGGGACTTGCCCTTCATCACTTGCATAATTCCCAAAATAGGTCTCATGTTGAAAAATAGCCATGTGCCTTTACAATAATACCCCATGTGTGTCGTGTAAGTCTTTATCCGGTTTGTGTGCTCTGCACGCCATCTTCAAAAATAGCCCATACATGTGAAAACGGCTAAGTCCTGAATCTACCCTTGTATTTTACACATGTGTCCTTCCCTATCCTTTTGCACCTTTGACTGTTATTTACTCCTATGTGTGAATCTTCTATGCACCCTCTCCTACATATCATACTCTTGTTTGCTCAACAGGGTAAGAAGAGCCTTAGCTGATTTACGGTGAAATCTGGACTATGTCGAAGTTTTGACCCGATGAATAAAGAGGTAAAGGTTTTGCACAAAGACCCAGGAAAATACATATCTGGAGGAGTAATATGGAAAGAGGCACCTGATTAAGCTAAAATGTAATTATATGCCTAATCTGAATGCAATATTGTATTAAATAAATGAATAATGACGTACAAAAATAAATACTTGAGTGAACTAAGTAATAAATAATTAAACCCTAATGTGTAAAGAAGGGTAAGAGGCCTTAGCTGATTCGTCAAAATCTGAAAGTTGCAAAGAGCTGAAAAAAAGAGAAATGTGAAGTGACCATTGCACTGGAACCTATAAAATTATAGATTTGGAGGATTTGACTAGACTGGGGCACCTGGAGAGGGACATGGGTGCCTGTGGGCACCCTAGACATTTTATGTCCCCTTGGGCTTGTGGAAATGCTCAGAAATCCAAATTATTAGGGTCACAAGATGTTCATTGATACCCACCTTTTGTCACTACGGATTCACACAATGATTTTCGAATTCACTATAAGCCTACAGTATGAGCCTACAAAACCCTCAAATAAACATCAAATCCTAAAAAAATAAAGATACAAAATGAGGGGTCAAATTGTCCTCAACTACCACAATGATGGACTTACAACTGAGCATTACAATACATCTCAAACCCAATGTAGTTTTATGTATGTGTGTGGAATTGTGCCTTAGGTGGCTCTTGTGCACGTCACACTTGGAATAGCGAGCAATTAACTAGATGTAAAATGTAATAAAGGTCTGTATGGAATAGAATAAACTTCCCTCCTATGAAGTGTGATGTAGAATACCAATCCTTGTGTCCCTTGTGATGGAGCTAGATGGATGCAATGGAGCTCTTAGATTTTTTGATGGATGCAATCTTAGGTGGTGATAAATAGTGCTTAGTGTTTGGTCCCTTATTATGATAACATAAATTTATATTTATATGATTCCTTCGCTTGAATTTCATTATTAACCCCCAAAAGATAAGATGCTCAAATGGATAGAAAGGACCTAAAAAGTGAGAGTAAAGTATAAAGGGGACAAGAGCACCCAGAGGGGACAAGGGTTCTTGGCGTTGGTGTCTTGGCTTGGCGCTAGTGTCTAGGATGGCTAAGGCCGAAGAGTAAAAATATAGACCAAGCAAGTAAGGGTGCAATACTGAAAGTAGTAAGATAAAGCAAAGAAAGGTGACTAAAGACATGGGTTGATTAGTGCTTTTCTTACTTAGAAATCATATGAATAATAATATGTAATTGAGACTAGATAATTACCCAAAGTGCATGATTTTGTATCTACATTTCCCCCACTTTATGTTGGTGAGCGAAAAGCTTTGTAACATAAAGTAGATAGAGATGTGTACTTGATATCCATGTAGATTGATGGCAAAGGCATGTCGAGGGACTAGGAAAAAGCGTGGAGTGATAAAAATGTGAAGGGTGGATGCTAAGGGTGAGGAAGCATAAAAATTGATGATGAAAATGAATCTAGGGTGGAAACGCATGTATAGATGTCATGATATACCTATTGTCAATGTCGATGTGTGTGATGTTATTGGTGTTGTTGACTACCGCTTCCCATACAGATGAACCTGCAAAAGAGAAGCTGACAAGTAGTCAAATATGCATGTATATGATCAAAATATGTAAAAAGTGTGTAAGTATGTGAAAATGTGAAAAGGAACATGTGCACCTGATCCGTGATGAGAAAAGAGTGTAGAAAGGATCCTGTAGATGATGTCGACGCACATAAGTTTTTCATGTAATCTCATGCCAGTGAAATGGAAGAAGTGTAGGGAGAATTATCTAGTGTCGTTCGTCAACTTTTAACTACTTCCCATTGTGTGAAACACCACTACTGATGGTGTGCATGTGATAAATACTATCTACCCTATAAAATCCACTATGTATGGAGTTTTGTATATTGTGTTGAACTACCAATCTCTGTATAAATTCCCCTTGGTCTCAGGTAATCCAAGAAATGTTGTTGTATTGCCCCTTGGTCTCAGGCATCCAAGAAAGGCCACTGTGCTAAGGACCCAAGTCTGATTTCTTAGCCCTATCTAAAACTATAAATTGTGTTGTACTGGTATCGTGCTGTGTATAACGCTATATGGGGTGAATGATGCCCCCTCATTTGGGGTGCATGTGACGTCACAGAAGAAATATGTGGCCAAAAGGAGTGCCAACCATTGTGCTGAAACTATGCCCTGCAAGGGGAAGAGAATGTGTTTGTTAGAAACCAAGGAAAATGTAAACAAGTGGCTATGAAAACAAGTGTTAGTACAAGCAAAGACAAACACTCATGTAAAATATGAAATGTAATCTAAGTAGACAATGTATGAGATAAGACGCAAGTAAACACACAAAAACATAATTTAGACCATGAAAAGTGGGTTGCAAATATGGGACATCACTCATGATGTCGTAAGAAAGTCAAGGCCATGGTGGCCAAAAAAAAGAAAGTGTGCACACAAGACAAAAGGGAAAAGCTCGCAAACAAGAGCATACAAAGAGAAAATTATGGTAGACAATGTAATAAACAACCATGGAAGTAAACAATCCTGTATAACAAATGTTGCACATGAAGCACCCATTAGCATGTCAGAAAGATAGCAAGTATGTCAAAGCCTGTATGATCCGATAATGTAGTGTGTTATGAAACAAAATGAAAAAAACAACACTTGTAGTGTACGAAAGTGGATGCCCCCAGGAGCCATTGTGGGATTGGTACTAAGTACTACACTAAGCATTCATGCTATATGTAATAGATCTGTAACATCTGCAATCACAACTAGAAAGGAACGTGAACGCGCGTGTGTGTATGATAAAGATAATGACATACAAGATATCTATCTAGTGTGTGTAATAAAGTGGACATGTAAAAGTAGAAGTAAGCAAGATTGAATATAACTAAGATATCCAATATGTTGTGGATGAGATGAAATGGAATGCAGTGTGAATGATAGGAGTAGCGTGCCCCCTGAGTGGATGTGTATGTATGTAATGAGGTTCATTTATTTATGCCCCCTCAGTAGTCAAGAATGAACCGTAAATGAGAGTACGTCATCAGGAAATGATTTGAATGACGTTTTGTTTGTAGATAGGGTTGATGAATTGAGTGTAGATTGTTGATTGTAGAATGGTGATGTGTATATGATATTGAATGCAACATATGGATGATGGATTTTGAATGTGTGATGATTTATCATAAAGCGTATATCACTAGATGGATGAGTGTAAGATGCTAGTAAGCGTGATGATGTAGCACAAGGTGTATACCATGAAATGGACGACTATGATGGTGGTAAAAAATGTAATGATGTAACACAAAGCGTATATCATGAGATGTATGGATAAGATGCTAGAAAAGGGGTCATGATTTAGCCTACAAGTGTATACCACAAATTGTGTGAAGAAGGCACTAGCTAGGAATGTCACATTGTATCAAAAAGAAAGGTTGATTGATTGATTGTGAAGATCAAAATGTAAACATGATGTAAGTGTGATGTGGTGAGGTTAAATTTTGATTGGGATCCTCAATAGTTGAGTATGAACTGTTGGAATAGAGTGCATCATTGGGTAGTGAGTGTTTGCTGATCATGTTTGAGAGATGTGTGATTTTTGTGGATTTTATAGTGATGAAAGCGTGTGAAAAGTATGTCAGGTGTGGTGTTTACTATGCAATGTGTGAGGTTCATGTGTATATGATGGCCTCAATAGTCAAGTGTAAACCAAATCACAAGAGTGCATCATAGGGTAGTGATGATGCTAAGATGTGTATGAAGATGTATATGTGAGAAGTTAGGTGTGTAAGAGGGTGAATTTCAAACATGTGTTGGTACTAGGGGGGGAAATAATTGTAATGCCCCCCAAGTGTGTGTTGATGAGTGTGCTCAAGTAATGTCATCTAAGAGGTCGTCATTGTCATGATCAAAACTGAATGAAGTATCTGAAACCTGATAAGCAATAGTGTCAGGATGATCAAGTAAGGAGCCATTGAGGCATAAGTTGTACATGCCTATAGCGTATTCCTCATAAGTGAAAGGAGGTAATGGGCATTTCTTTGCATACCAATGAGTGAGATTCTGTGTATAGCCAAGAAAGGAGTTTTTGCAAATGAACAAATAGCCAAAGGGCATAGGAAATGAGATATCAATATGATCAAGGTCCAATATGCCCCCTATATAAGTGAGCCAAGATTACCATAATGTGAGTAGATAAGAGCCAGGGGCATGCACAAGGTATATTGTAATATGTAAGAAACACAAACCATAAGCAACAACAATAGTGATGATTCCATAATATAAATGAGGATCATGAGTGGGAGGATAAATTTCCTCGAAAGTAAAACCTAGCCGAGTCATACCATCATGTGAACATATAGTGACATCACAAGTAGGATCAAATGGAATATGGTCCCAATAAGAATCATTCATGAAAAGTGTGCATGTGAAAGGAGGTAGTACCAATGGAGGTGGCATATGAGAATGCATAGGAACTAGAGTGACACTCGATGAGGTACAAGCCCTTGATAAAGAATCATAACAGTCATAGAGGTAGGGGGCATATGTGTAGGTATAGTTGGGACTAAAATCTATCATGTAAATAAAACCTTTAAGTGGTGGTAAATGTGGTAGCTTATTCCATGGGTTATGACTCATCAGTAGTATTAGTTCACTTGGGATTAGGGAGTGTAGTGTTGAGGATGACATGGTCACAATATTTGTATGAATGACGATGCACGATAATAAGGAATGGTATACTCTGATGCCTTCATGTATGAATTTGTCACAATGTTGTACTATAGAGGGAATCAACTTGTATGGAATGGAGCCATGACCTACCAAGCAAACAATTATATGAAACCGGAAAGTCAGTGAAAAAGAATATTGTGTTAAGGGTTTTGTGCCCTAAAGTGATAGGAAGAGTATTGTGACCTATGCATGGATGAACAAAACCATCATATGTAAGAAGAGAAAGACATGATGGACTAACGTTGTCAAAAAAAATACCAAGATCTTTTCAAGAAATGACATAGGAAAAATATTGATGTTTGGATCCATTTTCAATTAAACTATGCTTGATATCCACATTATAGATGTGAATCATAATATGCAAGGGTGGGTCATTATTAAAAATAAAAAGGTCAGCATTAGGATTAGTATGAGAATGCAATAATATAGTTGAGAAAATTCATCAAAAAATGATTGATAAATTGAGTCTCGGGATGCATATCAACAAGAATGCAAGTAGCAACGAGGAGATGTTGGAATCTATGTCTGTAATTTAGGATTGACAAGAAACAAGTCATTAATTGAGATAATCATGATGAGAAGATGCTAGATAATATGAGCAATGACAAAAATAGGATCCTAGTAGGTGCGATGTTCATGTACGAGTTTACCAAACTGATTAATCTAAATATGTAATTTAAATGTACCTAATCTGAATGCAAGATTGCAGTAAATAAATGAATAATGAAGTACATCAATAAATACTCGAGTGAACTAAACAATAAATAATGAAACCCTAATGTGCAAAGAAGGGTAAGAGGCCTTAGTTGATTCATTGAGTTTTGGAAGGTGTAAAGAGCTGGAAAATAGAGAAATGTGAAGCACTAACCATCACAATGGAGCCCATAAAATTGTAGATTTGGAGGATTTGACTGGAATGGGGCACTTGGAGAGGGATAGGGGCACCCATGGGTGCCCTAGGCCATTTTCTGGGCACTTGGGTCTGCGGAAATGCTCAAAAACTGAAATTCTGAGGGTTACAAGATGTTCATTGATACTTGCCTTTTATTGCTATGAATTCACATAATGATCATCGAAGTCGTTGTAAAACTACAATGAAATATGAACTTGTAAAATCCTCAAATAGACATCAAATCCTAAAAAATAAAGATGCAAAATTAGGGGTTGAACTATCCTCAGTTGCCACAATGATGGACTTACAACTGGGTGATGAACTACATCTCAGACCCAATGTAGTTATGTGTGTGTGGTGTGGAATTGTGCCCTAGGTTGCCCTTATGTGCATCACACTTGGAATAATGAGCAAGTAACTAGCAGTAGAATGTAATAAATGTGTGCATGGAATCGAATGAACTTCCCTCCTATTAGTATGTAATCGAGACTAGATAATTACCCAAAGTGCGTGATTGTGTCTCTACAATGCGCAAAAAGGGGTAGGGCACCACTGATTGGTAGTGGGCACCTATGATCAGAAAAATGCTTAGAAAATCATCTTTGACTAGTCGCAAGGCATTCTTTGTCCTTTTCCTTTGGTCACTAGTATGTCGCACAATGATCATCGAGGTTACTGGAAACCTGCAATGAAATAATGACCTATAAAACCCTCAAAGAGACATCAAATCCTTAAAAATAAAGATGCAAAATGAGGGGTCGGATTATTCTCAGCTGTCACAATGGTGATATTACAACTGTAGTTTAATGTGTGTGTGTGGAATCATGCCCTAGGTGGCTATTGTGCGTGTCACACTTAATAACGAGCAAAGTAGCTATCAGGAAGGCAATAGGGTCATAGATGGTTTGGCAAACTTTGGGGTGAACAATACTTTTCAAACTTGGATAAGGGGGGACATTCTTCCCACTCAAGTTAATAAAGACATCATAAATGATTTACATGGCTTGGAAAGTAATCACTAATGGTTGTAATGTTGATGCTAAGGAGCGGATTTTTAAGTACATAAAGATGACATCATCTAAGATTTGTGAGATTTGTGTGATTTTGTGTGAACTAGACAGTCATCATTACTTGTCATAGGGAGAACGCTAAGGAGCGGGTCACTAATTACAAAGGTAGGTCTAAAATTACTTCTTTTATCATGAATGGGAGAGATTCAAAAACAAAGCTAAGACTGATACGCATAGTGCTAAAAATTTTACTGTTGCGGGCAGAGTCGCTGGAAAAATGGGGGTCCGCCTTGCAAGACAGAACCCACCCATAATCCCATGTGGAAAGAGGATGCAGGGCTTTGGAACTATCTTCAAATTGGGGGTTTGGCAAATTTTATTGAAAGAATACAAGGTTTTGATCAGGATATTTCTATTAAATTTACGCAGGGATGGAAGAATTGGGTAGTTAAGTACAACAACATTGAGGTTGAGATTACAGAGGAGCTTATCACTCAGGTCACGGGGCTCAGCCTTGATGGCTCCAAATTCTTTAACATGAAGGTGGACAGAGAGGTGGAGGTAAAGAAATTCCTGGATAAAGGGGAAAATCTTGAATTTGTGACAGCCAACATCAAGTTGACTTCGATTCCTAAGCCTTTTGCTAAGCTCGCTAGGATGGTTGTTAGGTATGTAACTCTTGAGGGTAGATTTATTACTATTCCTCAAAAAAAATTGATCTTTCTTAACCACTTTCATAGAAACATAATCATCAGCTTCCCTCACTACTTGATAAACTCGCTGGAGAAATCCATTCGGGAAGTGCAAAATCATACTAGGGTAGTTCCACTCCATCAAGGACTAATTCTTCTTATCCACCGCCATTGCTCAACCTACCCCCACTTGGATTCTACACCTCCCTCTCCCCTCATTCCTCCCCCTGCCCCCACTGCCTCCATCCCCCCCTAGCTCGAAAGGAAGAGTGACATTGCTTTGTCTAGCAAGAAAAGGAAGGGTATGAAAAATAAGGTCCCTACTTCTCAGAGGGTCCTTAGAAGCCACAAAGACCTTGAGCTTACCGAGAGCCTTTTACACATAAGCCATCTAGTGGAGGAGCCTAAGGAGGAGGATTTTATGGCTAGAGTGGGCAGGATGGAAAAGGAAATCCAAGAACTTAAGAGTGCTATCAGAAATATGGAAAAAGCGAAGGGAAAAGGGAAACTTCAAGATGATGATGAGGAAGGTGTTATTGCTGAAGTCTTCAAGAAGCTACAATCTTTGGATGATAGGCTGGGAAATGCAAAAAGTCGTAATGACTGCATCCTATCTGCACTTAAAAGCATATACAATTTCATAGAACAACATGTTCATAGTGTGTGCAGTCTCAGTGGGATTACTGAGGACATTTGGGGCCCCAAGGAGAAAAGAGATATGGCAATTGCTCAAGTGGATTTGAAAGACCCTTCTCAGGCCACAACCATTGCCTTCTTTGTCTCGCTTCAAGCAATCAAAACTAAGATTGACTGGGCTATCAAGTGATGTAGTGCTGTGCTGCTGTTTACTGGCTACGAAGTTACTGTTGATTGACAGTTTTGGTGCTGTTTTTTGGTTGAGATATTCTACGATCGATATCTCTTGTTTGTTTTTTGATCTCTTCTGCTGTTTTTTGGATCATTGTACATCTTGATCCTTTTCTATTACTCTTTTTTTATCTGGCTGTTGAGCCCTCTGGTGTTGGTTGTTTTTCCCTTCTTTGGGTTGTTTCTTCCGCTTTTGATATCTGGCTTTTGAGCCCTTTTGTATACAAGGTATAGTCCCTTCAAAACTATTTACCCTTAATAAAAAAATGAGAAGAGTAACTAGATGTATAGAAATGTAATAGATGTGTGCATGGAATAGAATAAACTCCCCTCCTATGAAGTGTATGTAGAATAATGCAGTCCTTTTCCCTTGAATGGATGCTTTGATGCTCTTGAATAGCCTTTGGATGCAACCTTAGGTGGTGATAGCTAATGCTTAGTGCTTGGTCCTTTATTATTGCCACATAACTTTATATTTATATGATTCCCTTGCTTGAATTTAGTAATTAACCTCGAAAAGGCCGACTACAAAAAAGATAAGATGCTCAAATGACTAGAAATGACCCAAAAGATGTGAAGAAAGTATAAAGAGGCTAGGGGGCACCTAGGGGGATGGGAAAACCTGGTGCTAGTGTCATGGTTGGGTGTTAGTGTCCAAAATGAGAAATACTGAGGCATGAAAATATAGACTGGGCTATAAAGAGAATAAGACCAAAAGTAACAATAGAAAGAAAGAAAATAGGTCCAAAGACATGGGTTAATTAGTAATTTTCTTACTTAGGAATCATATGAATAGTAGTATATAATCAGGACTAGATAATTACCCAAAGTGCATGATTTTGTGTCTATAGCTGTATTGTGTCTCAATATTACATGAGAAATAATTAAGGAATCCTTAATCATTTTTATCTAGTGGTTTCGAAGGAATTAGGTTAATGATAGCTAGAGAGCATGCGAGAAGGGATGATAAGGTGTTTCATAAAGAAAGAAGACATTGGTTCATTTACAAGCCTGTTTGCATACTCAAAACCTTACATACACAGTAACAACTTGGTGAAAGAAGATAAGCTTGAAGAATGAAGGGAGAACCACAAGTTTATAGTAAGATAATATCCTTAAAATTGTTAATACAACCATTCTTGAAAATTTTAGGGCTTTGAATCAAGTTATAGGACAAGTTATAGCAAAAAGAGTCTTCTCAGGCACCTAGAATGCACAGTTAGGGTTTCAGGAGGGTTTGCACTTTGAATGCCTTAATCAAGGAATTAACTCCTATAACTTTGTATGAATCATGTCAAGGGATGCCTTCAAGGGATTTTTTTTTGAAGTTTTAAGAGTGGAAAAGTTATAGCAACAAGAGTCTTCTCAGGCACCTAGAATGCACAGTTAGGGTTTCAGGAGGGTTTGCACTTTTGAATGCCTTAATTTTTTTTCCCCATTGTTTTTATACCCACGGTTTTGTAAAACTGCTTAAGCTATTGTCTATTTATATGGTGTTATGCATATGATAGATATCACAAGCAAATGTATTGTAGATGTGTTTTGAATTCGGCTGTGAATTCTGTAGAGTTTGTTGAGCATAGCTCCAAACGGATCTGGGTATAGTATTGAGAGAGCAGTGGCTTGTAATAAAATCTGAGCAAGTGATTCTTGGTGGACGTAGCCCAAATTGGGTGAACCACGTTAAATACTGTCTCTTTGTGTTGTGTTATTTTATTCTGCAATTTTATTTGAGATCTGTAATAATTTCTGCATATTAGTTTCTACTTTTGTGATTCTGTAAGGGATTATTCTGCATATTGTATCTCTTATTTTCTAACATTAAGTTATTTATGACAGTGTGTTACCCCAATGGGATATCACAATTCAAGGCCTAAAGGTGAGAGTCATTTTACAAAGAAAGTATGATCTAGAAGTAGAGTTAGGTAATGAAAGCTTAGAAACATCTAAAACCACCTAATGAGTGATTAAAATAACCTTCCTTTTGTATTGAAACTTCCTATACATTACTATATGCTTGACAATTAAGAGGCAAGGCTAGTAGAGGTTTTCAAGCCTAAAGGAAGATTTGGTTATAGAGGGAACAATTCAAGGAGTGGAATCCTGAAACTTTGCATACACCTTGGGTATGATGAAGAGTGACTAATGATGAAAATATCTCATTGTGGGTATTTTCAGTTTACTCCAACCATGGATGGTCCAAAATGCATGTCCTTAGGGAATTGATTTACAAACTGGGCAAGTAAGTAAAAGATTCAACTCTTGATTCTTTTCCATCAAATTTGGGGGTGATCTAGTGTTGTTTTAAGTATATGAATAGGGTATAGGGTGGAAGAAGGTGGAAGAGGACTAAAAATCCAAAGTAGACTATTTGAATGAAGAGAAAATGTAGGAGGATGATGGGTATGTTAGTGAGAGGTGAGTGAAGGATGAAGGTGAGTGACTGTACGTACCCAAAAATGTAGGTATTGTATTACCGATAAACAGGTCACAGAAACCCCAATGATGATTTATATCTCTTCTTAAGGTGTTCAAAATACAGAAGAAGCTCGCGAAAGTGTACATTTGCATCCTAGAAAGCCTTGTTTAGCTTTTACATATTTTTTTCTAGTCTCTACCCCCTTTTCCCTGCATTTTTGTCTTTAAGTTACAGAACAGCTGCCCTGCCTAGGCGGTGGTCCCATAGCCACCACTGCCTAGGATAGGGTGCAACAGTCCTATAACTGCCTCCCTGCGTAGGGTGGTGATCCTGTGTGCATATTCTAGAATGTTCTGACGATTTTGTCAGACGTAAAAATTCAAATTTCTATCCACATTCCTCAACCACTAAAGCTTGCATTTAAGTTTTGGCCACCTGGTAAATAGTGTTTTCCCTTTCTTTAATATTAGAAGAGTTCAATTTAGATTTACCCTCTAGTAAATGCAAATGCTATAAATACCCAACTTGCTTTCAAACAAATGGCCCCCCTCTCCTTCTGTGTTTGATTATTCAGTTTGTTTGAAGTTCTTGCATGAGTTTCAATAGTTTTATATTTTGCATGAATTATCAGCCTCTCCTTTCTGCTTTATAGATCATTTGATCTTCTTACTTTCATCTTACTTCATTGTTGTCGCATACAGATTAGTTTAGAATAAAGGTAGTATGATTTTTAGATTAGAATCCATCTTAGAGTTACAGGTTTTGTTTTGTCACAAAAGATCTATCCCAGAATTCTCGGCGTATTTGCGTTGTAGCCCCACAATAAATCCTGCTAGGAATTGCATAGTCAAGCTCTGTTCACTTGCACTATCCCTCTCTTACTTGCATAGTATTCGGTTTATATCCAAAGCTGCCATTGTTTGAGTATCTTCTACTGCTAATTCAGGCTATCACATACAAATGCTTTTCTAGATTCACAAGAACACGAAGGAACGGGGAGATCAAACTGAGGGGACAAGTCATGACACAATTAGATTTACCACTGTTCTATAAACTCCAGGTTTGAGCTATCAAAGTTGTAGTTACAATATATCACATAGAGTAGAAAATTATTTCATTTCAGTTAAAGCTCACTTTCGATATTGCCAGGAAAGATGTGGGGAATGACAGTTTCTAAGAAACTATCATTCATTCCTCACTTCTGAGGTAGGATCGGAGAGTCTTTCGATTAAACTAGTTAGTTATTTAAATATTTAGGATGAATTCACAACTGCACAAGGTGAATAGCTATACCATAGGCTACCTTGCTTATTTTAATTTTATTATTAGATTAATTGTCCATTTTCTGAATATATTAGAATACCTACTCTTTTAATTTCGTTCAAATACGCATCACTAAAAATACAAAAATAAAAGGAATACAAGTATAGTGTAGATATAGCTTTCATGGTTAATTTGCTCATTTCAGTTAAATTATCTTATGCATGAAAATTACGGGACCTAGAGAGCCTAGGGAATACGTGTTCGAACTGATAGTGCCTCAACCAAATATCTTCACAACATTAATGGATATAGATCAAGGGCTTAAGATTCAGGTCTTTCAAACGACAACAAACCAACAAGTAATCAGTGAACAATTGAGACAACTAAATATTAAAGACGACAAAACATACACATTTTGGTCAAGTCAACCCAACTATAGACTGCCCTGATAGGATATCTGCATGACCATACAAGAACCCAAAAGAGAACAAATATTTGGTTGTGATCCGTTAGTTCCACAGCCAGATGCAGGAGACCTTATCATTGACATAGACACAGGGTTACGTATACAAGTTACCAAAACCCCCATAAGGTATTCTAATAAGATCGCATAACTCTCTGGTACTAAACATAGAAGATGAAAAGGCTTGATGACCATTTGATAGTCCAGAAGAAGAGATTGATTCTTCACATGACCATAACAGGTCCACAACAACCACGAAACTCATGGTTGTGATCCCCAGGTCCCACAACCCAACGGGCCTGCAAGTCAATTAAGTATTGACACCGGCTTACGAACACTGGTATTTAGATCCTCAACCACTCCTGCCAGATATCATAACATAATTTTCTGTATTAAATATAGAAGCCAATCAATCCAAAATTTTCTAGGCTAGACCAGAAAACGATCCATAGTTTCTTACAAATTCACTACACCTCTCATTACCATTTTCCATGACCTTGTCTAGAAATATACACGAAGCACCTACAGGTCATTTTCCACGTATCCAACAGCGAATAGATAGGATCTCAGACAAAGCTTGACATTGATTGGAGCCTTCAAACAGCTATTATATTTGAATGAGTCCATTACATCAATTTAGGTTAGAAGAGCTTTCTTTTCCTTAGATTCACAGATTCCCTTATTGTGTGTTGAGGATATAAGATTTACCTAACTAGTTTGTCTGTATCCACATATATTCCATTCTCACCGGTTTTCCTTGGCACGAGCTCAGGAGGTTCAGGAACGAAAGAAGAGCTACTTATAGATTCTCATGCTCGCATGTCACTTTTCTATCGTACAAAATTAGTGTAAACCTGACGTGAACCTAACAAGTGTTCCCCTTTTATTTTCATTTCTTTCATCCACCTTCACTCTTTCCAATTATTCTGTGGGTATTCATATACCCCCCCGAATATTTCAAGATATGACACATATGACAAACCTCTCTCAGGTCTCGAAGAAAATTATGGTCAAACAAATAGACAACCGTTACCCTCACTTTCTACATGGGCTGACAACTATTCAAGTAATTACTTGTCATCGAAAACTCCTCCTTAAAGAACTAGTTCTAGTTCTTCGTTCCGAATTGAGGAGTTGGATCAACTCACACAAACACAAAAACCAGAGCCCTTAAGGCTCTAACAGTATGACGTTTATCTGGAGAATCCACTTCATCTCCTCAGGTTTTGTTTAGACCAAAAATTAATAGACAGTTAGATCCACTCCCATTTTTGGATGAGGAGTATTTAGCATGCTACGCTAGAAGTGAACAATATTTCCAAAACATGTACCCACCTATAGGGAGTTTGCAAACACAACCCGATACCCTGCTCCAAAAAAACACCCCCATTCGTCCACTTATGGGAAATACTTTCGGTGAAGCTTGGTAGGGTAATGATCAATTCATAATAGGGTATCATACCCCTTTACAACATCAAGGTGTACAACAACCTAACCATTAAGGAAAAAAACTGCATCTTTGCCAATCGAGGTCATCTCAGCCTTAGTTGATAAGGTTAGAGGATTAGAACTTGCTCAAGCAAATCAAAATTCATATTTTCAAGCAAGTAGGAATACCCTAACCCTCCGCATCATCCTAGCCAAGTTGACCTCCTTATAGGAACAGGCATGTTAGGTATGCCTCCTCAGCATTCGTATAGCTATCCAGTAGCAAACACCAACTAGAACCGTGTTTTCAAACGCCGCTCTAGTTGAAAAGTATGATACCTCCCAGCTTAGCACCAAATAACCCATACCAGAGCAATACTCCTCCCTACTTAAACATTTATTCAAAATCACCACATGGAGACACTTGTTCTCATCTCCCGAGGATGTTCACTCAACCACAGGGATTTCCTTATGTCCCTGTAAATACATATGTTATGCCATATCAACAACCCATGCCACCCCCACCCTTTTAGCAGGCACCATCGATGGTCAAAGCCTATGTAGTAGGGACTTACTTAGAATATTTAAAAGAGCCCCTAGAATTCACCATACGAAGTGTCATCCTTCCAAGACCTCTTCCTAATTTACCCAAATACAAAGGGGAGGGAGATCCAAATGCACATATTAAGGCCTATGCCACGGCCATTCGAGAACTACTCCCTTGGGATGGGGTTGTTGTTAAGATATTCCCTAAAACCTTAGAGGGTATTACCCTTGATTGGTACTATAGAATACTTAAAGCCTCAATACACTCATTCAAATAACATGTGTCGGAGTTTATCAAACCTTTTTGATATGAACAAATTGTTAAGAACATGAATCAGGGAATTCTTACATATTAAACAAGAGCATAATGAATCCATTACTCATTTTATTCAAAGATGGCATACAGTTCTCTACTCATCAGCAAGTGCTCTAAACATGGATTAGATGGAACTATGCAATTATATTTCTTCATTCCCTCAATAGAGAGATAAAGGAAGAAGTCCAAAAGTTCCCACTAAGAACTTATGATGAAGTACTCAAGAGTGCTCCTCCGAATAGATCAAGCAGCAATAAATAGTGGTCGTAATACATACGGAACAAATGGGAAATTAATCACTCCCAATCAAAACACTACGTCTTATCCTAATGCCAATAATACAAATCAAGGACCCAAAATCCTGAACAAAAACTACGGGGTTACAATAGATAGAGTAACAGACCAGGTTAAAATAGCAAATGTCGTAAACATTTTGCCACCTGTTAATAATCAGTGAAATAACAACTTTACTCCAACAATCAACGCGGTGGATTTTAATCGTCCATCATGACAATGACAACGACAACAACAAACAACAAAAATGGAAAATCCAGACACAAGGTCAAAATCAAAACCCAATTAGATATCAGGCGTCAAAACCAAAGGCAACAACCCTCAAAATTTTAACTCTAACAACCAGCAACCTAATCAGAATTTTGGGCCACAACAAGTTTCAAATCAATAACCTCGAAACTATAATCCCAACTTGTATTGTGGTTTCCACAAGATTCAAGGCCATGATAATAGGACTTGCCGTGACTACAATAAATTCATGCAAAATTTTCCAGAAGACCAAAGACAACTCTTTATAGATATGTTCTTAGCAAATTCTGTAGTACCCATGCCAAACACTTACACAGGGGCAGTCTCCCCTCAAAATGCACCCCTCAAGATCTTTAATGATCCACTCCCAAATCATTCTAATAATAACAGGTTAGATCCAAGTGGAATGAACAAGGGTGTTATGACAGGAAATAACGATCATGAAGCTTCAACTTCATTAAGTCCACCGGTCGCACCCCAATTAGGAACTCGACCGCAAACCAAGATAGTTGGCCTGGTAGAACTAGACACCGAGCTACCCATAGAAACCATAACAAGAACACGGGATTATTCTTCTCAACCAGTTCCAAGCTATCCATTAGAACCAGACAACATTCAACAAACATTGGTAAAACCCATAGGCGCTTATGATTTAATTAATGACTTAACAAAGACCTTCTCTCATATTTCCTTCTTGGATTTGTTGAAGAACTCTCCCGCCCATAGGGCTTCTCTCTTAGAAGCATTAGGCCTTGGTCATTTAATTAACATCACTCCTCCTCTAGAAATGCAAGTAAACCATGTAGACTTTGATGTCTACCCTCCAGGGCAGCCAAATAGGGATACTGAGTTTATATTTGATATAAGAAAAATGCCAACAGACGTTGAAATTACACAAAGAGGCAACCCAACTTTACATTTACAGGTATGGGTTTACAATAATTATGTTAAGCACGCAATGATTGATGATGGGGCAGCAGTTAACATAGTCCCCTTTGCTTTTCTTCAAAAGCTAGGATATGGAGAAACTAATTGTTCCACAACACGAAATACGCTAAGAGGTTATGATAGCCTCAAGGCCACTTCAATTGGAACCATAGTTTTACTAGTCACCTTAGGACCTAAGACGGTCCTCACCAAATTTTATATTATAGATCAGGAAACCAACTATAATATGATCCTCGGTCGACCATGGATACACCGCATGAAGGAAATCCCTTCCACATTATTCCAGGAAATAAGATTTTTGCACCTAGGGAAAATATTTATGGCACAAGGTGACCCAAAACCATTCGATATACACCTAGCATACTTGAAGAAGAGACCAAGTGTCACTCTGAGTTTGAACTCCCAACGAATCAACTTAGCAAACCAATCAATTCAAAACCAGAAGAGAAGTTGATACCTACAATAGAATTAGAAATTACAAATCTAGTCGAGGGCATTCCAACACTCAAAATGAGACTAACATCATAGAAACGGTATCATTAGGGACTACCGCAAAAATTGTAGAATTACTAGAGAAAGATCTACCCATTCTCCTACCATTTGATTCTATGGGTATGGGATACACCCTAGGAATTGGTTCCCTTCCATCAGATGAAGTTTGTATGGTAGAAGTAACCGAGGTGGAAGAAACAGACATGAGGAATGTCCCAACATCCATTTTTCCAAGCAAATATTGGACTCTCCACTTCGATGGAGCTAGATGTCGTTTTGGAGCTGGGGCAGGTGTGATCTTTACTTCTCCCGAGGGAAAGATCCTACCTTTTTCCTTTAAGTTAAATTTTGAGTGTACAAACAACGGGGCTGAGTACGAAGCCCTCCTCCTTGGCCTCATCATAGCCAAAAGAATGGGCGTTGATAACATTAGAGTGCTAGGAGACTCATAACTAGTTGCAAACCAAGTCTCTAAGGTATATGAGACTAGAGCTGAACATTTACAACTCTACAAAATGGCGGTATTAGATCTAAGCAAAGGATTCAACTTCATATCAATTGAAGCAATCCCACGAGAGTAGAACCTTCTCGTAGATTCAATAGCAACCTCAGCTTCCTGTTTCACTCCAAACAGTGAGTTGGAAAACACAAGTTTCACGGTATCACTTCATACTGAACCATTGGTGCGTAAAATACCAACAAACCCGCTCCTGACTCATATAGAAGCTGAGAATGAGTTTTCTATCCTGGATCACTTTGACAGTGATAGAATCACTCTCAAATATCTAAACACCTATGTGGAGCTACATCTCGCTCATCACATAGTGGATCTTTCCCTAATCCCACATTCCTCTTCCTATTTTGGAAATCCCATGATAGAGTCTCCTCCGCAAAAGGATCTCGATATCTACGAGGTAGAGAATGGAGAAAGTTTGGAACTACCTCTGGCCCCACCTAAATTTGAAGAAGGTAATGCTTCCTTAATCGAAGAAATAATTGACATAAACATTGGAACGGAGGAAGAACCAAAGATTTTAAAGTTAGGATCCTCGTTAACTCCAGAGGAGATAGAAATACACACCCAAATCCTCAAGGAACATCAAAAGGCTTTCACGTTTAACTACAAAGAAATGACAGGAATTGCACCACATATCATGCGGTACATAATCTTGTCACCAAACCAGATGCAAAGCCAATTAAAAAAAAGTCAAGACCAATGAAGCCAAAAGTGGCTCTCATGGTGAAAGAAGAAGTAATGAAACTTCTCCAAGTAGGATTCATCAAACCAGTTGACTATTCACAATGGGTATCTAATATTGTCCCTGTTCTAAAAAAGAATGGGAAGATACACATTTGCATAGACTTTCAGGATATTAACAAAGCTTGTCCCAAAGATGACTTCCCATTACCATCCATTGACATCATTGTTGATGCAACATCCGGATTTGAACTGTTGTCCCTCATGGATGGGTTTTCAGGGTATAATCAGATTAAAATATCTGAACAGGATCAAGCCAAGACCACATTTATAACTCCTTGGGGAACTTATTATTACGTTGTCATGCCATTTGGTCTTAAGAACATCGGCGCTACATACCAACGGGCAATGACATACATATTCCATGACCTTATTCATAAAATTGTGGAATCCTACATGGATGACTTGTTGGCCAAGGCCAAGAAGCGTTGTGATCACCCAGAGGTACTCTGTATCATTCTCTCATGATTGATCGAGTATGGTGTCACATTGAACCCAGAGAAATGCGTATTTGGCATAACAGGAGGCAAGCTTCTAGGTTACATTATATCCTCACGAGGGATTGATGTTGATCCAGCCAAAATCCGGGTTGTTCTTGAAATGATTCCACCATCAGATGAGTCTGGTATCAGATCATTTCTCGGGAAACTAGGTGCAATTCGAAGGTTCATTCCGGACTTAAGTTTTGTTGTTCACCCAATCAACAATTTATTAAAGAAAGATTATAGCATTGATTGGACAGAAGAATGTAACGAGGCCTTCGAAGCAGTTAAACGCTTCTTATTGTCTCCTCCCACGTTAATGCCTCCTAGACCAGATCATCCTTTGATCCTATATTCACGAGCTACTGATGTCTCCCTAGCCTGCATGTTGGCTCAAGAAGACAATGATAAACAAGAACGTGCAGTCTATTTCATTAGCTAGACATTGCTTGATTATGAAACACATTATACACAGGCAGAAAGAGAATGCCTTGCCATAGTCTTTGCAATGAAATGTTTAAGACATTACATGTTAAACCAAGAAACAAGGGTCATTGTAAAGACAGAATCATTTACAAACATTCCTCATGCAAGGGTCTTTATCTAAAAAGGTTGGATAATTTATAACCTTAATGGGTGAATTCAAATTAACATTTGTAAACCAAAAATCCGTTAAGGGACAAATCATTGCAGACTGGTTAGCTGACAATCCATTAGATGGAGGTGATCTGGTAGATTTGGACTTTCCCAATGAGTGCATATACTTTGTCAAAACCAGACCCCCCATCTCTACATGCCCTTGGTACACTGACATTGTCAATTTTATCATGGACCATATGTACCCAGAAGGTGCCACATCGCAACAAAGAAGGTGGTTATGCATTATCGCTACTAAGTATGTTATCTTAGAACAAGTGCTCTATCGTAAAGCCTTCGATGGAATGCTTTTAAGATGCGTTGACACTGAAGAATCCAAAAAGATTCTGTATGAATCCCACAGTGGGATATGTGGAGGCCATTTTGGTGGTCATGCCACTACTCGCAAAATACATCGGATGGGCTATTTTTGGCCCACTCTGGAACATGACGCAGTAGAGTTTGTGCATAAGTGCCATAAATGCCAAGAATTCTCCCACGAGATTCACATGCCAGCACAGGCTCTGCAACCAATCACAACCCCATGGCCCTTTTCCACGTGGGGCCTAGATTTGATAGGGAAATTCTCTCCCTCGTCAATAGATGGCCACAATTTTATAATCACGGCCACAAAATATTTTACCAAATGGGTAGAGGCCATGCCTCTCACCATCGTACCAGGTTCTGTAATCACTAAGTTTATTTTGAATCAAATCATTTACAGGTACGGTGTCCTACAAGTCATTATCTCAGATAATGGCACATCCTTTAAGAATGATGAGGTCCGTGAATTATGCAGTAAATTCAAGATAAACCATCATACGGCCTCTCTTTATTACCCTCAAGCCAACGGACAAGCTGAAGCCACAAACAAAACATTAAAATATATTCTCCTCAAAACAGTTAAGGAGAACAAATGAGATTGGCATTTAAAATTATACCTAGCCTTGTGGGCCCATCAAACCTCAATAAGAACACCAACGGGGGCAACCCCTTTCTCATTAGTATTCAGGGCAGAAACAGTTCTCCCGCTTGAGGTCGAAATACCCAGCCTCCGCATCTCATTACAAGGGATTCTTGGGAGAAGAAGCCTATAGAGAGGCATGCCTCTCTCAACTAGAAAGTCCTTGATGAGGCCAGGCTAAATGCCGAACAACAGGCATAGAGCCTATGTTGACCGGATGTGCCAACAATATAACAAAAAGGTCTACGAATGAGAAATATATGAGGGAGATCTAGTTCTAAGACTAGACAACTGGATTGATAAGAAAACCAGCGAAGGAAGGAAATTCCAGCCCAAGTGGTTGGGCCCATACCGAGTCATGAAAGACTACAAAAATGGTGCATATCTCTTGTGTACGCTAGAAGGTGAGGAGTTCAATGAAATAGTCAATTCCTTGCATCTTAAACGCTTTTATGCATAAGGCATCAACGTCACCATTTGTATATTATATCTACCTACATTGCATTAGTCACTTAGTTGTTTTATTTTCTTCACTCGTTTCGTAACTATTGTGGTCAAGGAACTTATTCTTAAGCAATTCATTACAAGCTTATGAAAATATTGGCAAAAGCATTCAAAATCACATCTCTTCAGTTTTCATAATATCATCAAATGGTTCCAAAATCATTTCATCAATTCGACAGACAAAGTCTTGACAAAAACCATACCAAGACCTGCATACTTGGTCATACTCATTCTTTTCTACTTGGTTAAGTTGTTCTTACCTACGGTCTATTCTAGAAGCTTCTTGGTGTCACATCTATCCTTCTTACATCTCTTTGAAACAAGGATACTCCAAAGTCACAAACCAGAAATGTCAAGTTAAATAAAAAATGCTAAACCAAATAAAATATTTTATTTTTACACACTTCTTTGCCCCACCAACCTTCGGTGATGAGCCCGCATCTCTTACTGGTGATACGAGGTTGAGAAAGGAAAGAAGTGCCCTTACTCGCCTATGTCATACCTTCGATGATGAGCCCATGCTTCCTACCAAAAGCATGAGACAAGGTGTAGGGGGTCCATTCACGTAAATTAGTGAATATTAATATTTTAAAGCAACGTGTTAAGTGAAACTAAATATCCAAATTCCAAAGAGATCAAATCCTTAAAACCAGATTTTGTTGACCAAGTTGCCATCTATGGATCTAAGTCTAGATAAAATGGAAAATAAGTTGCATTCTAAACTATGTAGTAATTTTGAGTAAGACTAAGCACGCAAGTCTGAATTTGATTTATCTCAATACCTTGTTTTTCTCTCATCATTTCCATTCAGTCAAACTCATACAATTTGCACCCTTTGCAACTCTTGGTGTTGAGCCCTCACATATTACTAGTTGCATGGAGTTAGGAGTGGGGCAAGTTCATCTCGTTATCATTATACATTCATCACGTTTTTCTGAAACAAGAAGCAATGAACATTTCCCAAAGAAGCCAAAATTTCAATACTACAATATGTTTGCATCATCACGTATCAACATTACAAAAAAAAATAAAAAGAGAAACATTATGTTCAACATTTTTTATCATTTTGTTATCCATTGCATACATTCTGAAAATCATACAAAGGAGTAAGTTACTAAAAACATCTAGTGTACACATAGGAAACGAATCACATAAACTTCTAGACATAAGAAGATCTAGATCCAAAAAGATATATAAAAAGATATATATATATATATATATGAATCATGTTTTATGTACAATGCCATCATGCACTAGGCATGGTCAAAATGCTCAATGAGCCCAGAAAATACAAAAACACTCGTATAAACATCCAACCAAAAATCACTGCAAAAGGACACTATGATCTCTTGATCCATGTGAGATCCCTCAGAAGGTGCACAACCGCATCTAGGACTCCTACTGTGACGATGCTCTGAATGAAACTGAGGGCTCACGATCATGGCCAATAGATGTGGTCTCATTGTGAGAATGACTCCTCCTCATCAAGCACTTAGTGGTCTTATATCCAGCTAACTCAGCACGGAGAGAAGTCATGATATTTGTCCGCCTTTCTAAACAGAGGCAAACACATCAGTATGTCTACCGGCTGCTGAACGCTCTCCCATGTCTGCAATAAGCTTGGCTTGTGTACTCTCCGAAGGGAGCAGTAGAGTGTCCACATGCACACCTGGTGAATCAAGTCTCACCATTCCTGAGTAGTCACTACAAATAAAAAAGGAGAAATAAACAAGTTAGAAAGTTGTCCATGATAAAGTCAAAAAACAAACGAAATAACAAAAGGGAAATATCAACCAAACAATTCTAACTAAAACAAAATCGAGAAAAGAGTAGTAACTCACTTAGATCTCTAAGCATCCAGGTAGGATCTCTAGGATTTGCACCTGCCACTGACATTGCTGTTGACTGATGGAGCCTCCCCCAAATCTGGAAAGAAGTGACGTCCTGCTATGGACTCATCATCTTCCCCAATGTCCCTGAGAAGGAAACTCCTCTGAGATCAGAGTCACCTTCTCTACAGTATCCTCTACCCTCTCGACCCTTAAGATACTCTGATTTTCATGCCTCTCAGAGTCAATATCATCCTCCGGCCATCTGCCCCACCTCTAGTCTCATCCCCTGCCGTCTCCTCCTATGTCTCCTCTCCTATGAATTCCTCGGAGTCTAAGTCCACATCAATGGGCTCATCGTTCTCTCCACTATGAGCAGGACCAGCTCCGATCTAAATTAAAGGTGCTTGAGGAGCACTGACTACCCGTCAGGTATGAACCACTTGCCTAGCTGCAATGGGAACTCCAGGAGTGATCGTAGTCCAACCTCGGCCTCTAGGACCTCCCCTGGCCTCATGAATAAACCTGTATACTGGCCCCACTGGAGGAAACATATCAATATAGGGGAGGCCAAAATACTGTGGTACTCTGTCAAAGGGGTGGATCTCTAACTTCCCCATCCTATCTATCAGCTGACTAGTAGTATAACAAGCGATCAATGTGTGTGTCTCCTCTCCCCATAACCCTGTCATGGCCTGATAAGGAGTGGCCTCCATGTCTGTAGTAGTCAAGGAAGCCACTGGCTGGTGTGGCATCCTAAGTATGGTCATCCCTATCCATCTCACTTCCCTGACAGCCCCGGGATCCTCTTCCTGTACACCTC
The DNA here is from genome assembly GCA_019776745.2 of Taxus chinensis. NCBI lineage: Eukaryota > Viridiplantae > Streptophyta > Pinopsida > Cupressales > Taxaceae > Taxus > Taxus chinensis. The sequence goes on from CM034146.1 coordinate 729,364,381, forward strand.
TCCCATAGGGAATGATGCACTCATACACCCAACTCATGACTAGAGTAGGGTGACTCAATGACTGCCCCTATAATCTGACCACCCTATATAAATCATGATAGGTGGTCCCAAGGATGTCTGCTCCCCAAGTGTAAATGCGGCCATGTGCCTCAATCTGTGTAATAATAGGAGCCCATTATAGTATAAAAGAGTATCCCCTCCCTTGTCCCCAATCAACCGCGAGGCCAAGATACCCATAATAGCCTGAGTGGAGCACAGGGATATCTGAACCAATAATAGAATGGACATTCACCCCCTTCTTCAAGCCCATGGAGACAAAAACATCTCCCATATAGGTGGCCCACTGAACCATATGAGATCTGGATACTGCTGTCTTAAGAGACAGCTACCTCCCAAGAATCGGGACCCCCAATATGTGATAAACGTTCCTCTAGGGTGATGGTCCACTCACCCCTAACTCCTGGAAATTGGAAAGTGTTCTGATCTACATCCCAGTATGAAAATAAGTCACACAATATGTGACTAGTAGGTGCAACATGAGGGACCTGTGCAATCCTCCAAATGTCAGCCCTCTGTAGAGTATCCCACTCTGCCTGAGTAAGTGCCTCTAGCACTGCAGGGAGCCAATCACACTCCCTCTCTCTACTCCATCTGATGTACTACTCCTTCTACATCCACCCAAAATAGAGAAAAAGAGTAAGTTAGTAATGTAATCCAACTAGAAAAATTACCAACAACATATAAAAATGTCAAAAATGCAAAGACAATTAAAAATTATATCTTCTTTTGCATTCTGTTTGAAACCACTACCCTGTGCAGAGTGGCGGTTTCCTAACCTCCGCCTTCTGAGGTAGCGGTCATGTAACCACCACCTTATGAAGTGGTGGTCCCATAACCACCACCATCATAGGGCGGTCCCATGACCGCCACCCTCCAGAGCGGCGGTCCTGTCCCGAATCACCAAACGGCTCGTAAGCCCTAAAACACTTAAAAAGAAGAAAAAATAGCACCATTTTGACTGAAATAAAGACCTACCCTATGGGCGCCCCCCTAGAGACTCATTTAAGACTAACATTTTCAAAAATAATCCCCCCAAGACCAAGATTTTAACATTTCTATATTTTAGGTTTAAAAATGATAAAATGAGAAGAACTAACCTGAGACTTTACGGGTCGATGTCCTGCTCTCGGAGGCATGATCATGATCTCACAACGGACGTTTTTACTACACTCTCATCGAAAACGGTCACCATGGGTCCCAGAGCTCAAAAACCACCAAATCGACACACGTAAATGAATAGTAAAATGAGTTTGTTTTACATATATATAGTATTCTAATTTTGTTTTGAGTGTTCTTACGTAGAGTTGGAGTGTTGACGGAGGTAAGTTCTTATCCCCGCGTAAATGGTAAGTCCTCATTTCATATTAATTTAGTATTTATTTTTCAATTTATTTTATCTATCTGCACTTGAGTCCTCTTTTCATTTTGTAGATAGCGGGAATTTGGGTGGCGACATTTCGACACACGGGCATGTCAGGTATAGCTTCTAACTCCCCATTTTGGGACCGCCATACTCAGACCCACCATTTTATGCCTCTTCATGGCTAAAATGCTTCTCTGAGGGGGAAATATGTACGTACCCAAAAATGTAGGTACTGTACTACCAGAAAGAGGTTACAGAAACCCCAATGATGATTCAGATCTCTTTGCAAGGTGTTCAGAATCTAGAAAATCTCGCCAAGTGTACATTTCCACCCTAGAAAGCCTTGTCTAGCTTTTGCATGTTTTGTTCTAGTCTCTACTCCCCTTTTTCCTTGCATTTTGTCTTTAAGTTACAGAAACCGCTGCCCTACTCTGGGTGGCGGTCCCGTGACCGCCGCCCAGGACAAGGCGGCGGTCCTGTAACCGCCTCCCTGCGTAGGGCGGCAGGGCCTTGGCGGTCCTATGTGTGCATTTTCCAGAACATTCCGACGATTTCGTTCAAACGTAAAAATTCAAGTTTCACCCGCATTCCTCAACCACTAAAGCTTGCATTTATGTTTTGGCCACCTAGTAAATAGTGTTTTCCCTTTGTTTTATATTAGAAGAGATCAATTTGGATTTACCCTCTAGTAAATGCAAATGCTATAAATACCCAACTTTACTTTCAAACAAATGGCCCCTCTCCTTTTGTGTTTGATTATTCAGTTTGTTTGAAGTTCTTGCATGAGTTTCAATAGTTTCATATTTTGCATGAATTATCAGCCTCTCATTTCTATTTTAGAGATCATTTGATCTTCTTTCTTTCATCTTACTTCATTTTTGTCCCATACAATCAGTTTAGCATAAGATAGTTTCATTTTTAGATTAGAATCCATCTTAGAGTTGCAGGTTTTGTTTGTCACAAGAGATAGATCCCAGAATTCTTGGCATATTTGCGTTGTATCCCCCTTCAATAAATCCTGCTAGGAATTGCATAGTCAAGCTCTGTTCACTTGCACTATCCCTCTCTTACTTGCATTGTATTCATATTTATATCCAAAGCTTCCATTGTTCGAGTATCTTCTGCTGCTGACACTATCACGTACACACTTTTATCTGGATTCACGAGAACATGAAGGAATGAGGAGATCAGCACTGAGGGGACAAGTCATGACACAACTGGATTTACCACTATTCTATAAACTCCAGGTTTGAGCTATCAAAGTTCTAGTTACAATATATCAAATAGAGTAGTAAATTATTTCATTTCAGTTAAAGCTTCGCTTTCGATATTGCCAGGGAAGCTGTGGGGAATGATAGTTTCTAAGAAACTATGATTCATTCCTCACTTCTGAGGTAGGATTGAGAGTCTTTCGATTAAACTAGTTAGTTATTTAAATATTTAGGATAAATTCACAACTGCACAGGCAAATAGCTATACCAGGCTACCTTGCTTGTTTTAATTCTGTTATTAGATTAATTGTCCATTTTCTGAATATATTAGAATAGCTGCTCTTTTAATTTCGTTCAAATACGCATCATTGAAAATACAAAAATAAGAGAAATATAAGCATAGTGTAGATATAGCTTTCATGGTTAATTTGCTCATTTCAGTTAAATTATCTTTTGCATGACAATTACGGGACCCAGAGAGCCCAGGGAATACGTATTCAAACCGGTAGTATCTCAGCCAAATCTCTTCACAACATTAACGGATATAGATCAAGGGATTAGGATTCAGGTCTTTCAAATGAAAATAAACCCAAACAAGTAATTAGTGAACAACTAAGACAATTGAATATTGAAGACAACAAAGCGTACACATTCTGGTCAAATCAACCCAACTATAGATTGCCTTGATAGGATATCCACATGACCATACAAGAACCCGAAAGAAAAAAAATATTTGGCTGTGATCCATTAGTTCCACAGCCAGATGCAGGAGACCTTCTCATCAACATAGACACAGGGTTACATATACAAGTTGCCAGAACACCCGGTAAGGTATTCTGAGAAAATCATACAACTCCTAGGTACTAAACATAGAAGCTGAAAAGGCTTATGACCATTGGATAGTCGGAAGAAGAGATTGATTCTTCATATGACCATAACAGGTCCACAACAACCACGAACTCATGGTTGTGATCCCCAGGTCCCACAACCCAATGGGCCTACAAGTCAGTTAAGTATTGACACTAGTTTATGAACACTGGTATTTAGATCCTCACCACTTCCACCAGACATCATAACACAATTTTCCGTATTAAACGTAGAAGCCAATCAATCCAACATTTTCTGGGCTAGACCAGAAAACCACCCATAGTTTATTATAAATCCACTACACCTCTCATTACCATTTTCCATGACCTTGTCTGGAAATATACACGAAGCACCTACAGGTCATTTTCCATGTATCCAATAGCCAATAGATAGGATCTCAGCAGAGCTTGACATTGATTGGAGCCTCCGAGCAGCTATTATATCTGAACGGTCCATTACACCAATTCAGGTTAGGAGAGATATTTCTTTTCCTTAGATTCAGCAGATTCCATTATTGTGTTGAGGATATAAGATTGCCCAACTAGTTTGTCTATATCCACATATATTCCATTCTCATCGGCTGTCTCGGCACGACCTCGGGAGGTCAGGTACGAAGAAGAGCTACTTGTAGATTCTCATGCTCGCATGTCACTTTTCTATCATACAGTGACCACCATAGTTGATGAAGTAGCATATTTTTTAGAGAATGAAGCAAGGTATAATGATGTATTATAACCTTCTAAGTGATAAATAATCCAATTTCTTACATTAGAAGCCAAGTTAGGCATAATAAGAACCTTATATGATCCTCCCATTGCAGAGTAAGGTAGAAGTGAAGTTTGTAAACATGTTGATAGATGAATATATGATTGATTTTATATTTTCTCTGCATAATTTTTTATGAGAGCATGGGTTTTGTTGTTGTGATTTGGTTTTGATGATTGAATGCATACTTTGTGGCTCATAGTGTTGTGTGAGTGTGTGTAGTGGAAAGTGACAGTGAAGATGAGTGAAGAGAAGAGATTGAAATCAATCTTTGACCATGGGTACATGATGCCACAGTGGATGAATAAATTAGTAGTAGAAAGAGAAGAGGTCAAGTCAAAAGAAATGCATGAGAACATAAGAGAGCAAGAGCAACAAAGAAGAATGGAAAGGATTGTGACATAAATAATAGATTTGATGTAAGCAAGGGTTGTTAGGCTTTGGAAATCAGATGACCCAGATGATAAAGATGAAGGAGAGTCAACAATAGATATTACTAAAATATTGTTAGAGCTATTGAATCATATCAAGAGAGAGCAAGAAGATAGATAAAGGAAAAGGAAAGAGGAAAGGAGGAAGCAATTGGAAAAAGAGAGTGAGTTGAGGATGCGTGAAGAGATACAAGAGTTGAAGAGGGATGTGGGACAGTTGATAGAAATGATAAAAATCCAGATGGAAGTAGAGGAACCAGTTGGAATAATGATTATGAAGAAATCTAAGTGGTCATTAAGGCTAATTGTGAGGAAGAGAAAGAGAGAGTAGTTGAAGGAAGAGATAAGACAAGAAGAAAGGAAGTTGAATCAAGAATAGAAGAGGTTGAGAAAACAAGAAAAGAAAGTTGACAAAGAGATAGTGTATGATGAAAAGAGTGATGATGTATATCAAGAATTTCATGCTTGTTACCTGTCCAAGTTAATGTACAAAACTAAACACAAAAACCTTGAAAAACTAAAATGAAATTGATACCTGATGGACGAGATCCGAAGATGTAGACGGATAAGAAAGCTGATGTAGATAAGACAGGCGCACACGAGCAATTTTGCACAGTAGATCCAAGTAACCTACGAGACACCGATGCTTGACAGAAAAATACCATGTTAAAAGATATTTAGGTGGACTGCCCGAGAAGCGGGTCTGGGAAGCGATAAGCTCCCTCGGCGGATGTCAGTCCACGTTTTCAATTAAGTAAAGAAGCATACATGATAAAATATGTACGTACAGGACTAGATTTTTTGATCAAAGTAATAAACAGAATCTAAACAGCAGACAGAAAGCAACAGAAAAAAGGGAATTATGAAAACAAAGCTGGATTTGTGTTACCTGTGTCCTTTTACCTGTCTGCAGGATGATCGAGGTCGATTATGTAGAATCAGCGTCGACTGGTTCAGATCAGTGTCGACTGATATAGATCAGCGTCGACTGATATAGATCGGCGTCGATCCGAGACAAAGTGTGAGAAGGTTTGGGAATCGGAAAACGAAGGCAAGATCATCAATGTCTGTTGGATTTGCAGAAGCCGGAGAGATACTGGCAAGGCTCCACCTGTGCTGGATGCAGGAACATAGTCACCAGAAAATCAATGGAGACGTGTGATGTTGATGTGATAAGAGTAGAGTAACGGTGCTCCTCTCAGGGATTGATTTGGACAAGATTCACTCTCACTCGATGGATAATGTTCAAACTTGATGTTCGGAACTCTCTCGTTCTCTCTCTTACAATCTGTGTCTAACCAGAACTGAGTTCTGGGCTTCTATTTGTAATCGGCACTGACCGAGATTAAATCGGTGCCGTTCTGAAAAATTGGCATCGACCGAGTACCAGTCGGTGCCGATCTGGGAACAGACTCCTGAAATGGCCAAACAGAGCGATTTCTGGGAAGATGAGAGTGATCCTTTCACCTCAAGTACGGGAGATATCCCGCTACTCGGTTTGGGAGGAGGAGAAATAGGGGGGATATATGGATAAAATAGATATGGGGTAGATAAGTGGTTAGGATACATGTAAAAAGGTGTAATTAAATAGTTAATATTTAATTACTCATGGGTAAAACACATTGGGGTGAATTAAACTTAGGATAGGTGTTTAAATCACAAATTGATTAATACTCCAAGGGGGTAGTGGTGATGTAAACGTGCCCCAGGTTACCCGAGAAGGTAAACGAATGTGAGGGACACTAAATTGAGTAACCAATTTTAAGTGTCTACATTTTGCCCCTTTTTGTTGAGTAACTTGCGATAAGCAAAGTTGCAAGACAAAAACAAGGAGGTGGAAGAAAGGAAGAGAAAGTGATGATGCAATCCCCCTCAAACTAGGGATGGGATGGGTGATAGAACAAACAATCCCAAGTTGGAAAAGGTAGATGAAAACGTAGGATGCCCCAGCTGGATGTCTGGAGTAGATCTGATCATTAATGATGCATAAACATAAATAAAGAGGCAGCCACCTAAGGAACTCACATTGGTAGGGTAGACTAGACGGTCTCCTCATGAGACGACGTTAGTTCCTACAGACCCATGAGTGTAATGAGGGCTGCAAAATAATCAGCCTCTAAAGAGAGACACATTGGTAGGGACAACTAGACGGTCTACAAAGCAGACGACGTTAGTGCCTACAGACCCGTTAACTCTAAGCTGCCCAAAAGTACGAGTGCCCCACGCAAAGGGAAAAAACTCGAAATGGACGGTAATATCAAAAATATGTGCCAAAAGGCAACATTCAACGCACAATAATGACCAGATAAATAAGCCAAGCATCAACACTATGGCAAAAAGATATGGAAAATCGGCGGCGATCACACTAATTGGCGCCGACCTAAATAAACGGTGCCGACGAAAGAAATCGGCGCCGACTGTTCACAGCACATATAAATATGCGAATGGAAAACGTGAACGATTTATTTACATTTAATCTTGTAATCACTAATATCAATAAGTTACTACCTTATTATTATTAGTTGAATGAGATATAACAATTAAATAATTGATGTTGAAATACCTGTAATTGGATAGACAAAGACTGATATGTTTATAGTCATATAACTATGGACTTATATGACTATAATGGATATTATTCTTGGCACTTGATAAATTTTATATGGTTGATTAGGATCAGACTGTCACTATTTTAGAACACCATGGATATGACTAAAACCATTATATGATTTGAATAGATAGATATGAGGTAATTGTATGTGAATAGACTTGATCCTTTTTTGGTGATTTTGATATAGAGATTCTTGATTAGTTAAGAGCTATATCCTCGATAGGCGTTTGTAAAGGATTAATGTATTTGGACTTTATGTAGATCTAAGATAAATTATTAGATAAATGGTTGAGTTCAATAGGAAAATATCATGTGAAATGCTTAAGTGGGTAAGTTGAGGTTCTCGTTGGAAACTGAGTCTTGGTCATACATCAAGGATGTAGTGACATACCACGACCTTTTTTAGAGCTCAATTGGAATACATCTTAAACATGAAGAAACATGTTAAATCAGTACTCACATTATCTGATTTATTATATTCCAGGATCTGGATTTGAATCCTAAAAACCATGCATACATGGCCCTAAATGAGGTCCTTAAAATAAACCTGACATTAACTAGCCGCAAACCAGATTTAGGATGGAAACGGAAAGAGCAGTAAGTAAGTATCTTGTCAAAATTTACAAGGGACAGAATACATGTTCATATTGGGAAAATATGATTCTCCATATGATCGACAAAAGGTCTTAAATCTCAGCTTCATGATTTTGGCAGAAAAGCAAACTGATCAATGCGGGAAGTTTTCTAGATATGGAAAGACTGATCAATACGGGAAGTCTTTCAGCGATGCTTAAAAAGTGTACAAACTGACGGAAAGGCTGATCAATGCAAGAAGCCTTGAGTATTCATTTGAGAAATAACCATCCTTCAAGGGAGCGGTCTGTATTTTGAATTTTAATGATAGCCATCCTTCGAGGGCAATGGTCTATATCTTTTGATTCATTTGACTGTATGGATAGCTGTCCTTCAAGGGATCAGTCTATCTTTTTTGGATAGCATATCTCTCTCTCTTTTTTTTTTTTTTGAAAATCGTTTTGGAAGAAGCTGAGTTTAGACCTAGATAGATCAGATAGAGGGGAAGAAAACATAAAAGAGCACGCACTCGTGCCCTGAGTATATCCGATTAAGATAAGCACTTGGGATAGATGAAGTGGTGATTAAGGTATCCCTACCATGAGGAGGAACATATCCAAAAGAAAAATGAAATGAGTAGAGCTGCGATATTCATATTTAAGGTAAAAGAGGCAATAGGTGGAGAACCACATATTTCCGAATCACCATGAAAGTATATGACTAGTTGTTAGATGGATGAAAGATCTATCTTGTGACTAAATTTGCGTAAGATAGATCTTAACTGTAGAAGGGTCGTAGATGCAAAGCATTGAGAGGTTCCACTTCAAGTATACCATCCATGGAAGATAAACGATAAGTCCCAGACCCATATTTATGAGTGATAATGTACGGGCCCATCCAGTTGGGAGCAAACTTACCACGTTGACTCCTTTCGAGTGTAGTGACATTTTGGTTTTCTTTAAGAACAAAGATCACCAATTTTGAAGTCATGGTGCTGCAAAGTGCTTGTTATAAGCACGTTTGACATGCTCAAGATAGACTTTATGATGTTCAAGAGCGTTGAGACGCCGCTCATCTAATAATTCAAGTTGTGCTAGACGATTTTGACAATAGTCCTCATCAGAGACAAATTCTCTAAGAGAAACACGGAGAGATGGGATTTGGACTTCTAAAGGAAGAACAACCTCAGACCCATAGACGAGAGAGAAGGGAGTAGCACCCGTAGGAGTATAAATGCTAGTTCCGATAAGCCCAGAGAGCAAAAGGGATGTGTAAATGCCAATCCCTACCAGCTCGACTAGTTACCTTTGCGATGATATTATGCAAAGTTTTATTGGAAGCTTCGGCCTGGCCATTAGCTTGCGGATAGTATGGAGAAGAAAAACTGAGTTTGATATTGAAAGCATCGCAGAGATTCTGCAAATCAACGTTCTTGAAAGATTTTCCATTATCTGTGATGAGTTTGTGTGGAACACCAAAGCGACAAATGATGTGTTGATAGACAAAATCAACTATGGGCTTAGCTTTTGTTGAAGAAAGAGGGATAGCTTCCACCCACTTCGTAAAGTATTCCGTGGTAGTAATGATAGAATGATGACGCTGTGAAGAGCGGGGATTGATGAGACCAATGAGATCAAGACCCCATTGCGAAAAAGGCCAAAGAGATCCACTGCAGGTTGTAAAGCTTGACTAGGGATATGTGTAAGATTAGAATGTTGTTGACACTTGACACATTTCCTAGTGTATTCACAACAATCTCGATTAAGAGAAGGCCAATAATATCCCAAACGCAAGATGCGTTTAGCCACAAGGCCCAAGCCACTAAAATGTCCACCACAGATACCGTCATAGACCTCCTGGATAGCTTTAGATGATTCACGGGTTTTGAGACATCGAAGCAAAATGCCGTCAAAGCCCGCATTTGTAGAGGATCCCACCTAGAATAGTATAGCGATTAGCGCGTTCAGGATAAAAGATCTCCTACCCATTGGAAGTCAGATCTGGAGGAAGCACCGAATGAGACAGATAATCAACAATCTGTCGATACCACTCATCCTGAGTATCGGCTTTGTGACAGCATGGATTAAAGTTAGTTGCCGGAGATGAGATGGTTGATCTAATAGTTGCACAGCCACATAAAGTCGCGAGTCTTTGGTAAAAGGTGGGATAAGCAAAGCTAACGAAGCAATTGTATCTGCGAATCGATTCGCAGTGCAAGGAATAGCTTGGATAGTGAATTAGTATCGAAAGATTGGAGTTGAACAAGAATGATATCATGATATTTTTGAAGGACATCATTCTTGCATTGATAGGCACCTGTGACTTGATTAACGATGAGTTCAGAATCACCAAAGATGTCAATATGACGAGCGCCGAGATTAATGGAATTTTGAAGAACCAAGACAAGAGCATTATATTCAGCCATATTATTGGTGCACTCAAAGTTTAGATTTGTGTGTGATAGGGATAGGGGTACCCCAAGGAGGAATCATCACGAAAACCTGCACCTCCCCCTTGCTGACATTTGGATCCATCAAAGAAGAGTTTTACCATTAAATGGAGATAGACCAAAATCAATTTGTTGGATATATTCATCGGGGAATTGAGCAAGGGGGTTTTGAGTGTCCGGAAGAGGGCATCAGCTAATTGATCTGCAATAACCTGACCCTTGATAGACTTTTGTGGGATAAAAACGAGGTCAAATTCTGTCTTAAGCATGAGCCAACGAGTGATACGATCATTGTGATAAGGCTTCGCATGAATTGTCTTGAGTGGATTGACACTTGTGACAATGTAAGTTTTGTGATCTAAGGTAGTGTGAATGATAGAAGCTTATGTAAGTTGAATATTAGAGGATAACATAATTGTCAGTTGGAATAACGTGTAATTACATTATGGAGGGTGCAATTATGAGTGGGTGAATAAACAACTTGTTCTTAACCATGAGTTGTCCCGAGTAAACAAGATCATGGCTCCCAGAGCATGGTCAGTCACAAAGATGAGAAAACAGAAAGGCTCACCCCTAGCGTGGAGGTTTTAGCAGTTATGTGGAGAAAGAAGATAATTTATGAGATTATCAATCTCCTTAAATATAGGAACATTCATCATCCTATTCAAATGGATGTAATACTTCTTATGTAAGGAGCAAGAATGAAAAGGATTGACAACAGTCTTGATGCAATTGTGAGATTAACTTTTCATTTGGTATCAGACGCAGGTTCGGAGACTGCAAGGAGTTTCTTTAAGCTTTCATGATCAGGGGGAGGCATCTCAAAGGATATATTATATTTTTCGTTTCCAGATGTGGGTCCACTTCAATACCCCTGTGTGCAGAAACGTGCTGATCAAAAGCCTACAGAAGAAATTTACTAGTGAGAACCCAAACACGCAGTTTGGAAGAAATACGGATTTTACTATGCAGCTATCAAATTAAGTGACATCAATTCTTCTACTCAAAGAGAGGTGCAAGAATCAATAATGATGAATTCTTGATGACAAGTTCTTGATTTACTGAGGAGATCGTTGACGTAAGGTCTTCAACAGTAAAATTGTGTAAGAGTACTTCATGGAATTTTGTAGGTCATTACTCAGTATTGTACAAAATAATGGTTGCTAAATGTGATTCTTAAGACCGAAGGGCATGATTTCACGATAACAAAAGGTCCCCCAAGGAGTTATGCAAAGACAGTCTTAATAGAAAAGGATCTTCTGGCATGATGGAGAAGTTTGATTCAACTCCACCCACTGGAGGAAATGAATTGGCATAATGGAATGCAAAAGCATCTCATGACCCGCAGTTAAATACCATTGAGTCTGGTCGATATTAGGTAGAGCCTAAATACATCTTTTGGATTTCAAGCAAGATCTGCAAAAGAAATCCTGGAAGTCTCTTAACAAATTTGAATTGGTTCCCAAGCTTTAGTTACAAAGTACTACATTGAAGAAACCCATTGTACGGGATGAATCGATGGAAGTTAGAACTGAAATTATGCCGAGAGCATAGTGCTGTAAGTTTCGTTCTTTGCTAAATCAAGCTAGCTGGAATTAAAGAACATCTAAAAGATGGTGCATGCTTACGCAATTTTTGTTAATAGCATGCCGGTTTAATGTTGGGTAGAGTAACGATATTTTGAACCACGATATCGGGATCGAGTCCTACAATATCCTCATATGCCCAAGCAAAAGCTTGAAGATGGTTGGAAAGAAAAGTGGTAAAATCTCCTAACTCCTGTGGATTAAGGGATTGGCCGACCTTAATGATGCGAGGGTCTTTAGAAGTCCCTATATTAAGGTCGACAGTGGCTTCGTTGAGAAGTGTATACGTGTCAGAGGAATGGTCTTAGGAAGATAAGAATCCTTTGCCCCCAGATAGGTGAGAACAGAATCATCATCCGCACAGTGGATACTGTTGATAGTCCTAGTGATGAGTCGATCTCCTATGGTAGACTCTTTTCTAGTTGGAGGAAGGAGGCTAACGGTATGGAAGGTGGAAAACCTGTCATCTAGTCATTCACCAGGCTATGGGGACGCTAAGGACAGATGGTATTGACTAAAAAAAAAAATTCAGACAGGATGGAAATGTGCGTCCGTCCACAATCGAGTGAAACTAGCTTCTGACATAGTTTTGATTTTAGATGTGTTCACATCAGACTAGGAAGAGGCTCATCGAGAATAGTCTATGGTGGCTTTTGAAAGAGGTTTAAACTCCATGACTCAAATTTTTGATGTGGAAAATGATCTACGTACGGTCCTCTGACTGTCGTACGGTCATGCACACCTTGTTCATATTTTCCCAGGCCAAAGCCCTTCCACGGCAGGTCGATCAGTAAATGAAGTTTTTGCAAACGACAAGGATGATCATGTAGCAGCAAGATCCAGATAGCAAGATCCAGTAGCAATTAATACTCCGACAAGGCTTGATGTTTCCTAGGAGCTCTTACCCCATGTTCACATCTAAGGGGGCGATATGTGAGGCGTATCTAAGTTGTACCGTGAACATAGAATATTATGTAAGTGATTATATGATCTAGGGTAAGACCATATGTGTTGTACGATGCGACCAATTACCAGGCTGATATGTAAAGGTTGTTATGTCTGGGTGAGTACCATACTCATTAGGTTATGAGATGTTGAGTGTCCAAATCATTAACAGAGAGGAAGCTCTCCTAATGAGAAACGCTTACAATGTCTCGTATAATAGCATGGAGTTGTAAATCTAGGAGTTATGTGTGGAGATAGGTATGGAAGAAGATGAGGCCCCGTAAATATAGGAACAAGCATTTTCCTATTTAGATGGATGCAGACCCTGTGGTCATGTTGCATTGTGCAAGAAGGAAAGAGTAAGATTTCGAATTTCCTTTATGCAGTATATGATATTAACTTCCCTCATATTGATATTTTAAGCATCGATGGAGGGTGGACGGGGACACAATGCATTGCACGAATCAAGGAGCGTACGAGGATCATATTATAGTGGAGTTTCCCTTCAACAATGTAAAAGAGTTCGTGAAGCAGCTTCTTACCTACTCGAATGGGTAGGACCACAGTTCCTAAAGTAATGGCTATCTGATCATTAAATGATCGAAGAGTGAAAGGCGGGGGTGACACTACGTTCTTTGGTAACTTAAGCTGCTCGAATGTGTGTGAGGAAATGACGTTAAGTGCAGCACCACTGTTGATCATAAATGCGTTTTAATGTAGTGTTGTCGATCTGGACTGTGATAAAGAGGGGAGCCTCTAAATCCTCAGAAGAAAGAGAAGGAATTTCTAAGTATTCAAAAGAAATGGTGGTTGATGGTCTATTCAATCCAACAACCATCTTGAAAGGCTGGGGCTCATCTGAATTCATTGCGATGCGACGCAGATTATCAATCAGAGCCTGGCGATCTTGCAGAGAGGATTGAATGAGGTCAAAAAGAGACATTTTGACTAGAGCCTGGGTGAGTTGTTTCATAAAACTCTCCTCAACTGATACGGGAACTTGAGCCCGAGGTGTAGCACGAATAGAGACTCAGGGTCTCGAGGCTTAATGAGGAAGGAGAAATTCCTTCAGGGGCTGCAGAAATGACAACCCGTGGTCGAGATGCTGTAGATGAGGATGGATCATCATAATGTTGGGTTCTAGTGGCGATATGAATTGTGTCGATTTGAGAAGGTGGAATATCGTTTGGACAAGGAATCACTAAGAAGGAGTCGGTACTGAGTCAGATCGTTCCCAGGGGCTTCAGTTACTGGTAGCTACATTGGATGACCCATTGTGAGATAATCGATGGGTTGGATCCTTAGCCGAGAGCAAAAGATGTAACTCTTCTTTAACAAGCAGGCTGTTGACAACTAGATTGAAGGGCATTTTACACAATCTCAGTATCATGACCCGGGGTACGGTGGTAGGCACAGAATCAACGATCAGAGTTAAACACGAGGTCAGGATTAACTCCTGGTTTAATCATATCCTCATATGACCAAGCAAAGGCTTGACGATGGATGGAAGATTGGATAAGTTGGTGAAGGATTTCAGTATAGAATCCTGTATATTAAGGGATTGGCCGACCTTAATGATGCGAGGGTCTTTAGAAGTCCCTATATTAAGGTCGACAGTGGCTTCGTTGAGAAGTGTAGACGTGTCAGAAGGAATGGTCTTAGGAAGATAAGAATCCTCCGCCCCCAGATAGGTGAGAACAGAATCATCATCCGCACACTGGATAGTGTTGATAGTAGGAGAGTCGTCTCCAACTATTTCAGGGAAAACTAACGGTATGGAAGTGGACCTATCATTAGTCTTATAGGCTAGGGGCCCTAAGGAAATGGTATTGACTAAAAAAAAAATTTAGACGGGATGGAAATGGCGTCGTCCACATCGAGTGATGCTTCTGACCTAGTGGGAGGAGATGGTTCCTCAATAGGAAGAGGCTCATCGAGAATAGTGACGGTGGCTTTTGAAAGAGGTTTAAATCCTAAACCAAATTTTTGATGTGGCATGAGAGTTGGAATGGATGCGAGGTCATGCACACCTTGTTCATATTTTCCCAAGCTAAAGCCCTTCCATGCGCATCGATATAAATAAGTTTTTGCAAACGTGGGATTCTGTAGACAATCAAACCCTGTTAAATAAGGCTTGGTCCTAGGAGGAGAATCCGGGCGATAGTGAGGCATATCAAGACCACCGTAAATAAAAATTAGTTTGTTGATTGGGTAGACCAATGGTGACGATGCGACCAAGACCAGGCTGATATTCAGGTTGTTTGTCTAGTCTACCATACTCATTAGGTTTGAGATGGGCGTCCAAAGAAAAGAGAGGAAGCTCTCCTAATGAGAAACGCTACAATGTCTCTTCTAGATTTTGTAAATCTGGTAGTTTGGTTGCAGGTATGGAAGAGGATGAGGCCCCGTCAGGAGAACAAGCATTTTCCTTTAGAGGGGCAGACCCTGTGGTCATGTCGCATTGTGCGGAAGGAAAAGGATCTCCTGGATGAGTATAGATTTTTCCCTCATATTGATATTTTAAGCATCGATGGAGGGTGGATGGGACACAATGCATTGCACGAATCCAGGAGTGTCCGAGGATCATATTATAGTGGAATTTCCCTTCAACAATGTAAAAGAGTTCGTGAAGCAGCTTCTTACCTACTCGAATGGGTAGGACCACAGTTCCTAAAGTAACTGCTAGCTGATCGTTAAATGATCGAAGAGCGAAAGGCGGGGGTGACACTACGTTCTTTGGTAACTTAAGTTGCTCGAATGTGTGCGAGGAAATGACGTTAAGTGTAGCACCACTGTTGATCATAATGCATTTTAATGTAGTGTTGTCGATTTGGACTGTGATAAAGAGGGGAGCCTCTAAATCCTTGGAAGAAAGGGAAGGAATTTCTAAATCTTCAAAAGAAATGGTGGTTGATGGTCTATTCAATCCAACAACCATCTCGAAGGGCTGGGGCTCATCTGAATTCACTGCGATGCGACGCAGATTATCAATCAGAGCCTGGCGATGTTGCGGAGAGGATTGAATGAGGTCAAAAAGAGACATTTTGACCGGAGCCTGGGTGAGTTGTTTCATAACACTCTCCTCAACTGATACGGGAACTTGAGCCCGAGGTGCAGCACGAATAGAGACTCGGGGTCTCGAGGCTAATGAGGAAGGAGAAATTCCTTCGGGGGCTGCAGAAATGACAACCCGTGGTCGAGATGCTGTAGATGAGGATGGATTATCATAGTGTTGGGTTCTAGTGGCGATATGAATTGTGTCGATTTGAGAAGGTGGAAGATCATTTGGAGTGGAATCACTAGAAGTAGAGGTCTGAGTAGATCGTTGGGGCTCAGATGGAGCTAAGATGACAGGAGATACTTGTTCCTCCTCCTCCAGCAAAAGATCACTTTCTTCCAAAAGGCTGTTGACAACAGATTGAAGAGCTTTACATCCCTCGGTATCATGACCCGGGGTACGGTGGTAAGCACAAATCAAATCAGAGTTAAACCAGGTAGGTTTAACTCCTTTAGGGTTATAGGGTTTAATCGGAGGAAGAGATATGGATGAAGATTGGATAAGTTGGCGAAGGATTTCAGTATAGAATCCGTTAGACAAAGATGAGGACAGGGATGATGAAGGTGCCTCTTCTACTTTAACAGACTGCCGAGGTAAAAGAACCTGCATGTTAGGTTTGATAGTCTTTTTAGGGATCATCTTATTTTTTTGGACATCTGGAGGAGCAGCCTTGGGCACTTGAGGTGGAAGTAAGTGAGACATGATTGATTTCGATGGAGGAGGAGCCCCTAAAATAGATTTTGAAGATGATGGAGATGTGACAAGTGTTGTGGTCTTCAGAGATAAAGGAGGCTGTGCTTGGTCGAAACTAATGATGATTTAGATAATGTCGATTTAGATGAGGAAGAAGCTCCCAAAGTAGGTCTAATTGGAGGAACAAAGGGTGCCCTGGTTTTTGGTAATGAAGATGACGATTTTGATAAAGGAGGTGACGTCTTTTTAATAGGTAAGTCCACTTTTCGAGGTGTTGGTGAAGAATGTGTTGTAGAAGAAGATGATGGTTTTGATAGGTTTGCAGAAGAAGATGCCTTCTCAGTGGACAAATCCAATCTTTTATGAGGCGTAGATAGAGATTTTTGCGGGAAAGCACCAAGAGTCTTGATGGTCCGAACTATAGGCTTTCCCTTTTCAGGGATGGTGACAATTTCAACCGCATAAGGTGATTGTAACCTTTTCGGGGGAAACAAAGGGGGAGATGCTGATGACGCAACGTTAGATTTCAGTTGTCTCGGTCTAAGTTCAGGAACCAAAAGTGTATGGGTGCTGGTGCTACTTCTTTAGATTTTCCTTTAATAGGCAAAGTAGCATTGGTGATGGAAGAAGTGAGTGATGAAGAAACAGTTCCTTGCAAGGGAACTACTTCTGGTACAGTAATTGTGGGTGAAACTACTGTAGGAAAGGAAATAGGAAGAGTCAAAATCGAAGACGCTTCCGTTCGAAGTTGGCACAACTATAGGTACGTTTACCAATGGCATAGTCGTAGCAAAAATGGGAGAAACAGAAGTAGATGTATCCACGGTGGAAACCCGAAGGGATGTAATTGCCTCGAGCATTGAAAGAATATCTGACGATGAGACAGATGAGGATGACACTGTCTCGGGTATGGATGGAAGGTCAGACAAAGAAGTAGAGAGAGATGAATCCGTATCTAGCAATGTAGGAATATTCGAAGACGAGCTATTTGAAGATGGTGGAATCCCAGCGATTAGTGAAGTGGAAGGAGGTTCTGATTCGGTCGATGTGTTCGCAGATGGCTTAGTTTCAGAAGAAGATTCTTCAGTAGAGATGAAGCTGATAGTATGAGTGTTTGGTTTTTGAGACTCTAAAGCATTATGGTTCGGGGAATGATTGGGAAAAGGTTGCTTAAAAACATCAAGCGCTTGATTTGGGGGAGCATTTGGGTTATCCAGAATGAGCTCGCCTTTATCAATGAATTTCTGGACAAGATTTTTGAAGGTCTGACATCGTTCAATGTCATGACCTTTGGTTCTATGATAATGACAGAAGTCATTTTCCCTATACCAGAATGGATGTTCTTGGTTTTCATCAATATTCCTAATGGGGGGAAGTTCAATCATGCGAACTTCCAACATTTTTTCTAAGATAGAAGCATATGATTCCCCCAATGAAGTGAAAGATCGAGATGATGAGGACCCTTTTCGAGAAGATGAGGAGTCTCTCCGTGGTGTTTGATTAGAAGTGTTATCGGCTCGTGATGTTTTTAATACGATAGCGTTGGTGGATCCCTGATTCTTGTCTTTAGAAGTGGAAGGATTTGATTTGGTAAACCGAGAAAAATCTGGTTTAGATTTAGAGCGAAGTTTTAACTTCCCTTGTTCAATGGCGCGAGACTCAAGTTTGCGTGCCATCGTAAAGGCTTCTTCAAATGTATGAAAGGTCTGGATCCTTAAAGTGGAAGAAATATGGTTAGCACAAGATCGAGTAAACAACTCGATCTGTTGGGATTGAGGAAGGGAGAAAGACAATTGGTTTATTATCCCTCTCCAACGAGCGACAAAGTCTGCAATAGACTCATCATCAAATTGACGAATGTTATAAAGATCTGTAATCGAGATCTTATGCGCGATATTTATTGAAAAGTTTTCAACAAACATCTGGGCCAATTGAGAGAAAGAAAACAAGGAATGTTGAGGAATGTTATTGTACCAGTCTAAAGCAGGACCTGCTAGAGACATAGGAAAAGTACGGAGCATAAGCTCCTGATCCTGGACTATGAGGTAGCAAGCATGTTTGAATGCTCGCAAATGCTGTTGAGGGTCCTCCCGACTATGAAATTTTGAAAATTTAGGAAGTTCCCATTGGGGAGGATAAGGCTTAAAAGCCACTGAGGGGTGAATGGGTTCATTACACACTTCTTCAAAAGAGTATGAAGGACGAGCCCCTTTGGTGGAGGCTTCCAAGTCTGTGATTTTCTTGAAAAGAATTTGAACCACGTCAGATTGAGGAGGAGGCACACTGGCATGTCCTACATAAGAAGCAAATGGTGGATGTGGTTGAGGTGTCAACGGGGGATTCATCTGTTGATTGATAGGATGATAAGAGGAGTAACCAGGTGTTCTGGGTGACGCCTGGTGGGGTATTTGCTGTGAAGGAGCCTGTGTATAGGTAGGCTGTGAGATAATAAGTGGTTGAGAAAATGAAGGTTGGATGATGGACGGAGCCTGTGATTGGTGGACTCCTATGCTTGTTGACTGAATCGGAATAGATTGAGGAACATGGGTGTCGATTTGATTGGACATGGTGGGGAACAAGACCTGAAAGAGGCTTTTTACTGCTGGATTAGTTATTAAGGGTGCCGATGCTAGAGGATGGGCGAAGGTCACTGTTGCTGGAACATTGGAAGAAAAACCAACTGGAGGACGAGAAGTAGGAACCAACTGACTAGTCGAAGGGGGTTGACTCATAAAGAGGTACTGACCCTGGGACACAATGGACGACATAGATGAATTAACAGCAATATGTGGGTGTGCAGACGCACCCATTATAGCCAGAGAAGAGGACTTCTCAGAAGTAGGTTGTGGAATAGTCGAGGTAACTGCGGCATTAGGAATAGGTAAGACTATTTGAGAACTAGTCGACATGGTCGGTGGAAGAGAAAAAGGAGGCACAGGTGCGCCACCCTCTTCCATGGTTCGAGGCAAGAAAAATGATGCTAACTGTTCTACAAAATCCTGGGATGGTTCACGAGGATAATCATACACTTGTTGGATTGGTGGTCCCTGATCAGATATTTGAATAGACTTGTGTACTAGGTAGTCCATAAGGGCTACCGGATTGCGATCAAGGAGCGCCTGAAATTCAGGATCCCCACGAGGAACATACTCTATGTCAGAAGCAGATGATATTTCTGAAGGACTAGGGGAAGCTGGACGTGATGGGGTTGCTTTGGCCTGATAGAAAGGATTATATGACCAGGATGGGGAACCAACTAACAGCGGTCCCGAGGAAGACCTGGGGGGTGCCGAAACATCCACACTAGTGGTGATCTCGGAAGAAGAAGGGGCCAGTTGAGCCATTCTTCTAGATTGTAACCGAGTGATGACCGTCATAAACACGCAGAAAAGAAGATTGACCTAACTAATGCACAGATAATTCAAGCAGCGTAGGTGATTATCTCCTTTAAGTTTTGATGCTTTTAAGAAAGAAAATATTAGGGAAGGCCTTTTAGAACAGGAACTACTCAGATAGCCAAACTAAGGATGGTTTGGGAATGTTTTGGTGAGGAGTCCCGAAGGCACTTCAGTAAAAGACCGGTACGTGGCTTGATATAGGGGCCTACCCCCGCACTTCACACACCGCTGCGATAAGGGAGTCGGGTGCTTTGCCAATATATACCAGAACTTCCGTGAATTTATAGCGCGGCCCGAGTACCGCGTAGGCTCTTCCTCTTGGATGTCACTTCCAAGTAGGTGAGGCCAGGGAAAGAATTTTTGTTTAAATGCTTTATACCTAGTGATTTTGGCTTTGTGTGCAAGGGTGAAAAATAAAAATCAAATAGTGTCACTACCGATTTTGATCAATTTTCCAGCCTAATTAAAACTAGATGAAAAACATACAGCAACAATGACAAAGAAAGAGTTCTTTTTAAGCACTTAAAATGAAGTGTTTGATTTCGATGAAGACAAGTCAAACAGATTCTTTCCCAAATGCGATTAAATTCTTTTTAAGCACCAAAAATTGAAATGTTTGAATGTGATAGAAAACAAACAAATTTTTTTCTTTATTTATTTATTTTTTTTTTTAGTTCCTAAAAAGGAGAAAACACCGTAAAAGAGAAATACCTGTAGATTTAGCTCTCCAAGGTGTGTGGACTTCAAAAAGCGTGTTGTTGAGCTCTTCCCCTCGAACAATCCCACGAACAAGCAAAGTGCTCCACAAGAAAAGGTTAAGCAAACACCAAACAAAATCCAGAAAGATATATCCAGATAATGGTGAAACGAAAAATTTCTATTTTAAGGAACTAGAAAAATTTCAAGGAAATAACAATTTTGCATAAAGAGATGGATCAAACATGCAATCTTGAAATCAAAATGAAATATTTACTAATTTTATAAATAGAAATGGAATTGAAATTTGTAAGGAAAGAACGGACTTAAGAAATTAGAAATGAAAGAAGCGAGACTGAAATGATGAAAGGAAATGCCTAAGCAGAACTGATAAAAATCAGTGAGGAAAAAGAACAAAGCTCAAAACTAGAAAAGAGATGAACTTACCAATAAGGGACTTTGGTTGGGTCCCACCAGGGCGTGCCAGAATGTTGATCAAGAATTTCGCGCTTGTTACCTGTCCAAGTTAATGTACCAAACTAAACACAAAAACCTTGAAAAACTCAAATGAAATTGATACCTGATGGACAAGATCTGAAGATGTAGACGGATAAGGAAGCCGATGTAGATAAGACGGGCGCACACGAGCAATTCTGCACAGTAGATCCAAGAAACCTGCGAGACACCAATGCTTGACAGAAAAAGACCACGTTAAAAGATTTTTAGGTGGACTGCCCGAAAAGCGGGTCCGGGAAGCGATAAGCTCCCTCGGCGGATGTCAGTCCACGTTTTCAATTAAGTAAAGAAGCATACATGATAAAAGATGTACGTACAGGACTAGATTTTCTGATCAAAGTAATAAACAGAATCTAAACAACAGACAGAAAGCAACAGAAAACAGGAAACTGTGAAAACAAAGCTGGATTTGTGTTACCTGTGTCCTTTTACCTGTCTGCAGGATGATCGGCGTCGATTATGTAGAATCGGTGTCGACTGGTTAAGATCAGCATCGACTGGTATAGATCGGCGTCGATCCGAGGCAACGTGCAAGAAGGTTTGGGAAACGGAAAACGAAGGCAAGATCGTCAACGTCCGCTGAATCTGCAGAGGCCTGGAGAGATACTGGCAAGGCTCCACCTGTGCTGGATGCAGGAACAGAGTCACCAGAAAATCAATGGAGACGTGCGATGTCGATGTGGTAAGAGTAGAGTAACGGTGCTCCTCTCAGGGATTGATTTGGACAAGATTCACTTTCACTCGATAGATAAAACTCAAACTTGATGTTCAGAACTCTCTCGTTCTCTCTCTTACAATCTGTGTCTAACCAGAACTGAGTTCTGGGCTTCTATTTGTAATCGGTGCCGACCGAGATTAAATCGGTGCCGTTCCGAAAAATCGGCGTCGACCGAGTACCGGTCGGTGCCGATCGGGGAACAGACTCCCGAAATGGCCAAAAGGAGCGATTTCTGGGAAGATGAGAGTGATCCTTTCACCTCAAGTACGGGAGATATCCCGCTACTCGGTTTAGGAGGAGGAGAAATAGGGGGGATATGTGGATAAAATAGATATGGGGTAGATAAGTGGTTGGGATACATGTAAAAAGGTGTAATTAAATAGTTAATATTTAATTACTCATGGGTAAAACACAATGGGGTGAATTAAACTTAGGATAGGTGTTTAAATCACAAATTGATTAATACTCCAAGGGGGTAGTGGTGATGTAAACGTGCCCCAGGTTACCCGAGAAGGTAAACGAATGTGAGGGACACTAAATTGAGTAACCAATTTTAAAGAATAGGGCAAGTGCTAAAGTAACTTTGGAAAATGAAAAGGACAATGAAAATGAAGGCATAAACCAAGAAATGGAGGTGAAAGGTGAATAAAAGAATGTTATGGATGAGAAAAAGAAAGTGAATGATGAATAAGAAGGCAAGAGTCATGGAGAATCAGATGTAAACAAGGAAGAACAAAAATAACATGTTCAAGAGGTAGACATGATGGCTGAAGAAGAAAATGAAGAAGAAGAAGCCTATGGAGAAACATAATTCCTTTATGAAGAACAAGTGTAGGATGAAAACCAAGCAAGGCACATGAATGAAGACATAGAAGATGAAACAACTAAAGGAGAAGACCAGGCCAGAGTGAAGATGAAGAAGCAAAGAAATTGGAAAATGTATAAGAAACCATAGCTATGAGGTCTAATATTTCCCTATCCCTAGAGTATGATGTAGGAACATCACTCTATCTATCTAAATAAATCATGAAGACATCAATTAGGGGTTTTATAGATGTGTTCATGAATCTTAGAGGTCATTAGGTGTCAGTTAGTAGTCTATGTTAGTGTCTAGGCCTTTCAAATTTCAAATGAGTCATTTTCCCTCCAAAATGCTAATTCAAACTGTAAGGTCAATCTTAGTGTGATTTGAGAATTTGGTGTACTCTTGAAGCTCATAATATTTTTAAGGATGGAATGAGGCAATAGGGGTAATTGAGTCCTCTCTAGGGGTCATAAGTCCTAAAAAGAGCTATTCCTTACAAACTTAAGGCATTCTAGGTAAGAATAACCTTCAAAAAGTGAGTTCACATTATGAAATATGTTGTAACTGACCTGAAGAACCAGGAATCTCAAGCTAATGATTGTAGAGAGGGTATTAAGCAGGATCATGTCATTGGTGTATTTATTCCCATTCAAAAGGAAATCATGGTGAAGCTTTAATGAGTAAAAATGGTGATGTGTTGTGTGTATGTGACTATGTGAGGAAATTTTGTATGTTGAATTCTAGGGGAAATATTATGCATGTTTGATAGAGAGGTCATAGTTGACATGTGCAGAATATATTCTTCAATTTTTGTGTGAAATGTCATTGTGTGCATGTTGATACATGTTGTGCAATTTTGAAGTTTTGATGAGTGGTGTGAGTTCAGTAGTTAAATGATCTATGTAAGAAAAAATTCCATACATTTGAAGGAGGATAAATACATTGACTTTTGACTTTAGTAGTTCTTGTGAGGGTTCATAATTTGTGTGAAGACTTTACTTAAGTGAGGTTATGTTGAGTAGTGTATTATGTAACTTGATCAAAAAATTTGAGAAATTTGTCACATGAGGAACATGAAAAACTTGAATCTTTAAGGATTGGGGGGTCATAAAGTTGTTAAGACCTTAGAGAAACTTGAGAATCCCTCATAGAGGAAGAAGAACACCTTTAGTTTTTAAATACCCTTGTGGTCTTAATGAACCCTGGTATACTGTGTCTCAGTATTGCATGAGAAGGAATTAAGGAATCCTTAACCATCTGTATCTATTGGCTTTAAAGGAATTAGGTGAATGATAGCTAGAGATCCTGGGAGAAGGGATGATAAGGTGTTTCATAAAGAAAGAAGACATTGGTTCATTTACAAGTCTATTTGCATGCTCAGAACTTTGTATACACAGTAGCAACTTGGTGAAATAAGATAAGCTTGAAGATTGAAGGGATAACCGTGATTTTCTAGAAAGATAATATCATTGAAATTGTTAATACACTAATTCTTTCAAAGTTTAGGGTTTTAAATTGAGTTATAGCAAAAAGGGTCTTCTAAGGCACCTAGACTGCACAATTAGGGTTTTAGGAGGGTTTGTATTTTTGAATGCTTTAATAAAGGAATTAACACCTCCAAATTTATATAAATCATGTAAAGGGATGCCTTCAAGGTATTTTAATAGAATTTTTAAGTTTTAAGGGTGGAATGTTAAGTTTTTTATGATAGTGTGCTGCCCCAACAGTATATCACATTTCAAGGCCTAAATGTGAGAGTCATTTTACGAATAGACTATGATCTATAAGTAGAGTTGGGTAATGAAAACTTAGAGACATATAAAAACACCTAATGGGTTCTTGAAATAGCCTTGATTTTGTATTGAAACTTCCTAGAAATTATTATATGCTTGACAATAGTAGGAGGAAGGGTTAGTATAGGGTTTCAAGCCTAGAGGAAGATTTGGTTATAAAGGGAACAAGTCAAGGAGTGGAATCCTAAAACTTTGCATACACCTTGGGTATGATGAAGAGTGAATAATGATGGAAATAACTCACTGTTGGTGTTTTCAATTTACTCCAACCATGGATGGTCCAAAATGCATGTCTTAAGGGAACTGATTTGCAAATTGGGCAAGTAAGTAAAAGATTGAAATTTTGATTCTTTTCCATCAAGTTTGGGGGTGATCTAGTGTTTTTTTAGGTATATGAACATGGTGTAGGGTGGAAGAAGGTGGAAGAGGACTAAAAATCCAAAGTGGACTATTTGGATGAAGAGCAAATGAAGGAGGATGATGGACATGTTGGTGAGAGGTGAGTGAAGGATGAAGGTGAGTGACAACTGTAGTTGATGAAGTGCCATCTTTTTTTTCAGAGAATGAAGTAGGGTATGATGATGTATTAGAACCTTCCAAGTGATAAATAATCTAATTTTTGGCATTAGAAGACAAGTTAGGCACAATAAGAACCTTGCACGTTCCTCCCATTGCAAAGTACGGTAGAAGTGAAGTTTGTAAACATATTGATAGTTGAATATATGTTTGATTTTGTATTTGATCTACATCAAATTGTAATTTGTTTAGAGGTTATGGGGTGTCTACGTCAAATTTCACTATATCAATATTTATTCTCTTATCCCTCCTTGATCCCATTGACGGATTGCACAAAGTACTAAGTGGTGAATGCATAGGGCAATTTTATTCCATGCAGACCAATTTCCATCTATCTTCATAAAATGTGCCAAGCAATAATTCATTGCCACAAAAAACTTTTCCTCTCCCTCCATATATTTTGAAATTTGGTTTGGGATCCTCTAGGCTTGTTTAAATACATTTTTTAAATTCCTTAACCAATATGCAAATCGAGTCTTATATGTATTATTGAGGGTTGTGGGCGCCATGAATTATTTATACTAGCACAACAATGAATCTATTATATTTAGGGAATATTCAACATTAGTTCCCCATTATCCTCAAGCACACATATTTTAGTAAAAACAAATAGTAGGAGGATTTCTCCCCATCAGAATTTAATTTTTTGCTTTCTCATGTGTGAGATCCATGTCTTCCACTATGTTATATGTGATGAAGTGGGATAATTTGTAAAACTTTCCCCTTTGCCATCTTATACGTGACACATAAATACTTCTTATTCACTTATGACCATCTCTTCACTCATGCTAGCTTTGAGGTTTGTAGTTGCACCACAAATCTTGTCCCAAGGTGTTTGATATCCTTGATAGGGAACGTCATGCCTCCTCATTTATAACTTAGGAGGTTTACAATTAATTCCACCTCTTGACCCATCTTCCAAGTCATGCGCTAAATTTTACCTTATGTTGATCAACCATATTTTTTGGCTTACCATGTAACGTGTAATCCTCATGCGCTAGCCCGTAAAGTAGAAATACCCTCAAATTCTCGTGAAATCAAATACTGGAATAACTCCACTAGTTTTTTTTAATTAAGGTATATCATACAATTATAAAATCCCTACCTTCTCTATTGTCTTCTTCATGTCGTCATCATATATGCCATTCCCCGTGCTATATTATTAGATTGTTTCTTGCACCATGTCCTTGAATATTATTCCATCTAGCCTACATACAAGGTCACTGTAATATGATGTTTTCATCAATCACACCTATGTATTCCACTTCCATACTACCCTCAACTTCTCTGGGGTACCAAATTTTTAAGTTTAACAGAAACACAATGGACCTTTGGTATTTCTTTTCCCTTTTTGTGGAGGTCATGGTTTTCTTGTCTTTCTTGGGCCATGGAAGAACTTGCCCCTAATTCTTCGACATGCACTTATTTTTCTATATACACTTCTTCCACGCTTAAATTTTATTTGATAAATCACACCACTCGAGCCTTCTCTAGACATTGATCTTGTGGTACTTGATGAAGTTGAGTTGTGTGAAGTGCTTGATTCTTGTGCAGAGCCTTTTTATTATGCCTCTTCTATCAGTTTTTTGTCTTACACTTAGGTCGATGTTGGTTTTGATTTACTCTAGGGTGGTTTATTACCACATAGTTTCTCATTCTACCTAAAGAACTTGACCCCCATTCTAATGATGATCGAGGGTTTTGGATTTGTAGTTAGGGACACGTTCTTACTCCTTTCTTTGTCTTTTTCCACCCTTTGTCGACTATAAAATCTTTGATCTTGTGTTAATGGTGGAAAATTTCTCATTGTTCAAGATGTTGAATCACTTTGTTCACTCTTTTTTGTTATTTATCACGAGAGCTCTCCATTTTAACTATAAGGTAATTCCAAATGAATTACCCCTTCTCTTATTTATACCCTTATCTATAGGTCATAAATGCATCATTAATTATCTTTAGCAAGTGCGAACCTTTTCCCTCCAATAATTACAATTAAGACTCAATTGTTGATATTTGTTCCTTGCTTTCCATGTTTCTTCATAGTTTGATGTCCCTCTAGAGTGCACCATTAACTTCATTGTCCTTACTTCATCATTTGTTTTTCATTCACATCTCTAGTTGCGTTAGGTGGCTTACATTAATGGGTCGAATCACTTTTTCTTGTGCATATTCTCCCTTCTTAGGTTCTTTCCTATCCCCATAGCTCAACAAAATTTATTTAAGACCCTATTTTTCACACACACCACTATCCTCTGAGTCATATTTTCCCTTTAAGATTTTATCTCAATCCTTTTTATTATTTCCCATGCGAGACTAGAATTTTTTTTATACTTCCCATTTTTTTCATTTCCCTGAAGGATCATATGACATGTTTATGAGAATTCCCTTGATTAAGTTTGTTCAATCTCGAATTTTTATACCTTATATTATTAATGTAACGAACATATGTTTGGAGCTAAATAAAAACTAAGACAAAACATGAAATATATCCATGAATTTTATGCACTTATTACACTGAGGAAAGAAAAACTAAATATAAGAATTAAAATAACATCTAATCTAATGGTATACACCTTGTTAAATTACAAATATGCTTTATTGGTAGTTTAGTTTCATCCTACTTCAATTGAAGTATCATGAGAGAAAACTTTCAATTAAATCCCCCAGTTGACATGCCCTGATTGGCAGAATTGTGACTATCTCATAAGGACCTAGCCAATGCATTTTGAATTTCCTTGGATGATACACATAATTTGAATCATATAGTAAATTTTTTTTGACCACTCTAACAGGTCTTATTTTTAATATTCCGATCATGTCATTCCTTTTGTCTTACTTTCTCTATGTTTTGAGTCCATCAGTACTTATAATATTTTCTTATCCAATTTTAATAACTTTTCTAAGCACTTAGTAATCAAAGATTCATCATCCAAATTAGCGATATGTGTGACACATAGTGATGGTTCCATGAATTCGATTGGTAATATTATCTCTATTCCATATACGAGCTGAAAGGGAGTTGTTTTGTTCAATTGCATATAGGTTGTTTGATAAGTACATATTTTTGCTGAAATTTTATTGTCCCTAGTCTTTGTGTCTGACATTGTAAATCTTCGTTAGAGCGTGAATTTTTGTATTGAAGGCTTCAACCATCCCATTAGCCCGTGGGTAGTAAGGATTTGTTTTGTGGTGCACCACTATAAAATCATGCAATGATATTCTTATGGTATCATTCAAAAAATGTGTCCTTCTATCACTTGTGAGGCTTAAGGGACACTCGTAGAAAATTATTATATTCTCCCAAAGGAACCTTGTTGTAGTAATTTTTATGTAGTCTTGTGTTGGTGTTACCTTTTCTCACCTGATTAAGTAATCATTTGTTGTAGTAATATACCTTGCACATGTTCTACGTATCATGAGGTTTATTGGTCCAACAAAATCAATTGCCCAATTTACAAAAGGTCCTTAAGATACTATTAGTATCAATGTAATTTCATCATGCTTATTTGGTTTTTCGAACCATTGGAATTTGTTGCACGCTTTGACATATGCCTTTGTATTTGTGAACAAAATATGCCACCATAATCTTATTGTGATTATTTTTATGTAGTAGCTTCTCTGATGTAACGGCCTCCTGTAATCCCTTCATGTGTTTTACGAAGGATAATCTTACTGTTGATCTACGTTTCCAGCTGCCTATCCAGATGAGTGTACGAGTAATCAAGAAACACAAGACAACATCGAGTATACAAGGGCTTAATACCTTGGAGCATGGAGATGGATGATACAGGCGCAAAGAAAACAGATGCATGATAGCAAGAAGCTAGATCTGCAAAACTTAAATAGATAAGATTAGATCATAATATGCAGGGGTTTCCTAGATAGTGCCGGTTCCAAGAGGATTTTAACTCCCTTGGAGGCTGTCAACCCCCGTGTCAGATAATAAAATAATAAATCATGAACAGTAGTAATAGAATATAAAATGACAAACAACTTAAAATAACAAGAGGACTTAGCTAGTGCTTTGCTATGGAGATGAATTAGGCATCAAGATGGCAAGATAATGAACCATGGAAAAGGTTTCTCCTTCAAATGGGTAGATCTTAGTTAAGTTCTTTCTTCTCTTCTCTAGGCCTAGGTATCTCCAGGTCTTCAGTCCTTTTTCTAAGTCTTCTGTCCAAGGTCCTTTGAAAAATATCTCTCCCCTAAAAATATGGGGGAAAACCCCATATTTATGGCTTAGATGTGAGACTAAACTGCAGGTTAAATGATACCCAGGGTGGAGTAAAGTAACCTGCATTAGGGATATGATGTGATCACGTGGGGACCACTACTTGAATTATTAAGTGTAGTGGGGGGCATGGTGGGTGAGAAGATTCCATTTAAAAACAAAGGGTGTCAGAGATATGCATTATGAATTAAATAATTTGTGAGAGATGGGGGATGATGCCAAAAATTGAATTATCAAATGGGTCCATATGGAGCCCATTGATAATCAATAAAATAATGTGAGAAAATAGATAAGATTTTATTTAATTTAAGAGAAGGAGATGTGAGAATGGAAATAACATGAATGTGAGATGATGAAGAGGCACTATAACCAAAAATAAGTGTCTACATTTACCCCCTTTTTTTGAGTGGTTTGCGATGGCAAGCCACGAGACAAAAAAAAAAAGGGTTAGATGAAAGATGTGTCTGAGGATGGATGAATATATGACCAAAGGAAAGATGCCCCAGGAAAAAAAAAGGATCACAATAACAATAAAAAAATTATGGCGGTGACTCTAATATCACATCGGTAGAGGAAAATTGCGGTCTCAACAGAGACTAAGACGACAATGTTCTACAGACCAGTGAGTGGGTGAAGACCACTGCAATATGGATGTAAACCAAGATGACCAATGGGTCTTAGGAAAACATAAAAATATGTGCAAGTGAATGTGAAAGATGTGTGCAATCCTTTGTCTGTGAGGAATCTTGTGAAAAATCATGTATCTGCATAAAGGATGAAGATGAAGATAAAGATGCCCCCAGCACAGGGCATGAGAAAGACACAAAGTGAGTTATATGTGTTGACAAACACAAGGATGAAAAGGTGCCCCAACATAAGACATAGATAGAATAATCCCAGGGGGAATATATATGTGGAAAATATGAGCAGATAAGATAGAAAGGTGAGATAAAATTCCCTAAAAAGGGTAATAAGTATGATGACAATCATGTTTTGTAGGAAAGAATGCATAAGTGTTAGCAAATTAGAAGGCGAAGAAGACCAAAAGTATTATTTCTTTGGTAAGTGTGATGGAGATACTTTTGCGACAAAACAAAAGTAGAGAAAATATACATGGAAGAGAACAAGAGTAGATAGGTGATGGCCATTATGGTATCTTCTAAGACAAAAAATTTCAAAAGAAGATGGGAAGAGATTCTTAGAAATGGATATGATGATGTCCATGCGGAGAGGTTTGACGAAGATAAAAGATGTGACATGGTTCTCAAAAAGAGAAGAAGTTAATTTGGAAAAGAGAAGAACATGAACGGTAATGAAAGGGATAGATGACAATACATAAACGGAGAAACATTGGCATTAAATGTGAATGCCAAATGTAAGAGATGTTGAGAAAGAGAAAAGGGAATAGATAGGAGGATTGGTTGATTATGAGAAGAGAAAGAAAGATTGAATATGAAGGTGACAAGGATATGGAATAGAGGAACAAAGACAAAGGAGGAGAAAATAAAGAGTGAAAGGGGAGGAAGAAGATAACAAAGAAGGATTATAGAGAAAGGGAGAAATGAAGAAGGACAAACAAAGAGAATACAAGAAAAGAATAGAGCAGAGGATGAAATAATGAAAAAGGGAGAGAGTTATTCAAGACAAAAGGCGTGATGAAGGATGGAGCAGAGGAAAACAAAGAGGTAATGGAAAACGAAAGAGATGATAGAGCAAAGAAAATTGAAGGACATAGATCATAGCGAGGAAATCCAAGGAAAATAATATGGAACTGACCACATGGAAATGCATGTGGATGATAGATGATAAAGGAAATGGGATAACGCTGAAGAGTCAGGTTTTTGACAGGGAAGTAAGTAGGCAGTGTGAGATAAAATGGGGAAAAAGATGATGTAGAGGAAGTGAAATAAGACGAAGATCAGAAAGGAGGAGAAGACAATGAAGAAAAGTATGTAGAAGGAGGGGAACCAAGAATGAAGATATTTGGTAAAGAGTGAGAAGCATAAGGAACGTAAAGAGAAACTTGAGGGAAGGAATGACATCGATTAGAAAAGAAATGGAGATGCATGAGATGAGGATATGTTGATGACGAGAAAATAGAGAGAAGGTGTATGATGAAGAAAATGAAGAAATTCACAAGGAAGAATGGAAAATAGAGAGGTGGCAAGGAAAAAGAAAGGATAGGATAGGAGAGGCAATGCCAGTGAATGGATGTTAGGAGAAATCCACTGATAATGATTAGTAGGAAAAGATGAGACAAAAGATAAGACAAGGAGAAAGTAAACAAAGAACGGGAGGGGGAACGCCAATGAAGGGATGTTAGAAGAAGTCCTCTGATAATGATAGGAGGACACAGAGGAAGGAAGGAATGAAGATAGAATGGAGGAGGTCAAAGAAAAGGATTCATGCTGTGCGGAATGGGGATGAGTGATTTTTAGGAGAAGTCCACCGATAATTACTAGCGTAGAAACAAAAGATTATGATGAAAGAATGTTAGGAGAAGATCAATGACAATGACATGTAAGTATGGGGGTAGATATGTGGGAGAACTCTAGAAGATAGAGTGGAAAGAGTAAATAAAGGAGGGATAATGATGTGTAGGAAGATGAAGATGAGGAGAGAATGTAGTGGATGAGAATGAATGAGAGAGAAATGAAGAAATAAGATATGAAATGAATGGAGAAGCAATGGTTATCTAAGATTACCCAATGAGGGATGATGGAGATGAAAAAGGGACCAGTAGGAAGTGGTGTTTGTGAGAATGAAATAGGAGGTGAGAGGATGCGATGATGGCGAATGCTGAGAAAATGTAGATGGAGAAAATGTGGGGTAGTGGGGGAGTGCAGGATGACAAATCATGCTTAAGAGGGCCTCTTAAGTAATAT
Source organism: Taxus chinensis (assembly GCA_019776745.2). Classification (NCBI taxonomy): domain Eukaryota; kingdom Viridiplantae; phylum Streptophyta; class Pinopsida; order Cupressales; family Taxaceae; genus Taxus; species Taxus chinensis. Next base: position 729,396,611 of record CM034146.1, read on the forward strand.
CGCCATGCCGTAGGAGGACTTAAGTAAGATCACCAAACTGGCAGTGACAATATGGAAGGAGAAAGACAACATTGTATTAGATGCAGGTGTGGAAGGGTTGGTTTGAATGGATGAGTATGATGAGAGGTAGAATATAGAAGATGAGGAAGAGATGATGGGAGATGGAAGGATCAGACAGGAAACCATTCTTGAGAGAAACTCTTAAGTAAGATTACCCTGTGACGGAGATGGTTAAGTAGGATCGCCAAACTGAAGAAGAAGAAGAATGATGAAAAGACTAAGCAATGTATACCAAAATGGAACAAGAGATGAAAGGAGGTGGTAAAAATGTGATAACAAGGAAACAAAGGAGTGTTAAATGAATGGTTGGAGGAACATATGCAGTGTAGATGGAGAGTGTAAGGGTAATCCTTAACTGGGATGCCCACGTGGTGGTAGTGATGATGCAAGAGTGTTAAGCGAAAAAGGAAGAGTGAAAAGATGTTTGTGGTGGTGATTGTCATCTATTAAAAGAGGAAATGGTGGAGAAGTTTCTATAACGGGAGGATCCAAGGAAGAATATCTACCTTAACTAAGGTTCTTTGGCTATATGGATGGTTAAGCAAGATTGTCAAACTGAAAGCGGAAGAGTAAAAGAGAAACTCAAGAGGAAAGACAAGTAAGATATCTGTCATCGTGTAAGGGGACAAAAAGGTGAGAAGGATGATGTGGAGACAAATGGTGATGAGTGGACATGGAGAGCGAGGAGTAATGGATCAGAGACGTCATTGAACATGTTTGGAGATAAGGAGCTGTAGGATAACGAAATTTCCTTGAGAAGGACCCTCAAGTAGGATTCGTAAACTGCAACAGTGATCAAGTAGAATTTGCAAACTGAAGAGTTTATTTACAAACACATTCATGGAGATGATGGATAGATATAAAATTCATAGTGTGAAATTTGATGTGATTTTTATAAAAGATGATTTAGATGAGATGAATGGAACATAGCTGTAGCAAAGGGTATATAGGGAAACTATGTTTCAAACTGGATTGGAGATAAACAAGAAAGGTTTACCACTCAAGGCATTGCACTTGTAGTCAATAGAAGGTGTTAACATATAACCAATGATAGTTAGTTATACCAAAAGATCATGAGGGAAATATAGATGAAAAATGCTTATAATTCTAATATTGACATGACAAAGGGATCAAAGATGTGACTTGTACCCGAGAAGAAGGATCTCCAAAGGTGGTGTTCCTTAAGTCTATGTCCCAGCTCTAGGAAAGGGAAAGAACAATAGCAGAAAGCTGATCAATGCGGGAAGTTTTCAGAAAATGTTGATAAAATGAAGGTTGATCAATGTGGAAAACCTTCTAGATGCCATAATAACCGAGTAGCCATCCTTCAAGTGTATGGTCTACTTTATACATAATATAGATGACAAGAATAATATGATAGCCGTCCTTCAATGGATCAGTTTATTTCTTTTGATTTTGCTTGGATTTTGATTTGTATTCTCTTTTTTTTTTTTGTTGTATTTTTGCATGAACAACTGTCCTTCAAGGGATTAGTCTATTTTTTTATAGCTTTGATTTTTCCTTTTACATACGTGAAGTTGAGCTTCACATGGGGGAGAGCTGGGAATAGCTAAGTAAACCACTTAAGAGGGGATAAGGAATGTACAAGAGACACCCTGGACCCTTCGCATGATTGCAATAAGAGAACGAGAAGGTGATGTATGTAATGGTTATGGGATCACATCAAAGTAATGAAGGCGGACCACATAATTTAGATTCTTACAATGACAAATGGAAGGGGTTAAAGATGGCAGAAAAATCTAAGGATGTAACTAAGTTCTCATTGGTAGATATGCTAACAGTAGACTGGTCACAAGTGCAATGCATTAAGAGGTCACATCTCTAGTTTACCACCAAGAGAGGGAAGACAATGAAGTTTCAATAAGATGAGATGATAGCCAAGAAGGAAATAAAACTTATGTCCACAATGGTGGATTTAGATGAAAATAAATAATGATCTAAGAGAGACATAAACATAGAAAGACAATAATGGCCTTAAAGGAGGGCTTGATGAAATAAATGGTGTCCCAAAAGAGACACACATGTAGCCATAATGGTGGACTTCAAAATAGATGGTGCCCTAGAAGAGACACAAATATAGCCATAAAGGTGGAATTGGAGAAAAAGGTCCCTCAATGGAGAGACAAACATGGCCTCAAAGGAGGGATTCAATTGAAAAAGATGATACTCCCAAAAGGAGCACAAACATAAAAGAACAAATATGGCCTCAAAGGAGGACTTATGAAATAAATGGTGTCCTGAAGGAAACACAAATATGGCCACAATGGTGGACTTCAAGAAAATGGCCCCTTAACGAAAGGACAAACATGGCCTCAAAGGATGACTTAGAATGAGATGAGGATTTGGATAGAAATATTTTAGATTGGATGAATATGAATAAGGTAGACAAGACAATGTCAAAGAGCGAAGTTCCCTAGTAATAAGGGATTTGTATGGATGATGTGTTCAAGAGTGAGGGAAGGTTGTTCCCCCAATGAGTTAAATATAAAGAAGGTAAAGGATGTCTAAAAAACTTAGATGAGATTGTTTTATATTTAGATGGGGTAAATGATCGGAGACTGCAAGTGTGCTTAGTAAGATAAGTGGCATTGATGAACAATGGAGGGAATTCCTCAGGAGGAATGACATGGGCTGGATGGATATTAAGGGAAGATGTGGATGGAGGGATCATGGGAGATCTGATAGATGGGATATGGATTAGATTCAAGGTAGATGGAGAAGGAACTTTCCCCTGAATGAGGAAATCATGTTTCTCTATAAAATTGTGGACAATTGACCGAAAGGCCTTACAATGTTTGATGCCATGACTTGGGGTATGATGATAGGCACAACTGCAATTATAATTGAACAATGATGGCTTGGGACCATAGGGATTGAAGGATTTAATAGGAGGAAGTTTGATGGCAGATGTTTGAGTTAAATGTCGAAAGATATCTGTGTATGACCCAATTGAAGTGTCATGGGGAAGGTAACTCTTGTGGGTTTTGATAGGATGTCTCAACTTAGAGTTAGGAGAAAAAGTGGATGTAGATTGGATGGGTGAATTTCGTGTTTTGGAGGACAAATCAGATTTGGTTGAAGGATGGTATTATTTGGATGTGGATTGATTATTGCAATATGTCGTAGATGGAAATATTGATCCTGACATGGATGTTGTGACATGGGATTGTTGAGAAGAGGGAAAACCTGAATGTTTTTATGGATGCATAGGGGACTGTCGGGGATGTTTTCTCCGAGCCTTAGACTTCAACCAAGAAGATTTACCTTTAGCAGGGATGAAAATAATTTCAACTGGAGGATCTGATAGTGGTGGTGTGGTTATTAATGGAGAAACTGTTCTAAAACAAGATGAAGATGTTAATGAATATATAGGTGTTTATATGATGCGATTAATGATATCTATGTGAGACATGGATTGTTTCAATTTGGGCATGGAAAGAGATGATTTTTTAGAGAGATAAGGTAAATCATATTTATTTAATTTAGGTGGATGTGTTGGTTCAATAGGTGATTCAAGGGGTATATTGGATAAGGTTGTAGATCGAGAGGATTTGGTTGGTGTGATAGAAGGATTACGTAAAGAATATTAGGGTTGACTGGGTGATGTGGCCATGGGAAAGGTTGTTAAGATATAGATAGGTGGGCCTGTTGGTATAATAGGTATAGGGGTTGTTGGGATAGATAAAGTTGTAGGAATTTTTGGAATATGTGGAGATGTGAGTGATGTGATAACCGATGGAGTAGAACTTATGGGTAAGGGTAATGTAGAAAATGCAGGAGCATTTTTGGATGTAGAAGTAGAAGGGACTGGTTGTTTCATAAATGTTTTGAGGGGTAAGAATGATATTTTAGCTAATAGGGCTTGATGTCGAAGGTAGGGTTGTAAGGGTGCATGTTGTAGAACTGAGTTTTGTTAGGGATGGTTATGAGAAATGTAGGTGTAGTAACAGGTGCATTTGATGAAGATGCTTGTGAATGAATAGGTGTGAGAGATGTAGGGATATGTGTGGATATGAGTGGAGCCAAAATAAGTGCTAAGGATGAATCTAATGTGGTATATTGGGGTGTATTTGAAGTGGTGGAAATGGATGATATAGTTGAATTTGATGTGGATGTGGTAAGGATAGGAGAAGGTACAGGTTCAGGACAGGTAGTGAAAGTTGATGTAGGTGTGATAGGTTCTAAATAAGAGGTGGGAATAATGTCCACTATGGGAACATGTGGAGTTGGTGATAAGATGGGATCTTGATTGACAATGTCAACCATACAAGCGTTTGATAGTTGAGATGTAAAGGGGGTGACATGATTTGTTAGTGGTTGATTAGTTTACATAGTGGAGGTATCAATTTAGATATCCCCTTGATTTACAAGTTGTTGGACATGATATTTGAAGGAATGACATCTCTCAATGTCATGACCTTTGACTCGATGATATTTACAAAAGTGGGCCTCATGATACCAAATAGGCTTGGCTTGCAAGTTTTCCACGGGTCGTATGGGAGGAAGTTGGATGGAGTTTACACTCATCAACTTATCAAATACAGAACTGTATGATTCTCTTAAAGGAGTGTAGTTGGTTGTTGATTAAGGAGATCATTGTTGAGACCATGTGCTTGGTGTAGATGGGGATGAGGGTTCAATGACCACAGTGTTGGGCTGCACCTTGAACTTGTCATTATGTGTGAATGGTTTGGTGGATTCATTTTTTGATTTAGTTGAACTTAATTTAAGATGACCCTGCTCAATGGCACGGGTTTCAAGCTTGCGAGCCATTGTGAAAGCTTCATCAAAGGTTTGGAATGATTGGATCTACAAAGTGGATGATATATGTTTGGCACACGAACATGAGAATAAGTCGATGAGTTTGGTTTGTGGGATAGTGAAGGATAGTTGGTTTATAACAACATGCCATCATGCGATGAAGTCGGCGATGGGCTTGTTTTCATACTGTCGAATGGTATATAGATCATCGATAGTGGTCTTATATGCATTATTGATAGAAAAGTGTTCTAAGAACAACTGTGCAAGTTGAGTGAAAGAGAATATGGAATGTCATGGGATACTGTTATACCAGTCTAGTCTGGGACCAGACAAAGACATGGGGAAAGTGTGAAGAAGTAAATCATGATCATGTGCAATAAGACAACATGCGTGTTTAAATGTGAGGAGATGTTGTTGGGGATCTTATTTATTATTGAACTTATTAAATGTAAGAAGTTTCCAATGAGGAGGGTAGGGTTTAATTGGAACCGACAGATGAATGGGTTCATTACAAATTTGTTCATAGGATAAGGTGTTCTTGGGTGGTACGGTAAGGGTTTCTAAACTGGCTAACTGATTCATTAAGGCATGAATTGAATCACTCGAGGTGTTGTAAGGTTGAGATTGGATTGGTTGTGTGGTTTGAAAAGTAGTTTGATAAGGTAAATGATGTGTTTGTGGGTGTGTGGGTGTTTGGTGAAGCATCTGATAAGGTGGTTGATAAGTTTATGGATAAGACGTTTGTAGGAATGGTTTGATAAGATAGTTGATTAATTTATGGATATGTAGGTGTTTGAGGGACTACTTGGCAAAGACTAACATGTGTCACAGGTTGGGATTGTTGTATAGGTTAATGTTGAGCAATAGGGGCATGATGAATAAGTGGGGATAGCATGTGTGTTAAGAATTGGAGATGGCTGGGCAGGCCTATTAATGGAATTGTCTAAATGGGATGTGGGTGGAATGCGATCCACCAATTTTGGAGATTGGGAGGATTGAGAGATTATAGGAGATTTATGAAGTAAGAAGTCATATATGGGGTTAGGGGGAGATTTGAGTGTATCTAGAGGAGCAGGAGATGGTGGTATGATCGATTTAGGAAGACTGGCTTGACGAGGGATATGAGGGTTGGTGTCAAGGTGGGGAGAATTTTGTATGACATGGTTCTCATGAGGTGAGACCATGGAGACTAGAGATTGGGTGACTGATGATGTGGTTTTGAGTTTAGAATCTTGTTGAGTGAGATCGTCAGAGGAAGTACCTTTATTGGATAGAGAAGATTGTTGTTTTGTCTCGATTTGGGAGAGAGAGACAATAGGTGTGAAATAGAGAAACATTTGTTTATGTATGTTGTTGACAAAAAAATCAAGAAGAATATTTTTTAGCATCATGATTAATTTAGAGGATGTGAACAGAAAAGAAAAGTAGGTAATGAAGGTGCCTAAAGGATTCTAAGGCTGGTTTCAGGCAGTTATGGATTGGGAGATGTCTAAACGGTTTCCTGTTGGGTGTTTAGGTCCCAACAAGTTAACCAAGTGAGAGGAACGTTTTGATGTGTTAATTATGTTTGTGTAATCTCAGGCAGTGTGTGATAAGTGAAATGCAAAGAGTTAAATCCTTTACTTAAGCTATGTGATCAGGAAGGATGCAGAAGGTTCATTTTAGACCAAAATGAAATGTGACGTTTGATGTATATAGACACTCAAGAAAGGGAAAGTTTGATGCAGAAAAGAAAAAATAGAGAAAAATGAGAAATACCTAGAGAATCACTTTTCCTGGTTATTTGATTGTATGTGATAGTGATGTATTTAGAAAGCACCAGTTAGTGACCCAAAACACCCTGGTACCTTGAAATTGTAGCACTGAACATGTCTACAGATAAGGTCGATGAAAGGAGACTTGTACGGCATGTGTTTGATTTTAACATTGATCTTTGATAGTGTGACTTAATGGTCACCAGGTCATAGGTGTCACCTGCAAAAATAAATAAATGTAATTAGCTAATATGGTCAAATTAATAAAAAATTATATTTTGAAAAATGCCTAAATGTGTATTTGAGATGAATTACGTACGGGACCTAAGCAAATTGAGATGACCGAACTTAATTGATATCACAATGAAATTTTCACAAGCCAAATCTCAAGGTGATAAACTAAATTAATTGACGACTTGATAAAAACTAAATAAGGTGTTAATTAAATAAGGACATACATTCTAAATAAATGGTTTGTAAAACTCAAAACAAATTATATCATCCTAATATTATTTGTGAGTGTGATGTAAGCTTTTGGTGTATATTACTTAAAATAAAGTATATAATCCTAAGATGATTTGTGAGTGTGATGATTTGATATAAAGTGTTATAATTAAGTCAAAGCATACAATGCGTTAATATATTCTAAATGATAAGTGACAAAGTAAACTATAAAATAATAAAAAAAAAAAATTATAAGACTCATCTAAGAAGTAAACTCTTAAATACAATGAGGAAACAAGATAATGGATACCATAATGGTCAATTGGCCTTTCAAACTATAATTGGTATATCAAATTATCATGGTGTTATGGCACGAGAACAAACTATGGTTGGTTTGGCTTATAGTAGAAGTAGAAACAATGGGTCAGTGGGTTGAGTGTGAAATGAAAGGAGTTGTCGATTGAGGTATAATAGAAGTGGAATGATTGGTTGATAAAAAGGTGAGTGGGTTGGTAGGGCTGAGTAGAATGGTCGAGTGGGAGAAGGAAATGAGTCGGTTGATGTAGACGTTGGAGGGAGGTGGTTTGAAGGAAGGGGGTGAGGATTAAGTGGAGTTGGAGTGGAAAGGTAGGTTGAGGATAGTGACAAGGACATGGAGAGTTCAGATGGACTGTGGGTGAAGTCGGTGGAGGGAAGGAGCTGCGTGGAGGGAGTTAGAGGAAGTGAGAGGAGGAAGATGGGGGTAGGATTGAAGAGTATGGGTGGTAGAGGATGGCTCAGTCGAGGAGCTGTGTCAAACAATGAGGATTGTGAAGGAGGAGTGGGTTTAATTCACAAGCTCAGACTATGTCTTTGCTAGATTAGATCAATTAGGTCTATAGGTCATATAACATTTGTGCTTTCCATGAAAGATGCTAAAACTATCTTTAAATAGAAATTGGAAGTTCTGGTTTCAATTTACCATCAATATAAGGGTTCAAAGCGTACAAACTTGCATAATTTCCCCTGTTTTGTTTGTGTAAGGTTCCTAATGAAAGTGTGCGCATAGCACTGTGCACTTAGCTGGATTAGAAGAGTGTTTTCAGGGGGATTTGGGAGGACTGTGGGAGCCAAGGTGGAAAAGTGGAGAGAAGGGACGTGGGAAGAGGAGTGTGGTGGTGGGCGAGATGGAGCTCAGGGTAGGTGAGAAGATGGAGCTCGAGGGTGTGCGCAGTGGTTCAAAGGAAGGTGGTGAGTGACGAGGGATGGCGATGAGGATGACTTTGGTAGGAGACTGTAGCTCGGTTGAGGGATGGAAGATCGGTGTAGGGTGTGAGCTCATGGGATGGACAGTGAGGATGGAGTTCGTAGGAGAGTTGAGTGGTGCAGGTAGATAAGTAGGGGAGGTGTCTGAGGTAGAGAAGAGCTTGAGATGGAGTTAGGGTGTGGAGGAAGGAAAGGAGAGGTGTGGCGGAAGAAGGTGACAAGGAGGGTTGTGGGGAGAAGGAGTTGTCAAGTGAGGTGAGGATGGAGAGCCGAGTGTGGGGAATGTTTGGTGGGCTCGAGTGGTAATGGGGAGTCGGCTGGGGGGGGAGTAGTGAGTGGAGTTAGAATGTAAGTGTGAGGATAAGGAGTGGACTGGTGGATTCGTGAGAATACAAAGTGAGAAGCCGTAAGGGGTAGTAAATGGAGAGTAGAAGCAGGGGCTCAGTGGAGAATTCAGGGAGGAGAGACGATAGCTATGAGGTGAAGTCGTGAGGAGCAAGGGAGCTTGTAAGGGAGAGGAGATGGGAGAACAACACGAGGGAGGAAGGTCAGCTTGAGAGGAGAGTCAGGAGTTGGGAATTAGACGAGTTATGATTGGAGAGGAGAGGGAGGTTGATAAGTGTATTTAAAAAAAAATTTCAAATTTTAATGTATTTTATAATTTTTTTTTTTATTTGTATTAATTATTAATTATGTATGTAATTTTTATTAATATCATTATGATTAATAATAAAAATGCATTTGATAATGATTATAACAAGTTAATTAAAAACCTGAAGCACATACCTCCAAGACAACTTAGACCATTGAATGGAAAGACGACACCACACGGAGGACAATAGTATTAAACCTTGTAAACAAGTGAGTAAAAACAATGAAAGATGCAAAATATATAGCACATGATGACAACTAAGTAAGTACAGTTAATTTCTAGATTCATTTCCCATGCGAGTAGATTTCAGTAGAAAACAAGAAGAGCACGTACCTCCTAAGTGATGTCACAATTACCGTATTGACATGAAATCGACAAATAACAAGATATTGCAAACAAGAAAGTTAGAAAAAATGAATAAAATAACAAAAAAATGACTAGATCTAGGATCTGGTCCCAACAGGATGTGCCAAATGTTGATCTATGTTTCAGCTTCCTGTCCAGATGAGTGTACGAGTAATCAAGAAACACCAGACAATGTCGAGTATATAAGGGCTTAGTACCTTGGAGATGCAGAGATGGATGATACAGGTGCACAGAGAAAATAGATGCATAAGATATTAAGAAGCTAGATCTGCAAAACTGAAATAGATAAGATTAGATCATAATATGTGGGGGTTGCCTAGACAGTGCCAGTTCCAAGAGGATTTTAACTCCCTTGGAGGATGTCAACCCCCGTGTCAGACAAGATAATAATAGATCGTGAACAGTAGTAATAGAATATAAAATGAAAAGCAACTTAAAATAACAAGAGGAACTTAGCTTGTGCTCTACTATGAAGATGAATCAGGCATCAGGATGGTAAGTTAATGAACCATGGCAAAGGTTTCTTCCTTCAAATGGGTAGAACTTAGTTAAGATATTTCTTCTCTTCTCTAGGCCTAGGTATCTCCAGGTCTTCGGTCCTTTTCTAAGTCTTATGTCTAGGGTCCTTTGAAAAATATCTCTCCCTTGAAATATGGGGGAAAACCCCATATTTATAGCTTAGATGTGAGGTTAAACTGCAGGTTAAATGATACCCAAGGTTGAGTAAAGTAACCTGCAGTTAGGGATATGATGTGATCACGTGGGGACCACGGCTTGAATTATTAAGTGGAGTGGGGAGCATGATTGACATGGTGGGTGAGAAGATTCCATTTAAAAACAAAAGGTGTCAGATGGGTGTATTAATACCCATGAATTAAATAATTTGTGAAGAGATGGGGGATGATGCCAAAAATTGAATTATCAAATGGGTCCATATGGATCCCATTGATAATTAATCAAATAATGTGAGCAAATAGATAGGATTTTATTTAATTTAAGAGAAAGAGATGCGATAATGGAAATAGCGTGAATGTGAGATGACGGAGAGATGCTATAACCAAAATAGGTGTCTACACTTACCTCCCATGATCCATTACACATCACCTCATAATCTTGTAATGCCCCATTTTATAGATTTGTTTTCCTATCAATTGGTAGGGCACAACTTTAACGGTGAGTTAATTTCTTTGAGTTATAGTGTAATGCTATGATGCAATCTAGTTTTTTAGAAAAGAAATTATGTCTTCTAGCTTGTCAAAACTACTCTATATTTGGAATAATTGTGCATCTTGCATGCCTTCTTCTACTGGATCTAATTCCTCTCATATATCTATGCTCAAAAAATGATTGGGCCCTGCATTGTTTTTGTCAGGTTTCACAACCACCAAAGATTGAAATTATTGAAAGAGTATAATAATCCATTTGAATATTCTCCCATGTAATATTGATTTATTAACCAAATGTTTCAAAGCCATGTGATCCATGAAGAACACAAATGGATTTTCTAACAAATAGTGCCTAAAATTTTGTAGCACATACACCATTGATAATCCTTCTCTTTCCGTGGTTATATAGTTTTATTCCACACGTGTCAATTTTCTACTGGAAAAGTAAATGGGATGATCCAAAGTGCCTTCTCCTAGTTATGTCAGGATTTCTTTGATAGTGGTTCTAGATGCATTGACATGCACATAAAAGGGCATATTCCAATCCAAGAACTATAACATGGGAGCTTGTGTCAATTTATCCTTTAATAGTTTAAATGTGCTTTCTTGTTCAGGACTTGAAAATCTCATGTTTTGTACAACAATTTTTCCAATGGTGATGTAATTTTGGTATGTTATTTTATATACTTTCTATAGTATCCACAATATCCAATGAATGTGTAAACTTTTGTGAAAACTTCTCTCTGTGTTCTTAATTCCTCTAGATGAATTATGAATGTAATTTTGGTTGAATCCACTAATGACCCATCCCTGTAGATTATGTGACCTAATATGGTTCCGAATGGTGTCACAAAAACACATTTATTAGGTTTAGGGAATTTTTCATATTTCTGAAACACTCAAACATGAGCCTCAAGTTATCACAATGATCCGTGACTAACCCATACACCATCCATTCATCTAAATCCACTTGGAGAAATTTGAGGATGAAATATTTGAAAGTGGTCACAACTATGAGTAAGAAAATTGTTGGCATGTTATTTAATCTGAATGTCATCACAATGTAGGAAAATCATCCCCACCTATTCAAAACAGTTAATTTTTCCTTATCTTCTTCTATAATTTTAGTTTGGTGGTATCTGAAGAATCCATTGGTGAAAGTATGTATTTCCCTTCCTGCGACCCTTTTAGAATTTCTTTGGTGAAAGATGTCAGGAATGGGTCGATTACACAAATTAATTATATTATAAATCTATTGCATTATATTATCTATGAATCCTCGCCTTACAATCTCCACTTTTCCGTCTCTATAACTTATTGATCCTTACAACCCTAGCATGAATATATCTACCTTTTTTTCAATCATATACTATCAATCTACAATTAGAATATTGGTAAGATGTTACCCCTTTCCTCAATACAAGATTTGAAACCATACATATTTGATAGAGTGTGAACTATAATCTTTTAGATCCATGACTTTGTCACCTTACAATCCTCTTGTGCGGTGGCCTTAGAGTGGTCCTTATATGCACCCAAAAACTACATGGTGTTACATGGAAGAATGTGATAAGTCTCCGATGATGAGTAAAATATTCTCCAGAGTAATAATGAAATCTAGATCCTTTCCCATTTTCCTTTGCATGCTTGTTATGACCTATTTTATCCATGTTTTCAAGTTTTCAAGTTTATTCTATCCTTGCAAGCTATTTTCTACTCATTTCATGCTTTTGTTTTTAGTGTTGGTTACTTAACTGCCATGGCGGTTATGCAACCACATGTCTACACAAAACCAGTGGTTGTGCAAATGCCACTTTGTGTAGACTGGTGGTCCCCGTCACCTCAATTTGAGAGTTTAAAACACATGTTTTTCAATCTGTGTTTAGATTTCAAGAGTGTTCTTCTCACTCATTTCTCAACCATTTCACCTAATTTTGGGCTCATTGGATTCATATTAAAATTATATTCCTAGTTTACTATGTTTAGAATGTTGACTACTCCTTATGTTGATGTGTTGTCACTTCTTGTTGGACATGTGTTGTTAGACTCATTCTTCCCCAAAGTTTTATAAAAGCCAAGTTTTCATCCGGATGATGGGTTGGAGTTTTCACATTTTGGATGTAAAGTTATGCTACTGAATTTTTAAGGGGAATTGAAAAGACAACTAGCTCTTTGTTCTAATCCTTCATACTACATCTTTCTCAGTCACTTTCTTGCAACCAACTAGCCATAACAATTTATTTGTATCTTTCTGCTACTAGCTAACACCTTAGAAAACTTTAGATCACGTGTTTCTCATTTTTGTAGTAGGAAAGAAAGATGAGGAGACAAAAAATACAACATCATATTTAGAATTCTATCACAACTTAGTAGTAACAGGCTGGAGGTGCATTTGAATTTCTTTATGCTTTGATTAATTGTATTTGCCAGAATAGAAGAAGTACACTATTTTAATTTTGTAGAATTCTTGTTTGTGTATTGTTTGCATAAATATTCCATTGATATCCTCTTTCATGCTTATCCCCATGGATATGCAGGGGAAAAAAGTTAGAGGAAGATATTGTGCTAGTAATCTTCTATTTATTTTTTTGTTATTTTATCTGTACAATTCAATTCCACTATGCTGGGGAAATTTTTAGGGTAAAAGAAGAAATTTATTTTAAGAATATTTTCTTTCCTTTCCCAAGAACTTGAGGCATAAGTTTGGTTAAAATAAATCCACTTGTTTAGAATAATAACTTGTGAATAAAATATTTGTTTAGAAAAGATCTTGTCATACAATCTTGCAACAGAGGAATAACTACATTCGGCTATTCCCTATTTTAGTTTATTTAATTAGTAGTCATTTTATTTTAATCTTAACTTCTCCATACTGTGTCTGCAAATACTTTATTTTATTAAATACAGAAAATAAAAAAGAGAGTTTAGGAATTTAATTTGTTTTAATCATTTTGTTTATTTGAAAATATTTATTAAAAATCCAAAAAGAAATAGTTTGCTAGTTATTGTTTCACTTTATTTGAATATTGGAAAATGAGTTTTAATTACTGTAGTATTTTATTTATCCACTCAAACACTATGCACGCTGGCACCTCATCCAATCGGGTTGAATGCTCACTCGAAGCGCGTGCAACTACTAGGTCCCTCATTTTTATTTGCTTGAAAATATGTTAGCATACATATCCGTAATGACAATTAACCATTCAAGTATAAACCATTGCAAACATCTTATCATGAAATTAGATATAACAAGAGAACATAAAAAAATAGATGATAATTAATATCAATTGCACTATGAATTTGCCATAATTAGACATGTTAATGATGATAATCCATCATCTATAATCCATTATAATAAATTCTTTCATAACATAATCCGAATACATCATTATGCCAAGACGCTGGAACATGTACAAACATCAAACCCTAGACCATAACTACATACAAAGACTCTCAGAGTTTAAAAATAATAACTAATACCAAAACAATGACTTACAATGAGTATATATAGGGGTGGAGACTTTCCCTTCACCGCCCATGCACGCTCCTAATAATAAGCATGCCCAAAATAGACTACATGCATGGTCTTACAAAATAACTAATAATAGAATATCCTATAAATAAGACTTGTTTTAATCCTATTAATAGCCTCCATGTGTGTGCTTGATCTACACATCCATTATCCAAAAATAGCTTGGCCACCAAGTTATCATGCTTTTGTATCCTTACTTGGTCGGTACTCCATCCCGCTTTTCTAATTTTAGCCCATAAGTTGTAAAATCGACTAAGTCCTGAGTTTGGTCTATCTAGGTGTGAACCCCTACGCATTGTTCTAACTCTTTTCTCACGTGTGCCCAAAAATTCCGCGCATGGATTATACTTGAGCATTTTCACCTGGTCAACACTACCCCAAAATAATGTCATTTCCCATCCTCAGCAATGTGGATTCTCGACTTATCCATCCAAAGAATGAAAATACAATGAATAAGGAAGAAGAATAAAAGAGTCTTTAGTGCACACCAATTTATTGCTCCTCAATCAACTGTAATAATTTAGGTAACTCCTTAGTAAGGGTGCTCTCCAGCTCACCCAAATCCATCAAACATTTTGTGGCCGTATTTAGGATTAAACCTATCTACTCTGCCATCTCCTCAGGGGTCATGTTTTTTCCTTTATGCTTCAACTCCTTTATTACTCCTACCAGACCTAAAATCAGCCCCTCTAAGTTATCTTTCTTTCACGTGAGGAGGGACCCTAGCTCCTTCAACATGTGTTCATAAGTGTCCCTTTTTTCTTCAAGGAATCTATCATATGTGCAATCTCATATAGGAGCTCCTCTCGGCTGAGATTCCCTTCTTTCCTTGCAACATGTGTGCTTGCTAAATCTGTCTCCTCCTGAGTGGTATATACTTTGAGGATGGGGTCAAGGTCTTGACTATGGTCAAAGACCCATCCCACCTTCTTCAAATTATCCTTTATTGTTTGCAACATGGCTTCATAGCTCCACAATCTTATGTCCACATTACAATCTTCTTATTGTTCTCCTTCTCTACTACCATATCTTCTTTACTTGGCCCCTTGCACACTATGGACTTTTCCTGTAGTAACAACATGTGTACCAAATTTTGTAACTAGTGCAAAGATGCAAGGCCAATAAGTACTTCTCCTTGGTTCTTTCTTCAAATACCCAGGTGTGCCTCCAAAATTTCTTCCCCAATTTCTGGCCACCATGTCCAAAACAACCTTTGTGTGCCTTCTGTGCTTTCTCCATGCTCCTCATGTGAGTCACTGGAATTCCTGTGCCTTATCCTTTCTTATCCTAAATCATTGTCCTAAGGGTGGCCCCCTTATCTAAATTTCTTTGAGCCACTTCTACCGTGCCATCTTCATTCAAGGCATTGTTAGCATGTTCATCGAGTGAGCTCGAGTGGGCATTTACCATGTCACATGGGT
Source organism: Taxus chinensis (assembly GCA_019776745.2). Taxonomy (NCBI): domain Eukaryota; kingdom Viridiplantae; phylum Streptophyta; class Pinopsida; order Cupressales; family Taxaceae; genus Taxus; species Taxus chinensis. The sequence continues at coordinate 729,412,033 of CM034146.1, forward strand.
TACATGAGGTGCACTTTCTTCATTCTACACCTTATACACACTTCCTCACTCACATCAAACTTAGTGTTCATCCATATGTGTCTACATAGTCCATGAAATCATTATTCTAGTGCGCACATTCGTGCCCTCTAGGTCGATCATCTCCCACCCATATAACTACTCAGTTGTGAGCATGTTTTGGAATCTCATGCACATATAATCTTTGTAGGTTCATTTACATACCTAAGGTCTTGGGTGTGCACAATATTTCTTCTCCCCTTTTGCCACTAGTCCGCCTACCTGTGGGAATATGAGTTTCAGCGCCTAAAAACATGTCCCCTTCTTTTTCACCAAAATCTCTCTCCATGCTCCTCTGATGGTTCAACGCTCGCTCCTTTCCTTGTTCTTCATCCTCTCCAGTGGGACCTTCTTCACACTCACTAGGAACCTCTGCATGTACGATGTGCCTCCTCATATCATGAGGATCTTCTTCATCTTCCATTTTATGAACTGGAGGAGACTTTATGTATGTATGCACAAATCCTTCTATGTCAACCTTTCTTCATCACTATCACTCTTATGTCACTAGCTTACACATTTTATTCTTTGTTATCTTCTCTAGGATCTTGGCTTGATTGGCGTTATCCTTGGCGAGACCTTCTAACTACTTCTGGAGGTCCATTGCACCACCTCTCTACTCCTGACACCTTTCTCCTCAACTTTTTTCTGTTGCTTTAGTCAAGCATTTTTTTATCTTCCTTCTCCGTCTCCTCGGCATCAAGATAAATCCTTTACTTCTTCCTCTTCCTACCTCAGAGGATTATCCTCACACGTCCTCTTGGCGTCTATAGTATTCTTTCCCTTGGGTAGGGTCTGGAAGTTTCACATCTTTTGTAGTAACATACTTCCCATCCTTGAACTTGGGCCTGAGGTAAACGTATATGCACGCGTGACTTCTTTCTTTCCAACTGCCAAGGACTCAAGAGTAATGTCAATGTTATCTAACTCCATTGTCTCATCATAGGTCTGTCTTGTTAGGATAAACATAGGTCTTCTACAGTATATGGTAATTTGTGTCCACCTTGTATGCATTAAATTTCAGCTTTCTTCGTGTTGTATAATTTGTTCACAGAGTCCTTCAAGTATCGATGCAGTAAACGTGAATGGATAACTTACACCATGGGCTTATCTCCCCGTCATTCATGTAAAACCTTCCCAAACAGAATTTTTGTTAGGCTAGCAAATTCTTCTTAGCCATCTAAAACCACGGGCTAATTCTCTTGGTACGCACCTTTCTCCTTCAAGTGCTTCATGCATCCTTATGTACCATTTGTCTACGTGTTGCTACTTATAGCGCACCAGAAATATTACCTTCGCAAGTAAATTGGGTGAACCTTTGGGTTCGTGACTAGTGCTCCATAGGATACACCCACATCTTTTCTCTGGGTCCATCAAGTACCCCAATCTCACAAAATACCAATAGAAGTAATATTGCGCCCCATGTAATTTTCTCACCTTTATCTGCCTGCACGCATGCTTCCTCGATGATGCCTTCTGTGATGTACTACGCGATGTTGTAGTAAGTATTATTTGCCATCTTGTGCACAATATGCAGCCAACACTTATTCACCTTCCTTCCATCTTTCAGATGCATCCTAGCTTTACCGCTCACCACCAAGCGCGTAACCACTCTTATTGCTAGGATCTTTGATGCCTGACACATCCATACATGTAACCTCCCTTGTGGTAGTTAAGCACTGACTGCTATCCTCTACCATGCCAACATCATCATCCAAATCTAGATCTATCTCTTCTTTTGAGCTGCACAACCACTGTCACTCTTCTTATCAACTTGCGTATGTTAAGTGCATATTCCTCTACCTGCAAAAGTAAAAATAGTCCTCATGGACTCGTGATACTAACCAATGATACAAGAATTTTGGTTTTCCATGAATAAGGAAAACTCATACAGCTGAAGCACTCCAATACTCTGCACGAAGTCTTATGTACTAGAGTCATCATAAATTTGTTTCCCCGACTTCTATCCTCTCATTTATCTTGATAACTATGTCCTTCTCAATGTCACTCTCAGTCTTCTCATAGCATGATGATTAAAATCACTAATCTTGCACTTTGTCAACTGTGACTTCCATGGTTTCCCCTCTATGACCTCGCCGCGGGATATTACATCTCTGCAAACCACTCATCGGTGCTTCCTCGGTCACAGGTTTTTTTGCTCTTGTTCACATCTTTCTTGGTGCCATTGCTAATTTGTATCCCAATAATAAACTCTTTCCAACTTATAAGGTGCCCTAGGATATCAAGTTACTCACCGCTAGCTTACTCTTACAACCTTTCTCCTTCTTGGTACCCTCTGGTTCTTCTGAACCTACGTGCCCTAGCTGCGAATTCCATTTTTCAAACCCTAGCTTCTGAAATTTCAACCCCTCAAACCTCATATTCTCCCTCTCCTCATGCCTTTTCCTTGCTCTAACACTTCCCATGAAGGAGTCCTCCACTTAAGTCCTTGCCAAAATTAATTTGCACAGGTTCGATGAATTTCTCCTCTATTCAAGCACTTTGCACTCCATGTTTGCACTTCAATCACTCTTCAAGGCTCAAACTCTCTATCATGCAAGGTAAGAATGAAGCTTTTTTGCAACCCTTTTATAGATTTTTCATGATTTTCCCGCATTAATTATCTCTTCACCTACCACCTTAATTAGATTTAGTTTTATTTTTTTCACTTTTTATGTGCTTTATCAATGCTTTCTTCCATGCGCGTTGCAATCGTAACCTTCTAGTGTGTCTGACTACTTCTTAGGCCTATAGACCTCCTTCGTGCGCGCCTCCGCACACTGCCATAGTACATAAACTTCTATGTCATCTACCAAGTAGTTCACTTATGTCGTCTGCCTACCTCTCTATTACACTATGCGAACCCTTGATTTGTCTTTACGCATTGTATTTATCCTAAGATAAAATTCCTTACTCAGTGCCATCCTCCCTAGTATTTCTAATGTAGCACCCTTCTCTTTCGCACATCTTTCAAAAAGTACTCACCCCGCTACTAGCACACCATCACATACTAGCACTTGTGTGACACATCTTTCCAACTTTGTCAACACTGTCAGCCTGCCTCTCGAGCATCACAATGGTATTTATTTTTCACGTACTTGTGCACTTAGTTCACCCCAAACTAAAAGTGTGTGTGTGGTCCTATGTGCATAAACTCAATAGATAGTAATCATCTTCTTGCACGCAAGCATCACTTATTACAACAAATACAAGGAAAATAAAAACAACAATACAAAAGCAATAACTGGAAAGAACCACATGAAAGGGAAAATATAAACTAAGCAGCATTATTACCTTTCTTAAAAACACCAATAAGCTTTATTTATAATAGGGATTCATCCTACTCCCATTGAAGTAACCAAGCAACATGGTGCCATCCAGGCCTGCAATTGACATGCACATGATTCAAGTATCTTGGTTACAACAAAATTTCCCAACCTATGCACTGTATATTTCCCTAGGTGGCACGTGCAAACTTAGAGTCATATAGAAGGACCATCTTGCCAACTGTAAGTGTCTTGTTCTTAATGTGCCTATTATGCTAAGATTTTTACCTTGCCTTCTTAATTCTTTTGGCTCCAACATGTACATATTGACATGCCTCTCATAAAGTTGCATGAGTTCGTTAATGCGATCTTGAAGTGCAAATTGTCTCATCATCTAGTCCACATGCTCTCGTAATACGCATGGATGGTAACAGGTATTCAACTGGGAGTACAACCTCTGCACCAAACACCAATTGAAAATGTGTGGCCTTGTTTAATCTCTTAGATGTGGTCTTATAATGCCTAACGAAATAGTTGAAACTTTATCATCCCAATCCTTTCTTCCAACATCAAATATCTTTGTTAAAGTTTGTCCCAGAGATCTTGTTAAAAGCCTTTTGTAGTGCCATTAGCCTGAGGGTGATAAGGGGTTTTTCTTATGGTGAGTTACCATAAACTCTTCCAATAAAATTTTGATGGTCTCATTCAAGAAATGAGTTCCTCTATCACTTTTCAAGTTTAACAGGAAGCCATACCTACTAATTATATTCTTCTATAGGAAATCTTGTCTGTTGTGGCTATTGTATTACAATCCTTTATAGGTACGCACACCTCTCCCCACCTTATAAGATAATATGTACATGTAATAATGTAGTGTGCAGCCTGTCCTACGCGCGGGTGAGTGCAATAGGTCATACAAAGTCAAGAGCCCACTTTTCAAAAGGCTCCGCACTTGTAATTTGTCTAAGTGTCATCTCATCTCTATTGTCTAGGTTTTCTAACGTGTTGATAATGATCACAATGCTCTTACAAAACTCCTTAACATCCTTGTACAATGTCTCCCACTAAAGTCCTAGCCATAAGGATTTTGCATGCTAGTAACATCACCTACATACTTTACTCCTGTTATACTGCTATGAGCCTCCTCCATAATAGCTTCACACTCATGTTCAAGTACACAATGAAGCAAGACCTCATCTCTTCCCATCTTGAATAAGTATCCACCAATCAACTGATAAGGTGAACAACACAAATGAACGAGCTAATTTTTCCCCAATGTATTCATTCCTTCTATGTGCATCAGTCTTAGTGCGTAAAAAGATTACAATGTCCTCCAAATTGGTGGGCGCGCATTGTTCAACCTGAACAACTATGCATCTGGCATAGTTTCATTCACTTCTCTACACATCCTCACCTAAATTTATCCTTGATAGATGGCCAAGGCTCTTAATTTCTCTTTCCCAGGCTTGATAACTACTGTGAAGATCAAACTCTTGAAACAATAAGTATCCACCGGAAAATTTTCTCTTATAAAACTAGGCTTCTTGACCAATTAATTCAATGCTATGTGGTATGTATAGAAGGTAAAATGGAGTTTCCAACAAGTATTTTCTAAACTTATGCAATGCATGTATATAATAGACAATGGCTTTGCACTCCAGTCGTATTGTGTAATTTTGCTTTACGGGTGTCAAATTTCTGCTTGTAAATAAAATAGGATGATCCACAATTCCTTCTCCCAGTTGCACCAACATCGCGCTAATTTCCATACCAAAGGCATCTACATGTACATGAAATAGTTTTTCCCATGAAGAAAAGCACAAAATTAGTGTAGTGGTAAGCCTCTCCTTTAATGTCTCAAATGTATGATATTGCACATCACCCCAATACAATTTCCCTTTAGCTTTGAGCAACTCTTCCAAAGACGTGACAATATTTGCATATCCCTTGATAAAATTCCTATAGTAACTAGTATGTCCCAGAAATCCATGCACCTCACTCAGATTGGTAGGTTCTTCCAAACCCAAAATCATAGCTATTTTGGTTGGGTCTACTAATAATCCTTCTTTGTAAATGATGTGCTTAAGTAGAGTTACAAAGGGTCTAACAAAGATATAATTTTTAATGTTGAGAGAGATGCTCAACCTCTTGCACCTCTCAAAAATGAGCCTAAAATTATCACAATGATCCTTGACTAAGTGATATACTATCCAGTAATCCAAATACACTTGCAAGAATTTGTGAATAAATTCCTGGAAGGCCTGCACAACAATGCGTGAAAATACTGCCAACACATTTTTCAGTCCAAAAGGCATAAATGTATATCTAAAACTTCTCCATTCAGTGGTAAAATTTGTCTTCTCCTGATATTCTTTTATGATGTGTACATGTTGATAACCTAAAAACCAATCTGTGAAAGAATATATCTTGCGCCCAGTAACTCCTTCAATGATTTCTTCTGTAAAAGGGGTGAGAGAAGGATCTATTACACATAAAGCATTAATTTATCTGTAGTCCACACAAATCCTCATCCTCCCATCCTTCTTGATTCTTATAACCATGGGGCTGACCCACTCAGATCATTCACTAGACTCAATTATTCTAGACTTGAGCATTTTATCAATCTCCTCCTTCACTTTCACGCGTAGGTTGGGATTCATCCTATAAGGCCTCTTCCAAACCGGACACGTGCCTTCTTTCAACTTGATCTTCATCTTTCCTAAAGAAGGGTGTACCCCCTTTAGCTCATGATAGCCCTTCAGGAATAATTCCTAGAAATCATGCAAGAGTTCAATAATCTTTGTTACTTCTTTCTCTGACTAGTAATCACTAATAACGACATCCTTGTGCACATTTTCTATGCCAATGTTAACATTTTTGGTCTTCATCGGTGCATGGTACACACGTGCCTTCTCATCTACAATGTCCATCACCTCGCGCACACCTTTAGTGTGGCTAACATCCAAGTTTTCAAATTCTTTACCATTAATCATGTATAATAATTTACCCTTTTCCTTTTCCTTCCAAGTGCAACCCATATGTACTTATGTCTCCTCAAAATCCATACACACCTCATAATCAGGTTTAAAAAACAATTCTATCATGAGCTCTTTAACCTTCGTGCTATTTCCCATAGTGATGCACTTCATGATTTGCAATGCTTCATGGAATGGAGGTTTAGAAGAAAAGTAATCAAAATTATGAACCATACATGTAGTCATTTCTTTCCAATTCGTAGTCTTCCTTTTTAGTTCTGCATGGACATACCATGCGCACGTGCATCCACACAACGTGGAGTTGAACTTATGTACCTAAAGTGATGGTGGTAAATCCCCCTAGCCTTGCGCCCGTAGTCTCTCAAAATTATGGACGTGTACCGAAGCTGGAGTCTTACCATGAAATTCACAGATGTGCATAGGTACATTACTCAGAGTAAATCTGGTGGAAAAGGTGATTCTCACTTCTCACCATTCTAAAAGGCTATCTCTATGAGTAGTCCACTAGCGCGCTGCAGTCTCATGCAAGGTAAAAACCATCATATTTCTTCTATCCCACTCATTCTTCCACTGAGCCTAGATGGCGTGTGTTAGGCCCCCAAAATATTGGCTAAGTACAAAAAGGTGTGTAGGTGCACAAGGCCTAGTTGGAGAAAGACACGCAAGGATAACACACGCAGGGCAGGGTTTAAGGAAGGGTTTTAGGAAACCCGTGGTGCACTCGCAGATAGAACCAAGGTTTCAGGACTTATCCATATTGGGCATTTCTGGTAGGACGTGTCAAAAGCATGACCCGAATGTGCATGTGGAGTGCATAAGGTGCTAGCCTGGTGATAGGTTGGCCCAAGAAGGAGCATGCCTGCGGTAAAAGCCTCTAGAAACACATCATGGTAAAAAGTGGAAAGCTTAGGTGTGGAGGAGCATGATCGCATGGAGGACTACATTTAGACACTTGGCATCGGATTTGAGGCCACTAGAGGATGAGTTGGTAGTTTAGAAAGGCTATACATACAAGAACTTGTAGAAGTAAAGATATAGAGAAATAGATAGAGGGCGGAGCTCTGCAGAAATACTGCAAGAACTCTTTTAGTTTGGGTAATTGTGCTTAGGAAAGGATGTATCAAGGGTATGGGGATTATAAATTTATTTTGAGAGCCTAGCCATATGAGTCCCGTTATAATGCATGACTATGGTCTGCTTCTCTGTGACATTCTGTAATGGCTCCATGAATGTAATGAGGTTACCAACTTACATGAATATGAACATTGATGATTCTGATGCATACATCTTTCTCATAGTTCTTTTCATTTATGTTTATGACTCAATATGGATGCTTGTACAACTTCTTTCTGTTTTGGTATAAGTTATATAATATGTTAAGCACTTTCTGTCTGGAATGACTGCAAGGATCTAGAAGCCATTCTGAGCTCTATGGTGCTTGTATGTCTTACTTCCTTTCAAATCTCTTAAACACGGACTATAGATGATGTTTCCCACTAAACTCACATAAAAGATAGACTTGGCACCCACATGTGCCTTGGGTGAGTACCCGGTACCTGTTGGGTGATAGGCCGATGTGCATGGGGTTCATTTATTTTGTGATGGGGGTAAAAATGACTACATGTTGGTTCCGTTGATGAGACCTCTTTTTGAAGTTGTAGTGGGAAATGACATACATCATGATCTGTGTAGTGAGTAATGACAGAGCGGTTAACTTTGGAAAATGTTGAATCATGGTTCAATGACACCAAAGATGAGTTTTCTTAGAGATTCAACACTAGACCTGAGTTTGATGTATGTAGATGGGTAAAAGAGAACCTCTACCATGATTTATATGATTTTTTTACTACTTCCCAGTAGAAATGTATGAGTGGATTTTAGCCTATGCATCTAGATCAAGCTGGTATTATAGATCGCATGTGTGGACCCAAGAAGAATACCAGAGGCTGCAGGATGCATATCTGACATGGACTCATGGTGTGGATCATTAGTGGAAAGGGGTACTGGCTAGATACACTCTAGAGTATACCATTTCCACATATTCTTGTCTAGAGGTTGCCGAGTTTGAGTTTCTGTGGGGGCCCAGAGGATCATTTCTACATGCTATACCTCTGGAAATGAAGATCTTGATTGTTACCATGAGTTTAGAGGCATTTCTAATGGTCGGATAAACTGTTCTGAGTGCTGGGCGAGAAAGATAGGGTGGAGGAAGATGGTAGATGTTGCGACAGAGAAAGAAAGGGAGGAGATACGACTCAAGTATAGTAAAGCATGTGAAAGGGAGATTGCTAGACAATGTGAGGTTGTAGGTGTGATGGATACATGGCGGCAGACATTGTGGGAAGGATTTAAGGTTCACACAAAGGATGTGGAACCTGTAGTCTGTGTAACCTCATCTTGGCAAGCCCATAAGAGAAACCCCTTTAGCTTCTGATGATATTTCATCACAAGGAGAGAGAAAATACATTGGCGTGCATCTGAGCCCACCTAGTGACCAAACCCTGGCGCTTGGTTTCCCAGATCAAGGAGAAAATATTTTTAGTCTAATTGGTATCTTTGGACGTGATCGATCTACACTCAGGAGATATAATTTCTTGTTTGGGACTTCTATGGCTGCAAATACCATTCTAGTGTTAGGAGGAACTTTCGGGCAAGGTATAGACACACAAGCTTTCGGTCTCACGTCTAGGAGTGGCACAGGGTATACTATTGGTAGTGGGGCATTATCAAAAACCATCGGCACGTAGTTCAGTGGAACTGTGGGGACCCTTGGACCACTACAGGACCTAGTGGACCTAGTGGATTTGGTGGATCTGGTGGGTCAGGAGGCATAGGACCTAGTGGATTTGGTGGATTAGGTGGCAGAGGAAACACCAGAGGAAACCAAGGCTTTGGCCTAGAAGGACACAAGCCCCAGCCACCCCTCAAGTCTTCTTTGAAATGTCTTTATATTTTCCTGATTATAGAGGTATTGAAGATGTTGCAGAACATGTTCATAAGTGTGAATTACTATGGAACGTAAAGGGTATCATAACCATGGAGCAAAAGGCTAGTCAGTTTGCAACGATGTTGAAAGGGCGTGCACATAGCTGGTATAGGAAATATGACCCTCATCAAATAGTGGTGGATTATATTGTTTTAAAGAACACATTCTTGGTAGAATTCCACATCCTTGAGTTTGAACAGAAGAGCATCAACGACCTAAAGAATATTTAGCAAAAAATGGTAGAGAGTGTGCGGGAGTATGATGCGCACTTTAAAACTCTCTTGTCTAAGTTATCATATGATATTCACCCTTCGTAACATTCTTAGTGGTTTTTTTGGAGGGTTGATCACACCTTTTAGAAGGGCCTTATCTCATAAAACTTTCACAAACCCACGTGAGGCATTAGAAGCTGCTCTACATGTTGAGGTGGTTGGAAGTGTTGATACTGATGTTAGCCCATTCATGGAGGCTCAAATTGTTGCTATGGCTAAGCAACTAGAGAAGTTGTCTATGAACTCAGCCCATGAGACTCGCAGTGGTTTATGGTGTACAGATTGTGAGGTGGAGGGGCATGCCCATGCTAGTTTACCCTGGAGGATAGTACGTGCCATGACAATAGACTATGAAATTTGTCATGGTGACCATGATGCAAGTAAATGCACCTTGTTATAATGCGTGATTCAGAAGAATGTGTCTTGCTACTATAAGATCTACACCTCTACAACCCATGATACTAAGGATTATAGGCTCATTTACTAGATCCATGAGGCCATTGATCATGGGGTCCGCTAGACCAACATTACCAGTAGTTCTAAGGGTGATGATCACCGTTATGCAGAGCAGGTAGATGGAGGCATGTGCAGAAGGGGATTTTGTGGAGGATTCCATGGTCATGGTAACCACGAAGGAGGAAGAAGTGAGTTCCCACATGGAACTTGTTTTAATTATGGGTCTATAGAGCATTATAAATGAGAGTGCTTAGACCTATTGCAATGCTCATAGTGCGAAAAGAAGCACAAGTATGAGGAGTGCCTAGAGTTTTTTGAGCACATGAATCAACAACATCAAAAAGACAGGGGTGCTGCAATGGTCAACATTAAAAATTTAGACACACAATGGATGCCATGGGTGACACATGATGCAGGCTTGGAACCTGTTTTGGCAACAACAAGATCAGAAGCCACATGCATAAAGGAAATACCTAGGTAGAAGAACCTAGTTTCGAGGGAAGAAGTGATTCATGGGAAGTACCTAGACCCTGCACATCAAGTGGAAGTGTATCAAGATACCATGGATGTCATTCAAATTTTACAAGGAGAAATCCAGTGTCCAAAGGAGCAGTCCAGGAGGGATGAGTAAAGAAGGAAGGTCGAGGTGCCAAAGGATGACCTGGATGAGGTCAAAGAAGTTTGTAAAATGATGAGGCAAGAGAATATTATTCCCTTGCTAGTATCATGGTTAAGAGAGAAGATGCCATGCACTAGAGGAGAGCATGAGAGGTAGGTCCTACATACAAACCTTCCCCCTCACATCCTTGACTATGAAAAGGAGATCACACTAGATGCAGTTGTAGATGGATGGCTCCTTAGTAATATCCTCATTGACACAGGTGCAGAGGTCAATGTTCTCACTTTGGATGCATGGCATCAGATGGGGAGACCTACATTACATACCTCTTCAAATGTGCTATATATGGAAAACAAGATGAAGGTAATTCCCATCGATGTCTTAAAGGATGCAGCTATCACTATCCAGGGAGCTAAGTTTATTAGGGACTTTGAAGTCTTGGCGCTCACGGAGGTAGACAATTTCCCAGCACTACTTGGGTGGCCATGGTGTTACAAGAACAATGCGGACCTTTGGTTCAAGAAGGGGTACATCAACTTTAAAAATAAGGAGGAATGTGTCATTATACCCCTGACTGATGGGAACTCAACACCCTATACTAAAACTTTAGGGGAAGAGGTCCTGGATAATATATATGTGTGCTTAATCAGGGATCCAGAGATAATTCATCCTATTGACAAAGTTATCCAGTTTGAGGATTCTCAGTCAATAAGTGACACCACCAATCTAATATGTGATAATTGGGCACATGCAACTTACGAATTGATCAGAAAATAGTTGAGAGGATGGTGACAAAGGTAATAAAGGCACGTATAGTCCAGTGACTAGGAGGAAAGGAGCTGCCTACATATTCAGGAGGAGCCTTCCCTAAGATTCTTTTGTAGGAGATCAAAGCTCAGTGGAAGGAGGAGAAGGAACAGATAGGGATGCTAAGTTATGTCCTACTTGGCACAATGACACAGTGGTGGGATACACATCAGGGGGGCCTTTTTGAATGATGCAAGGTGAGAATTTCTCTCTTTGTTAGGTTCTCTAGAAGCAACATGCCTACTGCCATCAAGGACTACCATGGGAAGGAGCCCACCTCTTTCTGCATCCAGGATTGTGAGAAGGTGTGGAAACTTTGCCACCATCCCTTTGGGTACACAAGCTATATTCTACACTGTAGGGTTGTGCGTGTGCATGGTACATACATTCAGAGACACGCCACCACACAGGGATTTGGCAAGAGCTAGTGGCTGACCTCATTTAAGCATTTGAGTATCGAAGTACCAAGCCATTAGTTGATAAGACATTACAGGTTGTCAAGCACCTTACCATGGGGATAGTGCCTTGGCAAAAGATAGGCTATTGGAGTTGCTAGGTGGATTAGGTTTGGAGGTGTGCTTTGTAGAAGAGGCAAAAGAAACAGAAGAGGTATAGCTTGAGCATGCATGTTTGGAAAAGGATAAAGGGAAGTTGGTATATGTTATTGATGGGGAGGAAGCAGAGAGCTTGGATGTTAACCATTCTGTAAGAACGCGTGAGGTAGTGGAAAGTGCTGATGCTCGTGTGCACACCTACTATGAGCCCTTAAAGACAAAGAAGGTTAACATTAGCTCAGGAGAAGAACCTAAGGAAGCTAATATTGGAGATTAATGGTTAGAGAAGGAAGTCTCTAAGATCATTGATATTTTTTGTGAATTTGAGGATTTATTCCCACGTGGGTATCATGAGCTCAAAGGCATCCACCATTCCTTAGGGGAGATGAAGATAAAGCTAAAGGACATTATGCACTTGGTTAGGAAGAGACCCTACTAGATGAATCCCAATTTTTACGTGAAGGAAAAGGAAGAGATAGACAAAATGATAGATTCTGGGATCATTAAAGCCGTGGAAGAATCAAAATGGATAAGTTTGATGGTAATCAACATCAAGAAGGATGGGAAGATTAGAATCTGTGTGGATTATAGGGAGTTGAACACAGTTTGTGTCATCAATCCTTTTCCAACCCCCTTCACTGAAGAAATCTTGGAGGGAGTCGCTGGGTGCAAAATCTATTCCTTTACAGATGGATTTTCGGGATACCACCAAGTCCAGATTGCAAAGGAAGACCAGGAGAAGACAAATTTTTCCACTGAATGGGGAAGTTTTGCATACACAGTCATGCCCTTTGGGTTAAAGAATACACCTACTTTTTTCTCACTCATTGTGGTACATGCATTCTAGGACTTCATCCATAAATTTCTTCAGGTCTATTTGGATGATTAGATGGTGTATGGGCTACTAAAAGACCATTGTGATAATTTGAGGTTGATGGTTAAGAGGTTTCGGCAGTTGAGGACATCCCTCAACATTAAGAAGCGTGTCTTTGCTACACCCTTTGGGACGTTATTGGGGAATATAATATGTAAGGAGGGATTGCTAGTAGATCCTGCCAAGGTTGCAGATATGGGGTTACAGGCTCCTACTAACTAGAGCACAGTCTGGGATTTCATTGGGCATATGGGTTGTTGATAGGAAATTCATCAAGGGTTATTCCAATGGAATTAGCATCTAGCTGGATTAGAGCATGGAGTGATGCAGATCCTTTTCCAACCCCCTTATTAAGGGAGGGCATATGGGTTATTATAGATTGCAAAGGAAATGAAGACATATTTTTCCAAGGGGTATGCCAAGATTGGGTCAAGTGCCTTTACGCAAAGAGATGATCAGACATCAATTGGGCATGATTTGGATGGTGTATGGGCTAGTTAAAGGGGAGTAGGCAACAATAGAAGGTGTTTGGCACATCATATGTTTTTTAAGTAGGATAGGCTTGACACCGCGCCTATAGAGCACGTTTCCCCATACTTGGTACAAGCCCTTCCATGTTCATGTAGATGCGTCAAGAATCACCATTGAAGGATAGGCTTGTCACCATGCCTATATTACATTTTCACTCTTGGGGCAGTGCTTGTACAACCAGGTGAAGGAATTATTGATCATCCTCTATGTTTTTTAAGTAGGAAGTTAAAACCGATAGAGCAGAATTATACTACAACTGAGTGCGAATCATTGTCAATGATCTACGTGCTTTTGAAGTTTAGACAATATCTACTAGCAACACCCTTTATGTTTTACACCGACCACATGGCGTTAAAGTACTTGGTGAACAAGACTATTCTACAAGGGAGCATATGTCAGTGGGTGCTATTATTTCAAGGGTTTGAGTTTACAGTAGTTGTGAAGCTTAGAAAGAGTAATTGTGGACTTGATCATTTTTCAAGAATTGATTCAGGGGAGGACGCGCAAAGTATTGAAGAGACTATGCCAGATGTGTAACTGTTTAGCTTGTGGTGCATGCCCTCAGATTCAGAGGAGATTGTAGTATTTCTAAAGGAAGGTGTGGCACCAGAAGGGATGAAGGCATTAGAGAAGAAGAAACTAGCCATACACGTCGTGCCCTACATGTTGATCAGTGGGGACTTATACAAGTTAGGGCATGATGAAGTTTTGTGTAGGTGTGTACTAGAGCTATGAACACCTCGTGATCATAGAGGAATCACATGGAGGAAGTGTAGGTGGACATTATGTAGGTGATGCCACCACACGTAAAATATTAATGGTAGGATTGTGGTGGGAAACTTTGTATAAGGATTGCAAGGATTATTGTAAAGCATGTGACCATTGTTAGCACATTGGCAAGCTAGGAAAGAGAGATGAAATTCCTTTGCACCCTATCCTGAGCGCTGAACCTTTTGAGAAATGGGCAATAGAATTTGTAGGCCCTATTACACCAGTAGTGCGTAGGACTGGATCATGCTATGTAATCACTTGCATCGACTATTTGACAAGGTGGGAAGAGGAAACCCCAACTAAAGATTGCACAACAACCATAACGACAAGATTTTTATGGGAGAACATTATCACGAGGTCTGGATGCCCTTTAAGTTTAACTAGCGATAGGGGTACACATTTCTTGAATGAGACTGTGAGGATCCTGTTAGTAGAGTTCATGGTAGCTCATCATAAGACTACCCCTTATCACCCACAAGTATATGGAACCACGGAAGCATTTAGCAAAATACCGAGTCATACTTTGACCAAAATTTGTGATGTCAGAAGATGAGATTGGGATGACAAGGTATCAACTGTATTATGGGCTTACATGATAACTTATAAAAGGATGAACAAAGTCACACCATTTCAATTGGTGTTTGGCATGGAAGCTATTTTGCTGGTTGAATTCATGTTACCTTCTCTATGAATAGTGCGTGTAGGGGGGCTGGCTGATGAGCAAGTGCTAGAAGAGATAATTGATGAGCTGATGAAGCTATATGAAAGACAATCACTTGCCAGGTGGAGCTAAACAACATAAAAAACAAAGCAAAAAGCATGGCATGATCGCCACATTAGAAATAAGAAGTTTTAGGTTGGGTAGATGGTCTTACTGTATGATTCTAAATTTCTGTACCATCCTGGGAAATTGAAAGTCCATTGGTTGGGTCCCTATAAAATATCATACATCCTTGATTCAGGCGTGTACTAGTTACAAGCGCTAGATGTAACAAAATTTCTTGGGCACTTCAATGGGAGTAGGCTGAAGCCCTACTATAAATAAGTCTTCTTGGTGTTTGTAAATAAGGTAGTTTTTCCAGATAATTTAGAATTCCCTTTATGCAATTATTTTCTTGTGTTTCCTTTTCGAGTTGTTATTTTGTTTTGCACCTTAGGCGCTGATAACCTTATTACTTTTGAGGATTTTTGAGTGCCCAGAGGACCATG
This sequence comes from Taxus chinensis, assembly GCA_019776745.2. Classification (NCBI taxonomy): domain Eukaryota; kingdom Viridiplantae; phylum Streptophyta; class Pinopsida; order Cupressales; family Taxaceae; genus Taxus; species Taxus chinensis. The sequence continues at coordinate 729,427,431 of CM034146.1, forward strand.
CATCATTTTAGTTTGGGGTGGAGTGATGTGAAGGAGAGCATGGGTAAAGTGCCATGGAAGTTTGTGTTAAAAAGTCTAGTTGAATGGCCATGTTAAAAGAGATGCATGAATAAAAAATATGGAAAAGTATGGTTGGTGTCAAGATAAGGCTACTTTTAGATCCCACGTACAAAGGAGGAAAAAGTGCATAAGCAACACAAGGTAGGCGAGAGAAAAAATTAGGATAGAAGAAGTGCCTTGGGTGCCAGTGATGCACGTGTAAGAGTCTCATATCAAGATGGATTAGTTACATGCCAGAAGGTTGGAAGATTGTCTGCACAGGTTTGGACGTGTGAGTTAAAGCACTAAAATTAGACTTTGTTTGAAAAAGCTACATTCAATGTGAAAAGTGTGGTGGTAGGTGGAGTAGCATTTAATTCTTAAAAAGGGAAAAACTATAAATAAAGGGTCGAGACATTTCATTATTCACTTTGAGTATAAGGAGAAAAAAATGCTTTAGCATCTTAGCAAACTAGGGCTTCCAGGACTGATTCGTGTGAAGAAAAATTTGAAGAGATTGAGAGTGAGTAACTAGTTTGGATTTGTGAACCAGAAGGAAGGGATTTCATGGGCATAAGAGAAGTTGTGAGAAGGCGTCATCTTTTGAAGGAATTATCCCAGGTTTGAAGAACTAGGGCATGAGTTTAAGGAGTTTTCTTCACAAATTCTAGATCTAAGGTGGGAAAGAGTGGAAGAATAGAGTTACAAGAAGTGATTGAAGTGGTAAGAGGACCTAGAAAATGGCACCCAAGAAACCATTTAGCACACCTAAGAAGGGAAAGGGCAAGGGAAAGGACAAGGGCAAGCAACAAGAAACTGACGCACATACAAACAAAGAGTAGTATGCAGAAATACAATACCTAGATGGAGTGTTGCTAGGGAAGGAGTGGGAGTCCCATCTAAGAAACATGTCTGTAAATTACTACAATCATTGTACAAGTATAATCGAGAAGGAGACGACGATGGACTTAGTGCACCCAACAAATAAAAGGACACCAGAGGCTTTTCCCATCTATAATGATGATGTGAAGGCCAAGTTGGAGAAGTCAAGGTTATTAGAACTCTTTGAGTTTCCCTTCTTCAGAAATCCTGAGTGCCTATATCAATGGTTGATGTCACACGTGCATGAAGACTACTTCCACTTTGTAGGGTGTAAGATGCACATAACCCCTCATCTCATTTCACATTTCACATGCCTTATCTATGAAAGAGATAGTTTGGAGGATGACCTAAGTGACAAAGAGGCAATTAAGGAGACTATTGTCACCTATGCATAAAAAAAGGGGTCAAGGTACTATGATATCACGGACATCAAGGACCCGATAATGAAGATGAATGTGCACTTGGTGACAAATTTAAATGTCCAAGAGAGATGGACCTAGGTCAATAAGCCATGGTTGCATGTTTGCAGGAAAATTTTAGAGGGAACCATCTACACCTTGTCTATATTCATCGTAGATGAGATTATCAGCTGCGTGAAGGAAGGTGATGAAATCCCTTTCTATAATATCCTGCTAACCATTGTGTTTTCAGAGATTGGAGTACATGATGCATCAGAAAATTTTTTGTGGGAGTATCCTATTGAGGACCCTTCGCTCGCAAAGAGATTTGAAAAACATACCTGTGACACTATGACGACCGTGCACAAGGTGCGCCTAGATAAATGGTATACATGCTCGAGGAACACATTCGAGGCGGAATGGAGGATCCCTAGACAACTGCCAGTGACCACCAAGGGAGAGGCTGAGTTTTCCGTGTAGCAGCATTTCTGCCTAGGTGTATTCAAACTGATAAACGAGACATAGAGCCCATCGTGTAAGCTCTCTTTTGCCTTCACAGCTCAACACTTCCAAGCGGAAGTGAACAGGTTCAAAGAATCCAAGAAGTTGAGGTTGGAATTTTGTAATTTGGATAGGGACCATAAGGAAATGTGCAAAGGGTTGGTCTACCCCAGAAAGCACACGTACGTGGAGAGGTACATGTTGCATGAAGTTTAAATGGTGAGGCCCATGACTTTTCCCATTATAGGAGGATGTGCAACGCGCGTATACATCCGCATAAGAACCAAATTTGAAAAGGGTTTGTATCTAGAAAATGAGGTGTCTATACCTAAGGATCCAACTAGAAAGAAGATAACTATGCCCAAATGGGAGGAAAAAGATCCAGAGAAGAAAATACCAAGTGTGGTGGATACATAGGTAATAGGGTCCCTTGGGACAAGTGCCAAAACAAGTATGTATTCATGCAAGAAGAGGCCCATAGTCAAAGAGAAGACTCCAGAGCTAGAAAATCTATCAGACAAGGAGTCCTCAGGAGAAGAAGAGACAAGTCACCTACACCAGAATCGTTGGTTAGGAAGAAGTAGAGGATAGAAGAGGAGATTTCCTTGGAATAAATTGGGAGTTTGGAGAGATACATAGGTGAAGAAGATGATAGTGAAGAAGATGTTAATGGGGAATATGAAACTAAAAAATATCAAGAGCCACCTATCTTTAATGTGCATGATTCAGAAGAAGAAGGCGGAGAAGAGGAACATGGGTTCCTTTTTATGTAGCGCAAGGATAGCCAAGAGGGGGAAGGCACCCAGGACATGGGAAGTGAGGAGGTTGGTGCATAGAAATAGAAGGCCCCAAGCCTTACCATGGAACAGATGAACAAGGTGATGGAAATAGAAGAAATAAAGAACATTGAGACCTTGGTGGAGGATAATTTGGAACGCAACGCTGAGCTTGTGTTAAACAAGTATAAGGAGGAGAGCACAAAAAAGGACCACAAAAGCACTGGAGGCCCCATTTTAACTGTAAGTCTTGCTAAGGGCATGCACATGGGAGGAAAGCACGTAGAAGGGGAGAGGCCAAGGATGGGTTATATTGATGACCCCAACAAAGTGTTTTTTGCATGGTTCCAAAGCATGATTCCAACAGAGGAGCTCGTGGTAATGTCATCTTTTGATAAGGAGGCTGCATACCTACAGACAAGGAAGATGTTCTCGTGGGAAATTGAGTCCCATCTTGATGAGCCAAAATTTGAAGTAAGCCACAAGGCAATAATAACATTTCTAGGAACAAGAGAAGACAACCCAGTGGTGAATGCTCAGCAACTCTTGGATGAACAACTGTGTAACGCACTCAACAAGGTCTCCTTTGAGGTTGAAGCTAGACTCTTTAGGTGGAATGATAGAATCAAAGATCTGGAGGAACTAAAGAAGAAAGAGGAAGAGCTAACTGCAAGGAAAAAAGAGCTAAGTCAAGAGAAACTAATTAGTGCTCAGTTGCAGCGTGAATTAAAAGATGAGAAGGCTAAAGTATGCGCAGTATACAAAAAGGTGGAGTCCATTAATAATGCTATAGTGTTGAAGCATCTAGACCTATCACCTCCCACGTAGAAGTATGGATCTACCTTGGGATGCCTGGAGGAATTAACAAGAGTCCTCACCATGGAGAGGCAACCGTTAGCCTTGGAATCTACAGAAGATAAATTAAAAGTTGTGGCATTTGTAGCTGAGTACAGTAAGGTTCTTACTAATATAAAAGCTGCTTCCCAGACTGCTGAGGCCGCATATGACAATTGCGAGGACAGGTACAAAGTGGCAGGAATCTTGGCCACCACTCATGAAGCAGAAATCAAGGAGTTTCAAGAGAAGAATAAGGGAAATAGGGTGGAAAGGGACAAAATCCTTGCCAAGGTCAAAAAGAAATATGAAACTATTGAAACCTTAGGGGGTTCAATAAAAAACCGATTAAAGTAACTGTACTCGCAGATTACATGAAGAATGGATGTACTGGATGATGTAGGCAAAGAGTTAGATAAAATTGCTGACACCATAAGCACACAAGGAGATGGTCTAAGTTTTGAGGAGATGAGCACCCTGGTCAGTGACCTTTGTTAGAGAGTGCAAAATGAAGTTGATGCCTGGAATAAGTTGGAGGTTGACTGAAAAAGCATTTTCTTCTTTCCCTATTTCTTCATCCCCTTATTCTTGTTCCAAGGTGTAAATCTACTGTATTCTTTCATTTCACTAGAGAAGTTTTCCCACGGATGGAGAATAGGCATAGTGTGGGTTGATGTTGGGCCCCTAAAATATTGGCTAAGTACATAAAGGCGCATAGGCACGCAAAGCCTAGTTGAAGAAAGGAACGCAAGGATAAAGTGCGTAGGGCAGGGTTTAAGGAAACCTATGGCGATCACGTGGACAGAACCAAGGTTTCAGGACTTATTCATATTGGGCATTTTGGGTAGATCATGTGAAAATCATGACCCAACTACACATGCGGAGGGGATAAGGTGCCAGCTTGGTGACATGTTGGCCTAGGAAGGAGCATGCATGCGGTAGAAGCTTGTATAAGCACATCATGGTAAAACGTGGAAAGCTCAGTCCTGGAGGAGCATGCTCGCATGGAGGACCACATTTAGACACTTGGCATCAGATTTGAGGCCACTGGAGGATGAGTTGGCAATTCAGAAAGGCTATATATACAAGCACCTGCAAAAGTAAAGATATAGAGAAATAGATAGAGGGTGGAGCTTTACAGAAATACTGCAACAAATCTGTTAGTTTGGGTAATCGTGCTTAGGAAAGGATGTATCAAGGGTATGGGGATTATAAATTTATTTTGAGAGCCTAGCCATACGAGTCCAGTTATAATGCATGACTGCAGTCTGCTTCTCTGTGACATTCTATAACGGATCCATGAATGTAATGAGGTTACCAATTTACACGAATATGAACATTGATGATTCTAATGCATACATATTTCTCATAGTTCTTTTCATTTATGTTTATGACTCAGTATGGATGCTTGTACAACTTCTTTTTGTTTTGGTATAAGTTATATAATCTGTTAAGTACTTTCTTTCTGGAATGACTGCAAGTATCTAGAATTCATTCTGAGCTGTATGGTGCTTGTATGTCTTACTTCCTTTCAAATCTCTTAAACATGGACCATAGATGATGTTTCACACTAAACTCACATAAAAAGAGAGATTCGACACCCGTGCGCACCTCGGGTGAGCGCCCAATGTCCACTGGGTGATAGGCTAGTGTGCATGAGGTTCATTTATTTTTTGATGGGGGTAAAAATAACTACAACATGCAAGAATGTTTTGGGATTCCCTTCACTAGTATACCTTGGTACTTGAATAGAGCTTAAACGCCTCACCATACATGACCTGATCATCATGGCAACTCTTCCTTTAACTTCACACTTGATCATATCATATGTTCCATGAGCCCATTTATCACAAACAACACTAGTAGTGTAAATGACAAAATATAGGTCTTCCCACTAAAGTCCACCTTCTTTTGATGGTTCGACATGTTTTGGATCGTGCACCGTTTATGCATAAATTTGATTAAAGGGATCAACATAAGGCTCTTCCTTATTATCATGTAGAGGTATGATCACGCACTCATCTTTATTCTCAAAAGTTATGTATCTCTTGTTGAAATGCAATTCAAAATTGTTCGCATAGCACCAGGCCACCTAAGAAATGCTAGGAAGTTTTTTGCTTCAACAAGATCCAATACCTCAAAGTCTCTAGTAAACTTGGCTCCTTGAATGGTAATGGATGCATCCTTCCATACCCCAATAGGCATATCCCTATTTTTTGTCCATATACAACAAATTTGAAGATGGATGCAATGTTGGTCTTCCTATTTGACTCTATGCATCTAGAGTTAGCACATTCACTTCCGCACCTGTATCTATCAAAATGTTTCTCACTAGCCAACCATCAATTTTGCATCAAGTGTGATCTCCTTGTCAAATTCATGACTTTGAGGTGGTATATTTTCATGAAGTATATTCCTTTCACGCTCAGCTCCAACATGTGGTACATTTTCACGTAGTCATTCCCCGAGCAACGAGATGATATTTTCCTAGCACAACATCATACACAAGTCCTTCAAGTCATCTACGTCCTTCTGTGGGAGTTCTACATTCTTTACACATTATCTCTCACATGCATGCTCTTTTAAACACTACATTTCTCCCTACAGATCTCTGATAAATCCCATATTTTCTTGGTAAACCTCCTTCTGATGGGAAGCATCTAGATACTTGGCATATATCACCCCCTCCTTCATAATAAATGACTTGGCCTTCAGAGTCTCACATGCGTGAGTGGCCTCAACACAAGTGGTAACCAATATAGTCTATAAATTAGGATAATTCATCATCTTAGGCATTCATTGATCAAAATTCGGGTGCTAGACCTTGATAATACCCACACCCTTGTCCATATTCTTTTTTTTTCTCATGTGCTCATATAGGTCCAGGAAATCCTCCAACTTATGTTGCTTCCTAAGAAAACTATATTCTGAGGGAAATATCTTTGATAATGATCAAGGGATCCGCAAGTATAACAATTTCCTTAATAAATTTTTCCTCTAACACCACCATGACCTTGACCTCGATATCCCCCTCGGAAGCCTCCACTCCTATTATACCCATTGTTGCACCCTTCATTATTTGGTTCTTCCTATTCCTTGGATCCACTCACAACACTAGTTTGGAATGTTAGGTTGTGGAACCTATTTTCATGTGTGGAAGTGTTAAAGATTCCATAGTTGTCTTTCTGGGGTTTGGGGGTGCAACCCCCGAGAAAAAAATTGGCCTAAAAAAAACGTGCCTAATATACCGGGAAACGTGCTTTTCTCATATGGGTGGGATTTTTGACCCATAGGTTTATGGGATGGTTTTGGCCCATGGTTTTGATACCCACGGCTTTTGTAAAACTAGCTTAAGTAGTTGTCTACTTATATGGTTTTATGCATATGGTAGGTATAATGTAACATTGTAGATGTGTTTTGAATTCGGGTGTGAATTTTGTAGAGTTTGTTGAGCATAGGTCCAAATAGATCTAGGTAGTATATTAAGAGAGCGGTGGCTTGTTAATAAAATTTGAGCAAGTGATTCTTGGTGGACGTAGCCCAAATTGGGTGAACCATGTTAAATACTATCTCTTTGTGTTGTGTTATTTTATTCTGCAATTTTATTTGAGATCTGTAATATTTTCTGCATATTAGTTTCTACTGTTGCAATTCTGTGAGGGATTATTCCACATATTTTATCCCTTATTTCCTAACAATTGGTATCAGATCCTGGTTTGGTTTACTAAAGTGTTGAATTCATAGGGAAATTTTTATCTTGAGTGGGAGCTATGGCAGATGATGGAAGATCAAGGGTTGATAAATTCAACGGGTAGAATTTCAGTCTTTGGAAGATGCAGATGGAAGATTACCTTTATCAGAAGGATCTTTATATTCCATTGTCTGAGAAGGTGAACAAACCCTCGAGCATGACAAATGTGGAATGAGATTTACTAGATAGGAAGGAACTTGGGACAATCTGGTTGTGTCTTGCATCTTCGGTATTATTTAATGTTTCAAAGGAAAAGACTACAAAATAATTGATGGATGCATTAGGGAAGTTCATATGAAAAACCCTCTGCCTCTAATAAGATATTTTTAATGAAAAATTTGTTTAATATGAAGATGTCTGAGAATGGTTCAGTAGCAGATCATTTAAATGATTTTAATACGGTTGTAAATATGCTAGCTTTGGTTACAATAGAATTTGATGAAGAAGTTAGGGCTTTATTAATTCTATGCTCTTTACCTGAGAGTTGGAATAGCCTGGTAATGGCGGTAAGCAACTCGGTTCCAGCTAACTCAAAGTTGAAGTTTGAGGATGTTGTAGGGGTGATTCTAAGTGAGGAAATGTGAAGAAAAATCTCTGGTGAATCTTCTACTTCAGGGAATGCTTTGACAGTGGAAACTAGAGGGAGACAGAAGAATAGAGGAAGCCGTGGAAAATCAAAGGATCGGGAAAGGTCAAAATCCAAGAGAAAGATAGTATGCTGGCACTGTGGAAAGTCTGGGCATGTAAAGAAGGACTGTTGGGAGCTTTGGGACAAGAAGAAACAACAGGAAGAAAACAAGGAGGCAAATGTGGCAACGGGTAATGTATGTCAGGATGCTTTGATTCTTTCTTTGCACAATATTACTGAATCTTGGGTTTTAGATTCAGGGGCTTCTTTCCATGCTACTCCACATAGGCATTATTTTGTTGATTATGTTCAAGGAGATTTTGGGCATGTTTTTCTTGGTGATGATGAGCCTTGCAGCATAGTTGGAAAAGGTTCTATTCAGGTTAAGATGCAGAATGGGAATACTTGGCTATTGAAGGATGTCAGACATGTGCCTACATTAAGACAAAATTTGATATCGGCAGGGCAGTTGGGAAGTGATGGTTGTACTGTGATATTTACAGTAACTCTTGGAAGGTTACCAAGGGTGCTCTTGTGGTGGCAAGAGGTAAGAAGGTTGGAACCTTGTATTTAACCACTTATAACACTAATTTTGTAATCTTGTGGCTTCAGAAGTAGATACAACATTGTGGCACTATAGGCTCGGTCATATGAGCCATAAGGGCATGGAGATCATAAAGAAGGATTTTCCTGGATATACAGAAACATAGGTTTGGAGTTATGTGAGGACTGCATATATGGGAAACAGAAGCGAGTAAGGTTTCTCAAGGTTGGACCTACAAAGAAAGAGAGTAAGTTAGAGTTGGTGCATTCTGATGTGTGGGGGCCGGCTCAGGTATCATCTCTTGGGGGTTCAAGTTATTATGTTACTTTTATTGATGATGCAACAAGGAAAGTTTGGGTTTATTGTATTAGAAACAAATATTGATGTATTTGACACTTTTGTTAAATGGAAAGCCTTGGTAGAGAATGAAACAGGTCTTAAGCTAAAATGTCTCAGGTCAGATAATGGAGGGGAGTATTGCAGCAATGAATTTGATGATTATTGTTCTAAGAATGGAATCCATGCAGGCAAAAGACGGTTCCAGGAACTCCACAGTAGAATGGGGTGTCAGAAAGGATGAATAGAACAATAATGGAATGTGCTAGGAGCATGAGGTTACATGCAGGACTGCCTCTTTCTTTTTGGGCAGAAGTGGTGAGCACAACTGTGTACTTGATAAACAAAGGACCCTCAAGTGCCTTGGATGGAGGCATACCTGAGGAGGCTTGGTATGGTAAGAAAGTTGATTATTCATTTCTTAGAGTCTTTGGATGTGAGGTGTTTTTCCATATAGACAAGGATGATAGGACCAAGCTAGAGGCTAAATTAGAAAAATGTACTTTCATTGGTTATGGTGGTGATGACTTTGGATATAAATGTTGGAGTATTAAGGACAAGAAAATCATTCGATCTAGGGATGTGGTCTTTAATGAGAAAGTCATGTATAAGCAACAGTTGTAGGAAAACAGGGAAGAATCCAAGAAAGAATATGCAGTGGTAGAGGATCTTCCGGATGGGAAAGTGACACATGAATCAGTTCAGGAACCTCCTCAACAGGAACCCCAAACTCCTATATTGAGGAGGTATTCTAGGGTAAGAAGAGAACCTGAACATTTTTCTCCTTCTCTTTATTATTTATTACTCACTGATAGTGGAGAGCCAGAGAGCTTTGATGAAGCAATGCAGGTAGATGCCAGGAAGAAGTGGGAGCAAGCCATGGATGAGGAGCATCAAGCTCTCATGGAGAACCAGACATGGGATTTGGTGAAGCTACCCGAAGGAAAAAGAGCATTACAGAACAAGTGGGTGTTCAGAGTCAAAGAGGAAGAAGGAGGAAAGAAAAGATACAAGGCCCAGTTGGTGGTCAAGGGGTTTGCACAGAAAAAAGGTATAGATTTTGATGAGATTTTTTCTCCTGTAGTAAAAATGACTTCTATTAGAACTGTTCTAGGAATAGTTGCAGCAGAAGACTTGCACTTAGAACAACTTGATGTAAACACTACATTTCTCCATGGTGATTTGGAGGAGGAACTATATATGCAGCAACCTAGAGGGCTATGAGGTCAAAGGTAAAGAGGAGATGGTGTGCAAACTGAAGAAGAGCTTGTATGGCTTGAAACAAGCTCCACGTCAATGGTATAAGAAATTTGATAGCTTCATGATGGAGCAAGGTTATATTAGATGTCATTCTGACCATTGCGTGTATACAAAGAAATTTGAGGATGGCAGTTATATTATCCTTTGTCTGTATGTGGATGACATGTTGGTTGCAGGTAAAAACATGCAGGAAATAAAAGTACTCAAGAAGAAGCTAAGTGAATCCTTTGCTATGAAGGATTTGGGGGCAGCCAAACAAATCCTTGGTATGAGGATATCTTGGGATAGGAAGGAATGGAAGTTGAATTTATCTCAGGAAGAGTACATTAAGAAGGTCTTGGAGAGGTTTAATATGCAGGATGCTAAACCGGTTGGGACTCCTTTGGCAGGCCATTTCAAGTTATCAAAGGAGCAGTGTCCCAAGACAGAGCAGGAGAGAAACCAGATGTCCAAGGTACCTTACTCATCAAGTGGTTGGTAGTTTGATGTATGCCATGGTGTGCACTAGGCCTGATATTTCCCATGCAGTGGGAGCGGTGAGTAGATTTATGAGTGATCCAGGTAGAGATCACTAGCAGGCAGTAAAGTGGATCCTTTGGTATTTGAGAGGGACCATGGGGACAATTTTGTGCTACAGTGGATCAGACACCACTTTGTGTGGTTATGTAGATTCAGATATGGCTAGAGATGTAGACAGCAGGAGGAGCACGACAGGTTATGTTTACACTGTAGGTGGGACAACAGTGAGCTAGATTTCATGACTACAGAAGCTGGTGGCTTTGTCAACCATAGAGGCTGAGTATGTTGCTGCCACAGAGGAAAGCAAAGAAATGATTTGGTTACAACAATTTCTTGAGGATTTGGGGCATAAGCAGGAGGAAGGAAAGCTGCATAGTGATAGTCAAAGTGTTATACACCTAGCTAAGAACTCTGCTTTCCACTCTAGGATGAAGCATATACAGTTAAGGTACCATTTCATCAGGATAACTTTGGAGGAAGAGAAGTTGAAGCTGGAGAAGATTCATACCAGTCAGAATCCTACAGACATGATGACCAAGGTGGTCACAAGGGAAAAACTGAAGCTATGTTCAGCTTTGGTTGGTCTTCACGGAAACTAGTGAAGGGTTGAGAAGCTTGCTCATCAGAGGAAAACTAGTCTCCAAGTGGGAGATTGTTAGGTTGTGGAGCCTATTTTCATGTGAGGAAAGTGTTGAATACTATACACTAAGAGTACTATACACTTTCCATAGTAGGGGTCTGAGCGTGTCTCTGGTAGTAGGGGTTTGGGGGCATAGCCCCCGAAGAAAATTTTTTTTTTGGCCTTAAAACGTGCCCAATATACTGGGAAACGTGTTTTTTCTCATATGGGTGGGATTTTTGACCCATAGGTTTATGGGACTGGTTTTGGCCCATGGTTTTGATACCCACAGTTTTGTAAAACTACTTAAGCAGTTGTCTACTTATATGGTTTTATGCATATGGTAGGTATAATGTAACATTGCAGATGTGTTTTGAATTCGGGTGTGAATTCTGTAGAGTTTGTTGAGCATAGCTCCAAATAGATCTGGGTATTATATTGAGAGAGCGGTGGCTTATAATAAAATTTGAGCAAGTGATTCTTGGTGGACGTAGCCCAAATTGGGTGAACCACGTTAAATACTGTCTCTTTGTGTTGGTGTTATTTGTATTCTACAAATTTTATTTGAGATCTGTAATAATTTCTGCATATTAGTTTCTATTGTTACGATTCTGTGAGGGATTATTCCACATATTTTATCCCTTATTTTCCTAACATGAAGAACACTCGTGTCTCAATGGCTTCATGAATGTGGTCAATTAGTCTATAATTAAGGTGGTGATTTTTAGTCTTGATGCCTCCTATAAATCTTACAATATATGTAGGGGAAACGTTCTTCCCCTAGGGCTAATGGAGGTCTTGTAGAGCTAAAAGTGATAATTCATGTGCATAAAAATCTAGATGTAAAAGGAGTTGAGTCATAAATTCTTGCATACACCATGAATAAGGAAAATGGTTTTTAAAGGTGATTACACATTTGGATGGTATTCTTCAACCTCATAATTAGTGCAACATATACCATTGCACGTCTCACGTGCTGACTTGGTCTTGAGAATTTTCACAAAATGCTACAAGTTTGAAGATACTATCGGCACCTGTAAGAATTGTGCTTTGAACTCTAGTATTTGCACTACCAACTTCCTTATTGTTGACGCTAGTATTGCTTCCAAGGCCTCCCATTGATCATGTATATGTCTTAGGTGATAGAGGCTATATGGGGACATAGTAAAAAATCCTCAAAAAAATCTTATCTTGGGTGAAGGGCTGAGTAAAGAAGAATGCCAGTGAAGAATAAGTTGGTAGAAAGATAAGTAAAGTGATTCTTCCTTGAAACATGAGACATAATCCCTTATGCTTTGAAATAAACATTACTTAGGGTGATCCAGGAGAGTGATGAAAAAAGGTATGTTGTCTAGATAGACCCTATAAGGTTGAAACTCAAGTCAAAAAATAGTGCACAAAGCATTGTTAAGTCCATTTTGGGCTTGATGTGGATCATACCTCAAATACCATAGTAGGTGCACGCGCCTTGTTGTGTAGTGGAAAATTGGCTTGCCTTTATTGGATCCAAATGTATGACTGAACTCATTTTTCTCTGCATCATTTTGGTAGCTCACACTATGTGCACATGCTCCGCTGCATGTTCATTATTTCTATACCATTGATATTTGGAGATGAATGGATATCATGGCTAAACTTGAGGTGTTTTGTTGTAGTTGTTGTGGTTGAATGAAGTGACATGTGAAGAGTGAGAAAAAGGAAGTGTGAAAGTGAAAGAGAGAAAGAGGACTACCAAATATCCTCTGGTATTGAATCCTAGGTGAGGTGGATGACCTGATCCTCCCGAAGCCCTGAAAAAGACTTGTTAGCAGAGATAAGATGGACCAAGAAGAGGAACTCCCTTGCATCCCAGTTGTACGTTGTTTAGCCACTAGAAACAAATAGTCTAAGAAATCAGAGAGAAGGAAAACAAGAGTAATCTCAATGAAGTCTAGAAGCCAATACCCTGAAGTAAGAGGAATGGATCCTAGAATGAGATGAACCTAAATATGAGAAATGATATAGACATGGATAATATAATGTGATGACATGAGAGAAAACTACTAGCTTGATTCCATTATGAATTCAATGGAAGAGGAAAACTACCCATGGCTCTATCTTTGCTAGCTTGCACTGAGGAAACTTCTCAGATAACTGACAGTTGTATGAAGAAGATCACCAGTGCACAGAGAGGATAGCTGAGATAAGAGTGAAAAGAAAGAAGAAAATGTGTGCCTAAGAAGTCCTCAACCTTTCCTTGAAGACACTCTAATCTGAAGTAGAAGACCTTGAAACTATACTGTGCTTGCCCAAAGTTGGGAGGACTTGATGCATAGTAACTCCTCGTGGTTCCATGAAAACTTCAACAACAAAGAGTGAAGCCATGATTCCCCTAAACCTGAGTGGCTCCTCAGATGAACTGAGCACATGTCAAGATAACAAAGACATTAGAACCTGAAGGGAGAATTCAGACTCTCTTGAGGGTATAAGCCAAACAAAAAGAGACAAGCTATCCTTATGGACACCTGCTCCTTCCCTTGCAAGAAAAGCGCAGTTTAGCTAGAAAATGGGAAATGAAAAACAAAGAGGATGAACTCATGAGAAACAAGAAAATCTTCAGATATGCTAAAGAAGAAAAGAAATCCAAAGATGATATGCAATGGGCTTGTAGCAAGACTTGATGAATTGCTTCTTGATACCTCTGAGGTATGATCTGATTTAATTAATTGAAATTATCCACCAATGAATTCAATTTTTCATTTGAAAATAGCCAAAGAATGATCTATGAGACTCTAATTTAATGAAGGTTCATCTGCATCAAATAGATGTCGACGTAATCTTCTTGGAAATCCACTGTTAGATGAGTATGGATGCCAACAAGTGAAAAATACAGGTGTAGCAGAGAGAAGATGGTGAACGTCTTGGGCATATAGCTCATGATCAAAGATTGTCTTACACCCACTTAAGATGAAAATACATAGTTAGAGTCCAGTTGTTATACCTTAGGTAAAAGTATATCTTGAAAGAAAATGGCACCCAAAATACATAGTTTTGGAAAGGAGAATCAATGTGAACAAGTCTGCATGAATATGATCTTTGTAGACAATTTGAAGGAGCTTATAACAACGATGAACCAGTAATATGTTTTTGTTGTTTTGTTTATTTTGTATGGATGTATAAAGAGTGGAGACTTGAAGACCTGATGCTAGTGAAGGTGGAACTCAAGAAGGAAGAGAGTAATGTCAAAGAACGTGCAAGGTACCAAGTTCCTACTATGTGGGTTCCAGGTGGACATGATGTCAAGCAAGGACATATGAGATCAAGGACCATCAGACAAAGAGCATGTAATGAACCATTGAAGACATTCAATGGAAGATAGAGAGCTATGTAAGCAAGTACATAAGATAACCAATATCCACCTTGGGAGTATGAATGTAGAGGCATCTTTAAAGAATCTTCAATTTGATAATTAATCTCATTCTAACTATTGATATGAGCTCAAAACATTATGCATTAGAATGTGTTTACAAAGACATGAGACCTAAATAGATCAGTATGCCAAGTGCGCTTGAGACGTTCGCAAAAATCAAACCCTGGGTTTTCCCTACATACAAATGTGACTCTCAGAGTTTAGAAAGGTATGTTAAAGAGTACCTTAGGGTAATGACTCATAAGGTGAGTAGGTGTCTAGATGGGTTGTCACTAGGCCCTTCAGGAGTGAGTTGTAATGTCATAATAATAGGTGTGTCCAAAATAGATGTACATGCATGCTCATAATATGGGAAAACAGGCATAATGAATAGGACCATGAGTCATCATAAATAGGACATGGTATGAGACAAGAAGTAGCCTCTATGCATGTGCAAAGAGATACATGTCAAATATATGAGAGATAGCTATATGGATTCTTTGTGGTAGGGAGAAGTTAGGAAGCTTTTGAAGCACAATTGACTAACGATATATAAAAACTATGTTTTATATGGTAACCCTATCTTGTTTGATGTAATTACTGAGTTAATATGTTGAGTACTTGATGATTACTCCTCCATTTATTTTCATTTGGAAAAGTTACATCTTAACCCCTAAAAGAAGATTAGACTTGGATACTATTGAGCCAATGCTTCTTGATGTGACTTAGTATCCTCTCCTTCCTGTTGTTCATATGTGAAATGCAACAAGAATTAGTCTTAAAAAGGATTGAGTCTATCATTTTCTTGGAACTTGTACTATTGCTACCCTTTAGACCATGACCATCTTGGTAGCTTCAAGTTTGAGAATGTTTTATGTGTTGTTATCAAGTAATGTGAAAGCTTATTTAGGTGTGCTTCATTACCCTAATAATGTGTGTGTAAATTATATTTTCAGGCATACACAGTCTTATTAACAATGAGTACGTGCAATGCACT
This sequence comes from Taxus chinensis, assembly GCA_019776745.2. NCBI lineage: Eukaryota > Viridiplantae > Streptophyta > Pinopsida > Cupressales > Taxaceae > Taxus > Taxus chinensis. The sequence goes on from CM034146.1 coordinate 729,442,903, forward strand.
CTATTCTCTTGTCAAAAGCCCCCCTTGTATGGAACCCTTTGAGTCATGCTCCTCTACAGACACTAGTCAGGTGAATTTGTATGAGATAAACCATATTTATTTTCTTAGTGTGATAACACATTAGGGATTTAAAGGATGTGTTGGAGACCCATTTCTATGACAAATTATTTGTGGGTGAAATTTTCAAGATTGAAGTCATTAATTAGAAAGACCTATTCTTGCATATAACAATTGACCCTCTTACTAGGTCTCTGCCAAGTACAGGTATATTCTTGTATGAATGGTATTTATAAGTTTTATCACAGGATCCTACTATGATGACCTTGAAAATCATATTAATATTGTTCAAATATAGACTCATTAGGAAGAATTTATAACCTTGAATCATAGTTTTGGTGAAAGATATAGCATTTTTTTGACTCTCGAGCTGATATAGACTGGTAAAGCTACCAATTTGGAGAAAATAAACCTCGTTATATTCCTAAATGCACCATTGAAATTGAGTTGAAAATTATTAGGAAGGAATTTTTTAGGAGGTAATGTATCAAGTGTTCTGAAAATTTCAATTACAACTCAAATTACCAATCATTTCATGGGATATCTTTCAAATGACACGTTGGAAGATGATAGCTTCCGAATATCAAGTTATGAATGACCTAGTTAGGAGGGGAAATTTCCAAAGGAACTATGCTTTAGGATTTAAATAAAAACTTGAGACTTGCAGGATCAGAAGGAACCTATGAACATTGGTTACTTGGAAAAAGGACCTGCCAGGGTCTACTAAGTATCTAATGGACGCCTAAACCTATTAAAATAAATATATGCAGGGGAAATGGCTGCACCCATGTCTAATGAAGGCCTTGAGAGCTAAAAGATAGAATAATGAGCTTGAATTAACAATGGCTTCCATAACAGAGTATGCCAATATCTTGCAATCTCACCATGATAAAGAAACATTCAAAATAGAATGAATATATTGTACTCACAACACATGCTCAAAGCACCATCTATATTCTGGTTGAATTTTTACCATTCAAAGATTGACTCATTTCAAGAAGTCCATGATATGCCTCTTTCATTGAGAATGTACAACTGTGTACAACAAACCCTTGTTACATCTTCTTCTTCATGTACACACTTTCTCCACTCTTCTCACACTCCAAAATCTTAATCCTCCTCTCACACTTGATGCAATTCAAACTCTCTCTATCATAATGCATTATTTTTATCTAAAGTTTACTTGATCCTAGTTTTGAGGATGTAGTTGAGACATTTCCTCAAGCTTACATGCATGAATGAAGGAACTACTTCCCATTTTGACTCTTTCCAATATTCAACCTAGAATATGACAGCTGAAACATAATTTACTAAACAACCTTTGACAACTAATCTCCTTCCTACGTACCAAATGGAGATTTAATCAACTCATTAACAACTAGCTCCACCTATCTTTCACTCTTTACCATATATAGAAGAGGAATTACATTACAAAGTAATTATTCAAATTCAACCTTTTGGGGAGGGAAAACAAACTACAAACACCTATTACATGCTCCTACGTTAAGAAGGATTATTCAACCTATTTGATCTTTATCAAGCATCATGGAGGATGCTCCTACATCAGCTTTTGTCTTTTTACTTGGTCGACACCATCCCGTTTTTCTATTTTTAGCCCATAAACTACATAATTGGCTAATTCTTGAGTTTGGTCTATCTAGGTGTGAATATCCTATGTGTTGTTCTAACTCTTTTCTCACACACCCCTTCTATGCCTTCCTCACATGTGCCTGAAAATTCCGGTCATGGCTTATACTTGAGCATTTTTTCCTTGTCAACAATTAGATTAAAAGGTGAATTAATCATATTTTATTTAATTCAGGTTCACTTTATTTATTTAAAGTTAAGAATTAAAGGTAAATTAAATTTTAAAAATGAACACAATATCGACTTCCTAGAGGTTTAGACTACTCGTGTCTAGATCTTATCCCTTTAGGTAATCTATTGTGTGATCCCTTTCCCACGAGTCATTGTCCCACATGACCATCACAGGTCCATCTGAACCTCAGAAAAGGAATTTTGACCTAATCATTAACCCACTAGGTATTGACTGGTATCAATGGGATATAGACCTAGGTCTACAAGATTTAGTTTTTAGATATACTCCTTTACTTCCATAAATCATAGGTCAACTCAACGCTCTTAACAAACAAATGACATCAATTGACCAATATTAGGCCAACCTTGCCATTCGAAGCATACCGAGCTAGATGCCCAAATCCATAGTTTGTTTAATAGATCCTTCACCCACACCCTTACATGACTTATTTTAGAGAGGAGTATCTAGAGGTGAATAGACAATTTCCTTGGGTTCCATATCCATTCTAAGGTATTTTTGGCTCCACTGACAAATATCGAGAATTGTGGAAAATAATCATTCTTGACCGTAGTAGTACCCCTACACAGGTCAGGCGGGATTTTGTTTCCCTCAATGAGTAAGTACCCAATTTGCAAGTTGAGAATTTATGTTTACCTTAATCTCAAACCCTCATACTACTATTATTTCTACATATTATATTTATAACATGTTTACCTATTCCATTCTCATCCCATCTATCATATTTCGGTTGTCTCGACACGACCTTGAGAAGTCGAGTGCATCTGTAATCACTTGTTGATTTTTAGGTGTACAAATTCTAGTGAACCCTGTAGACACCAAAATTGGGTCACACTATCCTTAGTCCCTTGTCAAATAACCAGATCAAACATACTCATCTAACCATGGCGCCTTCCACCCCACACCGTTATTAATTTAATTTAATTAATATATATCCTCACAATATTTATTATCTAATTATCTTAATTTCTACCCCCACCACCTCACTTAGACACCTCATCCAGCCACCTCACCCTAGACCTATTCTTGGCATGTTTCCATAACCAACAATAACTAAGTCTTACTTACCTTAATGAGCTAAGATTTGGTCTAATGCTACAATCAATCCCTAAAATCTCTCTAACCACATTCCCACTCATTAGAAGGGAAGTTTCCGTTCTAATCCGTGAGAATAAACTAATTGGGCCCAAGAAATTAGAAAGATCTACCCATTTTAGTAAGCCTAGGGAATCCCACCTTAACCGACGCCGGTCAACCTGGAACCATCGTCAGTTACCATTTATTCACCTAAACAACCTTATTTTTGGGTTGGTACATTCTCAGAGCAAGGGAATAAGATTAGAGCTACATGCAAGAAAAACCAACATCCTTTCACGTATCCAGAAATCCAAAACCATCACCAGGATAGATATTGAAGCATTGCACTCAAGAAATCATTCTGGGAGCCACTGCTATGATATCCAACACTATTATTCTGATCAACAGCCACCTCCATTAAACCATAAAAATATGCATCATAGTAAGTACATGTCTACCATCATTGTCTATTTCAGCATAGTTAACTTTTTTCATTACTGTCATTAGTTTATACTTTGCATGTTCATTCCCCCATTTCTTATTATCTTATAATTCAACCATTTCCCTTACCCACACCACCAAATCACCATCCTGACCTAATATCTATTTTTTAGTATACCAGAGATCTCCACAGACCTTCTCATCCACTCTCCCAACCTCATTTGACCTCAGATCAGCCCTTGTCATTTGATTTATTCAAGTTTCTTTTACCTCGACCATACCAATGCCGATTATCCACAACCATCGTCAGTTCGACCTAAACTGACATCGGTCATATCTGACCGACGTCAGTCTCTGTGTTTTATACCCTGACCCAGAACAAAACCTAATAAACCTCCTACCAGTTGACCTAAATAACCCATAATCAGACCATAAACAGTCCCAATACTTGACATATACCTCATATTTCAGATCCAACTATAGCCTATCTTGTTGTGATTGAATTTTCTTATTGTACTTGAATGAGATACCTAAATCATATCAACTACAGTAAGACTTTACTTGTTTCTCACATTAATTTGTTTTAAATAGTGGATTGATAGCCATCTAGGAAGTATCACACTTCTCGGAACTAGCATACGCTAGGTAGTCCACAGTCATAAATCATTTAACTATCCTTTTGTGGTCTTGGTTTCTATTACAGGTAGTTCCTCCTAGCCAAAATGAAGCTCTCACATTCAGCTGTGGATCAAGAAGTTAGAACGTGTGTAACAACCATCAACCGACCAACATTTAGTAGGTATTCTTCCTTGGCCCTTACCCTTATCTGTTTCGTCATTCAAAAAGGTAAAGAAAATGGTGAAACATTTTGGCATGCCCGTTGGGACCCACCAGGGGTTCTTATTACATTTTCTTCATTCCTAGGCAAAATTTATGTGTATGTTTCCCTTCAAAAAGCTTACACATTAATCTTCTTCCTTGGTAATATTCTCTTCTTTCTAATTTCTCTAAAAGATACACTTTCTTTTGGTGCATTTAAAAAGAACCATTCTTTTTTATTTTTACATTTAGTGAAAGAGCATACCCTCTCCTATTCACCATTTGTGTCATCGAACATAATCCTTTGATTTGGGATTAAAATTGATTGCATTACATTTTGATTTGCTGCCTTTAGATCACATTAAAATGTGGGAAACATATATGCTAGAAGTCATGCCCAGCTGATGGTTGACACAAAGAATCATAGAAATCACATTTTCTCTCTCTCTATGTCTTACCAAACTTGTACAAAATAAAAATATATAGATATTTCTTAAACAACATCTTACCATGGAACATATTTCAGTGATCACACAATCTGATTGGCAGGTACTCCCCAACTCATTACCTCTATCGAGTCATCATATCTAAGGACTGCCCACCCTCGCCATAACATACCTGAAACCTCTCCTTTTAGATATCCTTCTTCATAGGATGCCTTCTTAACCAAAAAATTCTATTCTAATTACACACAACCATTCCTAAATAGCGTAAGCTAAAAAAGCATAAGAAAATCACTGTTAGGATCATGCTTTTTCTTTGTGTTCTTCTTGACTTGTGTTTTGAGGTGTGAGATTAAGACTCTCCATTTTTCTTCTTCCTTGCACACTCCACCATCGTAGTTAGAGTATTATGACTTTGTCTGAGTGTGCCATGGCCCTATCTCCTCATTCTCCAGTTTTTGAGTTTGATTCTTCACTTAATTTAATTCACAAAACCCAATTTCTTCATTTCTTTCTAATTTCAAAGTCACTGACGTCGGTCCAATGACTGTCGCCAGTTCACATTTGACCGTCGTTGGTTAAACCCTAATTAGTGTCGGCTTCTGGCTTTCTAGTTACTTTATTTGGGATAGCCTTCATCACTCTTGTTGTTCTGTTTTTGGCCCTCAGGGCATCATCATATTTCTCCCCTGTTGATACCTACTATCATACACAGTTTCCCCTATACACATCTAACATTCTTGTTTCATTCTTTGAGACTGGTTTTCTTCCACAGTGACCGGCATCGGTTTCAGAAACTATCATCGATTTTCACTCAACTATCACTGGTCAACCTGACCATCATCGGTTTCCTATGTTTGATTTAAAAAATATAGACATTGACCAGATTCACCTCCCGGACCCCATTATTCTCTGTTTCTACTATTTTTAATGTTATCTACAGAATACAGTCTTACCAGGTTAGCACTTGTTCACATGGTGCTGACTCGCAACTAGACTAACTCCCTCATATTCCACACTAGTCGTCAACCACTCCCACCTAGTCCCTCACCACCTTCCATCCTGTCACCCATGGATCTAACCTTACCTACCACCATGCATGACTCCTTGATCAAAATCCCACCGCCTTACAATTCTACCTTTCCAACTCTTCCACCCAAGACTCCTCAGGTCAGTTGATATATGAAATTCCTGTATCCATCTCTCCTTCCCTTATTCCTACTTCTCCATCAGCCCCTAATAATTTGGTGTTACCCTCACCTGCTTCACCCTGATAGTTTCGCAGCTAGGACCCATACCCGTCATGACTGCTACGTCTGCAGTATCACTCGTACCTGTTGTATCTGTTGTCCCCACATCAACCACCCAGACCATAGCCCAAGTCTACACCCATTGTCTCAAAAATACCCATTGCAACACAACCACCCATGGTTTTGGTGACCCCTTCTCCATTGCAGAATCTCATCCTCTCCATCCCCCAAACACTGCCCCCAATCACTACCAGGGTCACGACGACCATCCCACCTACATACACCTACTATAAATAACCCCCTATCTCATCTATCACCCATTTTGGGTATGTGCCTTCTATGTTGGTTCCTTATTCTCAACCTCCCTATCAGGTTCAATATCCCCCCTTATGCCACAGGAGGTGTCCCTCCATCACAACCTACCAATGACCTCATCAAGTTGATGATGGAAAAGATGTAGACATTAGAAGCATCGGTTTCCGGCTCACACAATTCCCTCACCTATGATGAAATTTGTAATGAACCTATTCACCCATCCATTCCTATTCAAACATACCCCGTATATTGGGAAATACAAAAATTCAATCGCTTCAATAGCAAATAAGATCCACAACAACATTTGCGGTCCTTTAAACATGGGTGTTACCTGATTACCCATGATGACACTTTTCTTTTGAGGACTTTCCCAATGTCCTTGATAGGACCTACATTGGACTGGTACATTGGACTAACAAAAACTCCATTTACTCATTTAATCAAGTAGCCTAAGCCTTCCTAGATCAATTCTCCATCAACATTGTTAAGAAGGTTACAATGACTAATCTTTATTCCACATGACAGTATAATGATGAGTCTATCATTGAGTTCTTCGCTCATTGGCGCAGCCTCATTAACTAGCTCACATTCCAATTACCTCAAATTGAACTTAGAGAAATATTTACTCAAGCATGTACTAGACATATCTCGCCAACCCTGCAGGTGCAAACTTTTCACACTTTCGACGAGGCATTCACCATGGCATGGAAATTGGAAATTCATGCTATCGAAGAAAATAAGATTCAACTTCATAACAAGAACATCGCGTTTAAATCAAATGAAGCTTCTTCATCTTCGAAACCCCAAAACAACTATTCAAAACCCAAAGGGTCTGCTAATGCTGTATTTCTCAAATCCGGTCCCCCTCATCAATCTAACCTAGCCAAACCCCCTTCTAATCTCTCTCATGTCCAAGCTTTCCAGTTCAGACAAGAACAAAAAAAGTACACTTCCATAGGAGAATCTTATTCTTCCATTTTGGAAAATCTTGTTAAGGTTGGTGCCATTACCTTTCCACCTATAAAACCACATACTGGTTTTGATCCTAAGCAACCCATGCCCGTGTGGTATAAGGAACATGACTTTTGCAACTATCATCGTGTCAAAGGTCATAACGACAATAACTACATCACCTTCAAGATTATCGTCCAAGAAATGTTAGATAATGGAGATCTAGTTTTGGATAGCCTGAATGCACCTGTTAACCAAAACTTGAATATATTCAAGAAGCCATTCCCTAATCATACCCTATCTTCCAACCAAGCTGGTGATACCTTAAAAAATGATAGCAATGTCTACGAGGTCCATGCTATTTTCAATGATATACCAGTTGCTTCCCAATTTCCTCATGTTCCTTCCATAGATGAAATCTTAGCCCGCACTCCCCTAATTGCACTAGAATCTATTTCATCTACTCCTCTACCCACAGAGGAACCCCCTTTATTTTCCCCTTCACCTGTGGAAGAGCCTATAATCAGCACGCCACATTTGACCCCTCAAAATTATGAGCAATTTTCAGTGGCACCTATACTACTAATAGAAGATGTAGGTCCACCGCCTACACCAACACAAGGAGAGTCCACTTCTGCTGGCCCATCCTCCCCTCTACCCATAGAGGATACTATAGAAGTACCACTACCTGTAGATGACCATTCACCATCAAACCTTCAAGATCCTGCTGATGTGGTTTCGACTCTCTTACCCACAGAGTTTGAGTCTAGCCATTTCCCTATATCTCAAACACATTTTACAAGGATTGCCACTTGATCCATGTCAGCCTCGCTTACAAAAGTACCATTATCATGCTTGGCCGATCACCTGGACTATGTCGATAGAGCCTTACTTTGGGGATGCCTTCTACTTCTTGTTTCAAAACAAATGCAGCAGTCACTTGCTGACACCTCCACTATCTATCCAAAAGTGTTTCTAGCGACCAAACCAAACATAACCACAACTATTACAATACCTTCCATGGCACCACTCATGGCCAAAATCATACCTCTGCCCATAGCCCAACATAAATCTACACCCAATCCCATGCCTATATTATCTCCCTTACCTAAACGTATCACTACCTTAGGGGTCATACCAATAACTAGCCTTACTCACCCACATATCCAATTAGATTTAGCTACATCTTCCAAAACTAACACCAAACTTAACCCGACCCCTAAAAATAAGATCCAATCACCTAGATCTCATACCCCAATCTCACTTACCACACCCTTATCACCTTCACCCCTTCCATCCATCCTAGGACCTCATTCCTTGACCCTAGCCAAGAAACTCCCATCCACCAGTAAACCAAGAACCCAGCAACCCATTTCCCCATCACAGACCTCTAATATACCCAAGTGACTCACACAACCTCCAGCCTCATCTGTAACCTTCTTACCACCCATACCTCCAATACCGTTAATAACTTCTTCACTACCCATGACACTTCCTTCTCTTTCACTCATGCCTCCTACCCAATCCACACCACCTACCTCCACAACACCTCGATTACCCCCATGGGTAACCCACCCTCTTCCACCATAAAATTTTCCCTCCACATCTCATACACATGTATCACATTTACCCAAAAATATGCAACCTAAAGATAAAAATATGCTACCCTCCAATAAGGTAGTTAAACCAACCAAACCTTCCATTGCCAGTTCATCTACCATACCCCTACCCAAGTAGATACGACCAAAACCTAGGGCCACACCACACGCAAAACTAGTAGCCCAACCTACTCCCCCTCTTGTAAAGACTCTTCCTCCACAGTCAGCTGCACCTGTACCTAAACCCACATTCACCTCCCATTGTGATCCATTAGTAGGGTCCTACACCAAAATCCCAACCAATGTGCTCAAAAATTTTGTCGTCACATTACCACCTCTTAGACCTTATGACCCACTCAAATCCAAACCAAAAGGGTTTGATAAAACCAAAATTTGTGCCTACCATCATGTGCTAGGACATGATGTAGAGAACTGTAAGGCTTTCAGAACCACTCTTGTTTAATTGTGTCCTCCTGAATAAAACTTTGACAATGATGATCTTCTTTATGAGAATCCCATTTTGCCTTCACAAATTTCCACAGATCTTCCCCCATTTCCTACTCGGCAACCAAAATCTCCACCCCCACAACTATTTGATCCACCCCTAAGATTTGAGATTAAAATGGTTCATATAAGAGAGTTGGCCAATCCACCACCCAAGTGCCAATGCGCCCTACTCATATCACAAGGATCGTATCCACCACTAGGGTTTTGTCCCTCTTGTTGCTATACCTTCCATGACACACCCTCTTCATCCACCTCCCCTCAGATTAACTTGATCAACATTGCCACCCATGCTCAGAAAGACAAGGGAAAGGAGAAAGCAACTGGCCCATCAACCAACCCTGTACCCAATATACCATCCACACCCACACCCAAAGTCATCATTCAAGGTCCTACGTATTACATTTTCGATGGGGTCACACTTCACACAATGCTAAAACAACTACACCAATACCCCCTCAAAATGTCTTTATATGACCTCGTCTAAACCTCAGAGTCACATCATCAAGCCCTCATGGAGGTCATTCAATCTATCAAAGTCTTACCAAATGACTCCACACCCATAGCCTCCATCATTACCCCTCACCACATAGCCTCTCTCACTAGGTCTTCACTTTCCTCTACACCTCCACCCACTCAACAAGTGGTCACCCTCATATTTTAAGATGAAGAGATTTGTCCCTTTCAGTCCGATGACCCTGACCCTACTCTTTTCATCTCCATCTTTATCGATAATATACACATATGACACATTATGATTGATGGTGGTTCTAGTATTAACATCATATCCTCCCATACATATGACCAAATGTAAATACCTACCAATTACATGCATGGTAACCCCGTTATGTTGCATTCCTTCAATGACACCATGACCTCTACACTAGGTACCATTGTTCTCCATGTCCGCGTAGGTCCCCGCACTATCCCAAAACTTTTCTATGTCCTAGAAGGGGAGTTCTTGTATAACTTGTTGCTTTTCCAACCTTGGATCCATGCTATGGGTTGTGTCCCTTCGATGTTACATCAATGCCTCAAATTTGAACATGAGGGACATAATTACACAATCCTTGCCAAACCCTCACCTTTCAAGACCTATAACATGCTAAATCGACCCAATGATGTGCTTATACCGGTCAAGGCATCCGCCACCGTCACCACTTCACCTTCGCCCATGAGCCCATCCACCAAAATTGCCAGTATTTATGTTGTATCTAACCTCGCTATCCCCACCGTAGCTATAGCCTCTACCACTGGCACCCTTGTTTCCCCTTCATCTAGCAAGCCATCTATACCCGCTACTCATATACCAACTATTGATCCCTTAGAAGGTGTTTTTCAACAACTCACTCTGGGGGAATACTACCTATACAATATCAATACCTTCCTCACCCCACAAGAGTATGGGAATCTCCATCAACACCCCACTTATGAAATCCGCATCAGTGACATTTTCCCTTATGGCCCTCCCCACCTTCTCACCAACCTAACATATGGGGGGCTTGATATGGCCACCTATAAACCCAAACCTCCATCCCAAACCCAACCATTTTCATCCAACTTACACTCCCTCACTAACAGCAACTTTGTTCACACTTTCCTTCACCAGTGCACATGGAAAGGATTTGGCTCCCATTTTTATGAACAAGGCTGCCACATTGTCATTTCCTATACCTCTCGTAAACACAATGACTGTAGTGGCATTGGTTTTGATGCTACATCCTCTAAGAAGGTTCGCATAGACCTTATCTAGGATGAGAAATATTCTCCCTCTCATTCACCCACATTACCATCTTCACCCACAGAGTCCATAGATCCTAAATCTATTCCTCCTAACTTTTTTTTCGTAAACACCATTTCTCTTGGACCATTGACCTATCAACATGATGACGAGGCTCCCTCTTCTCTCCCATTCCTGTATCCTGACATGATCGATGATGATACGCCTTCAATTAACATCATTCAATGACAGGATGATGAGTCCATGCTCACCTACCTTGGTGTAGAAGAATATTATATTCATCAGTTGTTACCCTCTAAGATGTAAACCATGTTGAACGAATCAAGCATCGAAATCAAAATTAATACTTAAGACGACCCACACATTCTAAAGATCAGCCAATCCTTAGACGCTACTGAACAGGAAGCCTTCACCTCTTTCCTTCGAGACCATAGCAATGCATTTTCCTGATCCTATGCCGATATGCCCAATATTGACCCAAAAATTGTAGTTCACAATATCGTAACCATTCCTAATGCCAAACCCATGAAACAAAAGATACGGAAAATGTATCCTCACATTGCTCTTCTGGTCAAAGAAGAGATTCAACACCTTCTCTTGGTTTCCTTCTTTCTACCCATTGATTATCTCCAATGGGTTTCTAACATCATTCCTATTACAAAAGTGACAGGGGGACTCTACATTTGTATGAATTTCTGTGACCTCAACCTCACCTATCCCAAAGATGATTTCCCACTACCAAGCATTGACCAACTCGTTAATCTCACTGCTGGCCATGAAATGTTATCACTCATGGATGGTTTCTCAAACTATAATAAAATATTAATAGCTCCCAAGGATCAACACAAGATTTCCTTCATCACCCCTTGGGGGGATTTCTGCTATCAAGTCATGCCTTTTGGCCTCAAAAATGCCGGTACTACATGTAAGTGAGCCATGACTTACATCTTCCATGGCATCATGCATCACATATTGGAGGATTACATAGATTATCTGCTTGCCAAATCCAAGCATAAAACTAAACACCTTCCTATTCTTAAAATCATCTTTGACTACCTCATTAAGTATTGTGTTCGTCTTCAACCAAAAAAGTGTGTATTTGCGGTGCTTTCCGGGAAACTCCTAGGTTTCATTATTTCTTTACATGGCATAGAAGTCGATCCTAAAAAAGTCAAGGCTATCCTTGAAATGTTGTCACCCACTAATCTCTATCAAATTCACATCCTACAATGAAATTTATAATCAATTCATTAGTTTATCTCGCAGCTTTTTGATCGTTGTCAACCATTCCATCATCTTCTCAAGAAAGACATGTCCTTCAAATGGGATGTTGAATGCCATAAAGCCTTCGAAGCCTTGAAACAATACCTCCTTCAACCACCAATTCTCATTCCTCCTAAAGATGACCAGCCCTTCTACCTATATATTTTTGCCACGGACCATTCTCTAGGTGTCATGCTCACTCATCGTGATGACCAACACTGAGAGAAAGTGGTTTATTACATAAGCCAAACCCTTCTTGACTATGAAACTAGATATACCCAAGCCAAATTTTTTTTCCTAGCCTTATTTTTTGTCACCACGGAACTCCGCCATTACCTACTCAGCCAAAAAACCTTCGTCATTACTAATACTGACCCATTACACTACATGTATGCCAAACCTTATCAAAATCAACATGCCACACATTGGCTTATGCTTTTGGCTGACCTCAACCTCGAATTCATCCATCAAGGGCTAGACTATCACCGACCAATTGGCTGATGAAAATATTTTCGAGAATCAACCCTCTAACTTTGAATTTCCAGACGAGTCTATAGCTACCCTTTCCCTGGATGAACCCGCTTACCAAATGACACTCTTCTTCAATGGATCAAAGTGTTAGCATGGGGGTGGGGCTGGTGTTATCCTCATTTTTCTTGATGGTGAACCTATGCCTTTATCTTTCAAACTTGATTTTGATTGTATAAAAAATATTGCTAAATACGAAGCACTCGTATTGGGTCTTTAGGCTGCTTATGCCTTAGATGTTAAGTCAATCAACATCTTTGGTGATTCTCAGTTGGTCATAAACCAAGTCAATGATATATACCAGTGTTGTAACGAGATACTTCAAAAGTATAAGCATCAAGTGTACATACTTTTGACCACCTTTGACCGTTACGTACTTCAAACCATCCCAGATTCTACCAATAAATTTACAGATACCATGGCCTGCTAGGATTCTCAGATACTTGCTTCACCTGCTGACTCTAAAATATTTTTCACCATACAATGACTACAATCATGCTCTTATTTTCCTCATGAATTTTACTCTATTGGATCCACTACTCCTGACCCACGTGACCTTTGGTATAAGCAATATGCAGACCATCTTTCCCTTTCTATTTTACCCATCGATCTCACTCGTAATGGACAACATGCCTTTCTTAAATGTGTCTCCCATTATGTCATCATGGGTGGACTTCTTTACAAACTCGGTTTCGATAACATTCTCTTGAGATGCCTTAAAAGTTCTAAAATTTCCTACACCATTAAGGAAGTCCATGATGGAATTTTTGGAGGTCACTTTAGTGGTCTCGCTGTCGCAAAACACATTCTTCACCTAGGCTATTACTAGCCAACCCTAAACCGTGACTATTGTGATTATGTCAAACACTGCGTGAAATGCCAACAACATGTTAATCTCTATCACACCCCTAGTCATGCATTATAGGTTGCGCGAGACCTTTGGTATTTTTCGCAATGGGGTTTAGATCTTGTTGGTGAGATCAATCCCCATTCTTCACAACACCACCAATGGATCATAACCACTACTAAATGTTACACTAAATGGGTAGAAGCCATTCCCCTAATTTCCACCAAAGCTAAGAAAATATGTGAATTCATCAACCGTCACATCATCTGTCACTTTTGTGTCCCCCACCGTATTTATCACTGATAATGGAAAACAATTCAAAAATAAAACCCTATACAAACTATGTGATGCTTTTGGCATCCAACTCAGTTTCTCATCACCTTATTACCCGCAAACCAACGGTTAAGACAAATCAACTAATAAAACCTTGAACAAAATTATTATGAAGGTAGTCAACTGATAATGGGAATGATTGGCATACATATATTCCTTTCCCCTTGTGGGCTTATCACACTAGTATTTGCACTTTGAACTGCTGCCACCCACCCCCTTTTCTCTAGTCTATGATACTAAGGTTGTCTTACCTCTCGAAGTCCAGATCACATCTCTCTGCATCTCACTACAAGACATGCTTAACGATGATGACTTTTGCAAGGATCGTTTGGCACAACTTGAATTATTAGATGGACATTGTCTCAATGCTCTTGACCATCTCCAAATCTACCAATAACATGTATCAAATGTGCATATGACAAACGTGTTCACGAATGAGCATTTTAGGTCGATGACCTCGTCTTGAAGGAAAATCAATATGTAACCAAAGAGGAGAAAAGTAAACGGGGAAAATTTACTCCTAATTGGCTTGGACCCTATATCGTTACCCATACTTATGGATCTGGGGCTTATCGTTTGTCTTCACTTGAAGGTAAACCCGAACCTGAGCCCCTTACTGACTTGCATCTTCAACCATTTTATTGTTGATATCAAGTCCTATATCAAATTTTATCAATTTATCACTTCATCCCTTGAACGATGTTCACCTTCCATATTATCCATTTTGAGGATCCACAACTAAACAAGAATGATGTGATTACCCATCACCTTTTAGCCTTGTTTTCAATGTGGGTATCACAACTCTACTCATAACATGATTCTCATGGATACTTTTAATTTTCTTCAAGATGGAATCCCATGGTTGTTCATCACTCGAAACCACCTCATTCATAGTTAATATTTGTGTACTAAGGTCTTGTATTCTAAACAAGAACCTAATCATCCTCTATAGTCTTTTCCATGACTTAAATGTCTAAAAAGAAAAAGGGATACATCTCCTTGAGTCAAACTTCTAGTAAAATGATGAATCCCTCAAAAGGGACATCTCTTCATTATATTCTACCACTATCAATAGAATTCTCCCTAGAAGGACAACTTATATACAGTCATTACAAAAATATAATAACGATTTAGAAGCTTCCCACATCAATCAGCTTCATGAAGACCTCAGAGGAGATAATATACCCATCCCATATAGACTTCCCACATTGATCAGTCTATTAAAAAAACAAACAAACAAACAATAAAAAAAATAAAGAAAAATATGGAATTTTCATCATGGACTTGCCTATTTTGGATTTTTGGTTTCTTGTTCTGAAATACACGTTATCTTACACTAAGTTATGACTAAAATTCCCACTATCACCTCCTTGCCTTTTTTACCTAAATTCCTTGTTACTCAAGGGAATTTCTGCAAATGTGATATTTCGTGATCATGCAACTTTTCTTCACCCTTAAAATAGTCCATTATACAAGGCCTATAGGGTCTTACGTTCATAAGCCCATCTGGGTTATGGTAGACTTAGTAGGGTTCTTATCAATTAAGCAACTCTTTTACCACCTCTTACCATTTTCCTTCCTCATTACTTATTGGTTATCCTATATAGGACTAGATCCTTGATGCCTGTATTTAAAAATAATTCAACCATGCCTACCACTTAAACTCAATCATGCATACAAATCTACACCATCCATGCCTAGCACCTATCAACCCATTTCACTATTTCAACCTAATCTTCCCTAGTTTATGGGAGAACTACATTAGACCTGAGCTCCCTTTTCGCTGGGACTATGTAGGTAGCACTCTGAGGGCATGGAGCCCTTATAGGTTAGCTCACCCACTCTTTACCCTAACCAGTTCCCTCTTTCCCATTTCCTATTCACATTCTACCCTAGTTAGTTTCCTTTTATATCAATGATTGGAAATTAAATCACACAAACAACAATTACTTAACATCTTTACCATCATAACTTATGCATTCATTTCATCTTGTCTACAATTTCTTTACCATAATCATACATTTCCTTACAAATCATCTTAACACGATCCACATCATCATTAATTGACACAAATTAATGAATTAGAAAGTCAACCATACCTAACAAACTTGACTCAACCATGCCTAAGACCAACCTAACTTAACCATGCCTAAACCAACCTGACATTCAATCATGCATAAAGTAAACCTGACCTCCATCGATGTCTAAATAATACTTGACTCAATCCATGCATATTACCTAACTCCATCATGCCTAAACTGATCTAACTCCACTATGCCTACACGACACTTGACACTATCATGCCTAATCCACTTGATTTCCACACACACACACATAAACACACATAAAAAATACACACACATGTACACCATCCATACTATAAATACACATCATCTATACAATTGGAAAGTCTATGTAAACATACATGTGAACATAGATACAATATAATAAATCACCATCATCTATAAATAGGAAAGTATGTGTACAACATCACTATCTGTGGAACATAGATACAAATATATAATCAACAATCCCTAAAAAAATATCATATACAACCTCACCATCTTCAGCACGCAGGCTGGTATTCACATATAAAAATATGTCAAAACACATGGATATACTGATCATCAATGATGAATAATCATCACCCCACTTGATATCCATCCCTATCTCATCAGTCTCCTCCGTCTTCCCCTCTAGTGGGGTGCCCTACCAATCTCTCTTCACCTTGCCCTGATCTATCCTCTGATGGTCCCTTTCCTGAAGCTGGTCTCTATGAATTGGTGGCCTCACCTTGACCCTGTCTCGGAGCTCGATGGCCCTCCTGTTCTCTCTACATTGTGGGTATGTGACCGGGTCCTCTCACTTGAGGCTTGCTGTGTTCTATACTCCCCATAATGATAGAAAATCTATCCCTGTGGACATCAAAATATCATGATAATACCATACCTCACCTAAGGCATCTCTCAACTTGCCTATCAATACTGATTGTTGTCGTGCCATCAGCCTCAACCCCTATACCTTTCTTTTGGGACCCTGTCCTTGTGCCTGTGCCTATCTTGAGGGACCCTATCCCACTCCTTCCTATATCTGGGCCTGAAGAGTCACAACTTATGCTTGTGTAGTGGCCAACTAGCCATGTAAACCTATAATCTGCACCTGCAAGGTGGCCACTTGTACCCCATCTCCATCTCCATCTCCATCTCCACCCTGTGCGGGCACCTATCCTTGCACTACCTGGGCCTATAGAGTGGCCACCTGTTCCTGTAAAATAAAAACCTGTGCCTATGATCCTGTTAACTGCCCCTGTACTATACCCAACTGTGTAATCAGGGTCACCACCTTCCCCTATAGGGCGTCCCTCTGCACTGTGATGGTGGCTAAATCTAGTTTCCCCGGCCTTGACGGTACTGCTCGTAAATGTGCCACCCACCACTATCTGTAACCCTGACATCATCAATCTGTCAATCTCTCACCTATTCCTACCCTGTTGACACTGTCAGCTATGGTAGAGGAAGAGGCCTCTCCACGTCATCCCTCCTGTACTGTGGGAAAGGTGGGAGTATATGATGAAGCAGCCTAAATTATCGTTTAACCTTGTCTACATATATCATCTCATGCTCTCCTGCGCATCGCCCCTCTATCCACTGGAGCATCTGTAGCTCTTGCAGCTCCTTTTCCATATGCCCATATGACGGAAAACCCACATAGGGCCTCCAAATGATATCCACGCCAGACAACCCCTCTAGAAATCACCTATAATAGGCTACATCGTGTCTAGCTCTAGCTTATCGGTGCTCCCTAATCGCAGGCACCCATCGCATTTAGCCCACTCAAACAAAACCCATCTTAAATGCATTAGCCCTAGGGCATACCTGACTAGACGCACACATACAATGTGCTCATACGCCCTAACAATGAAGTAGGAAAGTACAACATAGGCTAAATCTTCATAGCCATCCCATAAGCCCATAGCTCTCTATACAACTGTAATAGGAATGTGGGCGCCCATACAAAACAGGTCCTATCCTCCACCATGTCATGTAGAACCCCCATGAACGATTGTGGGAATATCCTACCCTCCGCATCCGGAACAGCACAAATCAACAGACTACCTCTATCAAAAAAAATACCATCCTCATCTCCTCCGGATGGGCCTAGTACATATCTCCATAGCTCATACTGGCACTATAGAACCTCATCTCTGCTAGTCCCTCACCAAACACAATAAACGTCAAATCCTCAGAGGCCTCTAAGGAGATAGAATACACATGCATCCCCACTATCAACAGGCATAGGATCCTGTACACATCATCCACAGTGAATGTGATCTCACACATCAGAAAATGGAAGGTATTATTCGCTGAGTCACATCTATCGATGAGAGCAACCATCAAGCTATCAGCTCCCAGACTACGTGTCCAATAGCGTCTGACCCCAATTAGGCCTACCTTTAATATATGGCACTAGTCATCAGCTATCCCACCCCCTTGTACCTCCACAAGTAAGGGAGGTACCCTATCTCTCATCCGTAGCTGGTCCCTAGCTTGCATTCAGCCAATCACACACATTATTAAACACTTGACTTTACCCAACATTGACCTTCAATCCTCCCACCCACTATCTATTTTACCTAGTTTACCTAACATTTCCCCTTACTCGTCCTAGACCCCTAGCCCATTTTTCCCTAATCTGGCACCGATTACTCTTGACCATCACCAAATCGATATAACTGACACTCGGTTCCTCTCATCTCTGACTGATGTTAGAGTGAGAAGACCGATGTCAGCCATACCTTTACTAGCATCCGGTCACTATTCCCGTACCCCAAGCTCAGAAACCCCCATTTCTCTCCCCACTATTTATTTCCCATTTCCCTTACACACCTCTACACACCTACCCAAACCCACCCCAAATTAATCCCCAACCGTATTTCCTCTACCTATGACATTTCCACCCCATCATCCCTCAACATTTCAACCACACATTTCAAATTCTCTACCCTACCCAAACTAACCTACCCATTCCCCTCTTCTTCATATCAAATAATAATGACCACAGATCAGATCTTACCTTGTCTTGATGTCTACCTCCATGAGGTGGCACATCTGGCCACTATGTTGGTGGTCCACCCAAACCTTCTCCTTGCCTCTGCCATGTATAATCACCAAATCCAATCCCCCTGACCTCCATCCAATCACAATCGATCCCCCTGTGCTTGTGGACCCATCTACGCCGGCTTTTCTAACCAACCAGATCTCTCCACATCAGTAGGATCTTGTCCCTCGTCCTTTCCTCCCAAAAAAGCACAACTTCGTTCAATGCCCTCTGTCATTTTCACAAAAGCCAAAACATATAAATGAATCTGTATTATATGGATTTTTAATATTAATATACCGTCGTCGACCTGACTAACGTCAGTTATACCTAAACCAACATCAGTCCTATACCCTAGCACACCATGGGCAGTCATACCAAAACCGACATTGATACGCTGCCCTAAATACATCTATGACTGGCTAGCCTATACCATCACCGGTTATGTTTGACTGGCATTCGTTACCTGTCATACTCTTGCCCATATGTTTTACCCATTTCCAACCAACACTAAACCAAACAAGCCACCGTTTGACCCCACCCACCCTTATTGTAACCAACCTCCATGCCGACCTTCCTTATACTTGTCCTTAATTACGTTTTAGGTCTTGTTATTTTACCCATACCTCAGCCCTACCCGTGCTGTGACCTAGCTACTTGGACCCAGAACATTGTTAGTGACCTGTGAACTCATGTGCTCACTATACCTTATGGACACTGTTACCCGTGTTGTTTGACCTAATGACCTTACTTTACCTATTGTCATGCCATTTATCTCAGACCTTACCTTTGGTGTACCAGAACATACCTAAACGTTCCTGCACTTGACCTGCGAAGTGTTTCCCACACCATATCCTATACCTTGGATACCAGAATCACCTCAACCTTGTTTGGATAAACCTATCGACCTTAGATAATGTAGAGTTTACATGCTCTTCAACCTAGTACCATGATCGTAGTTTATACGTGTGCATGCATTTGACAATTATCACTACCTTTGACCCTGGCCCATTACCTGGATTACTCGATTGGACCTTTACCCAATTACCCCCATTGTCCACCTTCCTCTTCATCACATCCACCTTTTATCAAACCACTCACCAATTCTGTCTTCTACCTCATCAGTTCCTAGTTTGAGGGGGATCACCTTCACCCACACATGGGGAAACCACATCTTATTTTTTTTCAGCGCTGCTTACCAATACAAGCTACGCAACAAAAAGGGGAAAAATGTAGACACCAAAATTGGGTCACACTCCCCTTGGTCCCTTGTCAAATAACCACCTCAAACACACTCATCTAACCATGGCCCCCTTCCACCCCAGTCACCATTATTAATTTAATTAAATTAATATATATCCTCACAATATTTATTATTTAATTATACTTAATTTCTACCCCACCATCCAGCCACCTCACCTAGACACCTCATCTAGCCACCTCACCCTAGACCTATTCTTGGCATGTTTCCATAACCAACAATAACTAAGTCTTACTTGCCTTAATAAGCTAAGATTTGGTCTAACCCTAAAATCAATCCCTAAAATATCTCTAACCACATTCCCACTCATTAGAAGGGAAGTTTCCATTCTAATCTGCGAGAATAAATGAATGGGCCCAAGAAATTAGAAATATCTACCCATTTTAGTAAACCTAGGGAATCCCACCTTAACCGATGCCGGTCACCCCTAAAACCGACACCGGTCAACCGAGAACCATCATCAGTTACCATTTATTCACCCAAAACAACCTTAGTTTTTGGGTTGGCACATTCTAAGAGTAAGGCAACAAGATCTAGAGCTGCATGCAAGTAGAAACCAACATCCTTTCACATATTCGAGACATCCAGAGCCATCACCAGGACAAATATTGAAGCATCACACTCACAGAATCATCCAAGGAGCCACTGCTACGATATCGAACACTATTCTTCTGATCAACTAGCCACCTCCATTCAGCCATCAAAATCATACATCACAGTAAGTACATCTCTACCAACATTATCTATTTCAGCATAGTTAACTTTTTTTATTCCTATCATTAGTTTATACTTTTCATGTTCATTCCCAACCATTGCTTATTAGCATGAAATTTTGATCATTTCCTTCACCCACACCACTAAATCCCTCAACTAATTGTGACCTAATACACCATTTCTGAGTATACCTAGAGATCTCCACACATCTTCTCCATCACCCACTCCCATTTTAATTTGGCCTTAGATCTGTCCCAACACTAAGATTTTGATCTACTCGAAAAAATTTTACCTGACCATACCAATGCTAGTTATCCACATGACCATCGTCAGTCCATCTTGAACTGTCATCGATCATACACTAGACCGACATTGATCTCTGTGTATTTATACCTTCATACCAATAACAGATCCCAATATTCATTCCACCAAATACCAAAATAGCCTAGAAACCAGACCTGACCAGTCCCTAATACTCTTAACAGAGACCCTGCATCTTTTAGATCCAGTCTATAGCTTAGCCTGTTGCGAATGAATTTTCTTATTGTAGTTGAATGTGATACCTAAATCATTTTAACTATAGTACGAATTTCATTTATTATCTAAAATTAATTGTTTTAAACAGTGGATTGACAACCTTCTAGTGAAGTATCACACTTCTCAGAACAAGCATTCGACTAGGCAATCCATTATCACATGCTCATTTAACTATCTTTTTGTGGTCTTGTTGTTCATTCCAGGTATTTCCTCCTAGCCAAAAGGAAGCTCTCACGATCAGATGTGGATCAAGAAGTCATACACACACAACAACCTTCAACAAGCTTTTACAGGTATTCCTCCTATCCTATTTACCCTTATCTGTTTCGTCAATATTCAAAGAAACGCTCTAAGAATCAGGTGAAACAGTTCATAGTAAAATAATGCCTCATCCAATGCCTTCAAAAAAATTTAATCAAAATTGGAGTTGAGCATGACATAAGTTCATAAGAGGCTTACATTATTTTGCACTACCTAATTTTATTTACAATTACCAATTTGTTTCATCAAATTTCAAGAATAAGATATTATGTCTTCTTGCTGTTTAAGAAACTAGTCCTCTTGGGACATCAATCCTCATTGATACATATAGGTCTCACCCATTTTTGTTATAATATTTTACAGTAATAAAAGCTAACCACTTTTGGTCCTATGAAAAAAAAATTTTGGGAATAAGTGGAAAAAATGAGAGATTGTGTTCATCATTTGTGTTACTCCCTAATTCTTTGAGGTTATGAACAAATAAACTCCCTCAGTTAAGGGTTTTTTTGTTAAAAAAAACTCTTGTTGTATAAACAATTATAAAACATTATTATGAATATTGGGTCTTTAATGAATGAACTTATTGATAATTGGGAGATCATGATCCTCTCTTACAACTGATTATATGTATTATGAACCACCTTCTCATTGGAACAACCATCAGATGAAGACTCTTTTAATCAACATTCAAATAAGGCAACGACTTTTTTCAATTTGATGAATTTTATCTTTTGTCCCAACTCTACCCTTTTAAAAATATGGGGCTTGACGAACTAGAAAGGCTTGGCCATTGTGAATTTCGCATCCACTTCAATTAGAGAACTCGTGAGATGTTCCTTCTTATTTCCAAGAAATTTCATTGACTTTTATAAAGTCACCATAGCACTTATTTAACTTACATAATCCGATAAATGTGTTCTTCAATATCTCGAAGTGTTGCCCATTTCTTCCTAAAAAAGAAATTGCATAAAAGAAATTATTATTAACCACTTCATATATCATGATTCACTTCTACCTTTGAATTTGATAAGTCAAGGCACACTTAGAACATTTAAATCATATCTCATCAATACCATAAAATTTTCACTTACTTCCGCTACATGTGAAAACATGTGTAATATATTCCAATTAGTGTTTATGAACTCTATTGGTACCAAACTTATTTCACTCATTAACTTGTGATTGCATAAGGATTTTCCCTGCTATAAAATAACCCTTTTTACTGGTAATTAAATCATTCTCGTTGTTGAATTGAACCGGCTACATCTTGATAATGAAATACTAATGTATGTTGGCCAATCATATAGGGTGGAATTTTCATAAAAAATTTAAAGGTATGCTACATTAAAAACAATTTTTGAACAAAAAGGATTTGACATTGATTTGTTTTTATCAGCATGAAAATAAATTTCTTTCATAACCACATTTTCTCCAAAAATACTTAGTTGAGTGGAACAATGAAATGTTTAAATCTTTGAATGTTCCTATTGTACGTTTTTAGTGTTGATTATACAAGACAAAAATCATCTATCAATCATAATTATGACTTGTTGTAACCCAATATTCTATAAATTATAATTATAAGAAGGTAATTCATGCTTCTTACTTGTCAGTTGAAACTAGACATTTAAATGGTGCTTTTTTTCGAATGATTTTAATCATATACAACATTTTTTCATCCCCACCCAAGATGTAACTTTTTTTTGTCACCAAATTCAATAGATACATTGGTCCCATGTGGGACATACTCAACCCCTTACATGTTCTCATCTCTCTAGTTTCATAGGGAAAACACAAGAAACTTTAATTCTTCTAAAGATGGATTGAGCTTTGAAAATTCACAAATCTTAGATTCTTACCTCGCCAAAAAAACTATTAATATTAAAGGTTTTGAAATTAATACAATTACTTTCATTATGATTTGCAAAGTTCACTTGGTCAAGAACCTCCACATTTCACCTCCCTTCTCAACATTTAGTAGGTACTTCCTCAAGGGTGACTAAACGACCCTATATGTTTGATCATTCAGAGAAATGGTAAAGAAATATGCCTGTAATCAAACTCCAATAGTTTTCAAGCAACTAGTTTCATCTCATGTCCATTTTACTCTACTCTAACTTCATGCACTCTTCTCCTAAAATCTCCCATTTATTTCTACACTTCATTATAAAGTCTCCAAATATGTCATATTAAGTTATGTGACATGCAATAAAAAAATCTAGGCCTTTATAGCTTACTATAGATCAAATGAATGGTCAAAATGGACCATCAGATAGACATGGGTGGGATGTCTAATTACTCCCAGATTTTCTTTGTTTCCACCTAGTCATATTATCTAAAGACAAAATAATTCCTATATGAGTACCTATACAAGGAGATAACAATCAAACCAAATCATGACTCCATACACCATTTATTTCCATTTTCAAGTTCCTTCAACATCTATGACATTTTTTACTAAAGAATTACGAGCCTTTATCCTTGCACTAAGACCCCAATAGGAACATGCACATCGTCCCTCCTATTCTAACAGGGAAGCGTGGAGCTCTAGGGATGAGATTTTGAAAATTTCTGCAAACAATCCTTTCCTCCTTTTTAATGTTTCCATTACATTGAATTCTGATGGATAAGATCCATGGCTTCCCCTGATTTGTCCTTCTACAAAATCAATGTTGTCCCACGTGCCCCACCAAGTATAGCAAGTCTGCACGCCTTCCAGGAAAGATTGGAACCCAATGATCACTTAATCATGAAGTAGTCATTTACCTTTTCAATCTTGAATAATCTGCCACCGGTGATACCTAAGGAAGAGAATCTACGCATACCAAAAAGAGTGACATATGTCGTATTTTGCATACTGAGCGGGAAGCATTGACAAATCTCAGATAGTCGCCTAGTCATTCTTAAGTGGCAGCAAATCGATTCGAAAACATAGAATCCATACCCCTTATTCCAAGCATCACTAAGTTTAAGAAACCCACACTTCAATGTTATTCAACGAGAAAGCCTATGAAGGAATAAAAAAGGTTCTACATGATTCTGGTGTTCCCTTGAATTTTGGTGATAGTGCTATGAGATCAAGTCACTGCTAGGGAAACTCAGCTCTCCTCGTATTTGTATCTTGAAGTGATCATTTAGCAAGACCAGTGAATTATTGCAGAATGGGTCCATTTCCTCAGTGAATAATACAAAATTCACAGGGTATGCTTTACATTACTTTCATCTACCCATACCCTAGTTTTTAATGCATCAATTTATAAGAAGGGAGGATTCAATGGAGGAATGGAATTCTCCCTTTTTTGTACATCTTACCATCACTCCTGGGCTCCGAATCCATCACTATGGTAAAATGATAAGGGCTCCATTGAAACAACAGAGGGGGCCAATACTTGATTTTAAACGGGGCATATTTTCTGCTCTTCCCTCCTTCCTTTAACCCCTTCATTCATTTTAGGATATGACACCATGAGTTCGGTACCTTGAAATTATCTAATTTCCTGTATGTTTTGCAAGGTAGGATTGATTTCATGATACGAAATGTTATGCTTCCATGACCATCATCAAATATTCCTGGAGCAATTCAAAAAACGTGTTTTGTAGACTGCATCTGTCCATATCCTTGCTCGTATTTTACCGCTTGTTCTCTTCTTGCCTCTCTTCATGGGACAGTGATATTTGTGCAAAATATGTTCCCAAAACGTTCACTTACAGGAATCTGGAGCTATGTTCATGGAGTTTGTGGGACATTTTCTGATGCATGAAATCTATTCCTTCAAACAACTGTGATGCGTCTGTCCATCCTTCCCATTGCTCACCTCTCCTTGTTCCATGGCAGTAATTGATAGATGTTTGACATTCTCCTTCTCTGGTGTTATTGCACCGTATTTAGAAAGTAGGCTTTTGATTGTTTTTCCCTTTTCATCTCATAGGTGGTGCTCAAGTCTCTCTACTCTGTCTCCTTGAGCATGGTTAGATTATGGTTTAAATTAGCTTGCCTGCACTGGACCTAGCTTCCTGGTAGGTAGTTTAAATGAGAAACCAAGGAGGAAGTGCAAATTTTCCCCTTCGTAGTTACAAGGAAGTTTTAGAGGATGAAATTTTCATTGACCAAATGGCTATTAATAGTAGACAGAAGACGTATGACACTAATGGAAGGTTTTTCACCTCCAACTAAAATACCTCAAATTACTAAAATAACTTGTGTTGGTATCCAAATTGATTCTCCTTTGCAAGATGAACAACATCACAGATTTAAAGAGAAGCCTAGAGACAAAATAAATCATCATGTATGTCATTTTGTAGCCAGGGAGGTGATTTAGCTGACTCTTTGTCATTCAGATGTTGGACAAATGGATAGAACCCTTAAAAAGGATTTGATCTATCCTCACTACTTTAGGTTGTGCCTTTCAACCATGGTGAGAGGACCCATTTTGTAACCTCTGTTGGTGAAGGAGAATGAAGATATCCTTCTTTGCACAAATTTGAAAGGAAACCTTTAGAAAATATGATCAATGCACCACAATTTAACTATCACAAGTTGTCACTTCTAAAGAATGGTGATATTTTCTAAACAAGGTTAAGGTTAATAAAGACATTATGGAATCTTGATTTCTTCTACATATTTTGGTAGTAGAATTTATTCATTTGTGGACATATAGGGAAAAAATAGATAGTTTAGGTAGGATTCATTGTTTTTGAATAATTTTTGGTGGGAGATTAAGCAGGATAATCTTGATTTTTCCAAATCTTTGAGAACCTTCACAATAATTAGAAAACTAAATGACATAATGCTTTAGAATAGCTAAAATATTCCTTCATCTAGAAGGTGTGCATCAATGGAGGGCCAGATTTACATGGTTTCACACAATCTCCAAGAATTTAACATGAAGGCTTGAGCTAAAGATTCAATTAAACATTAAAGACCCCTGGTTCCTCACACCTAAGATACAATTAAAGGATTACAGACAATCTTTATCAACAAAATGGTAGTAAAGTGATTTTAAATTGTTTATCTCATTACATGATGAAGGATCTTCTCGTAATGAAATTGCAAATGCCACTAAACTATTACAGGGATGAGATCCTGTGTGATTCAGAGGGATTTTAACACAAGATTGCAATAGGAACAAGAAATACTATTTGCAGACATTTTGAAATAAAGCAGACGTAAATTTTCCCAAGATTAACACAGATTAATTCGAAGTTGATTAGATTCATCAGTAGGGGAAGGTTTCTTGAACAATCTCAGAGCTTGTCAATGGTTGTACACTTGCAACCAACTTGACATGATCAAATCTAAAACATAAGAGATTAACAAGTTTCTTAGATGGTCTCTCAGGAAGATGGGATTTTTCAATTTTTCTCGTAAGAATTCAACCCCCGACCATTTGCATGACTGAAGCATGATTTTTATAACACTCAATTTACATCCAAGCTTTCCCCCCAATAAAAGAATATTCGAGGAACATTTGTTTGTTACATGTTTGATCATGATTTCCTAAAAATGATGTTTAACAGGTTTACAAAAAAAAGTTGCCAGTTGTTCAAAAAGGTGAATCATTGCAAATATATCCATCATTGTTTTAACTGGGGCACCCAGTCATCTCCTCTGGCAACATGTTTTTCATCCTTTATGCCTATAACCTCCATCATTTCATCATTTTCCCATTCTTTCCTCTGTAACTTTTCTTTGCATCTAGCTTCTCTGGTAATTCATGTTTTTGCAAGTGCCCGAGTAGTTCCAAATTCCAAATATTAACCTTTACATTCCTTAGACTCAAAAATTAAGCTCTAAATCCATTCAATTGCACTTTGCAGATAAAAATGACAAGGAATTTCATCAAAAAATGATGCAAAACAATGCATATTCACATCTCTAGGAGTCTTGGAGCAAAAATGGTGGCAAAATTAGATGCAATGCACAATAACCGTTGATTCTGCCCTTTTTCAACTTTAGATTAGAGCTGTCCACGTGGAAAAATTTGATTCGAAGCGGGCCTGGGGTTGCCTTTTATATTTTATGAACTTTGGAGAAAATGTGTAATTTTCACATTTTACCTAGCCCCTTCACCTTTAAAAAGTAGGCTTGACATGTGGCTTAATCTAGGCCTTTGATGGAATCGCGTCTCATTTATGCAATTTTACCCTTTTTAACAAAAAGGAAAAATTTCCAATTTTCCTCCGCTGACCCGCCTTCCTGATTTTATCTTTTTATGTGGGCCCCAACAGAGTTGTAGGTCAATTTATAACTTTGCTCCATTTTTAAAAAAGGGCAAAAAAATTCAAAACACCCCGGCGATCTACCTCTCACTTCTAACTTTTGAAACATGCCATGTGTCCTTCTTTGGGGTCAAAGTAAGACTTTTTCCCTGTGGGGTTGCGGATCAATTTATAACTTTTCTCCTTTTTACAAATGGGTAAAAAAATTCAAAACACCTCGGTGACCCGCCTCTCACTCCTAACTTATGAAGCATGCTGTGTGTCCTTCTTTGGGGTCAAAGTAAGAATTTTTCCTTGTGGGGTTGCAGATCAATTTATAACTTTTCTCCTTTTTACAAAAGAGAAAAAAACTTCAAAACACCCCGACGACCCGCCTCTTGCTTCTAAATTTTGAAACATGCCATGTGTCCTTCTTCATGGTCAAAGTAAGACTTTTTCCATACTTGGTGAGCCAAAAAACTTCAAAGTGCTCCGCCGACCCGCCATCTTGCTTATAACTTGAAAAACTACCACGTGTCCTTCTTCGAGGTCAAAGTAAGACTTTTTCCTTGTCTCTTCATATTTTCTAAATAGCCAATCAGAGACTTTCGGGGCTGCAGGGCCAATTTGGTATTTTTTACAAATGAGACAAAAGTGTCAAATTTCACCAAAAAGACCCACCAACTCGCATCCAATCAGAAAGGACCACATTTCCACAGATGTTGGGACGAAATTGATAGGAAAAACAAAACATGATTGTGGAAAACAAAAGGGGGAAAACTTGAATTTATGCCCAAGTTACAAATTCTTTCACATGGAAAGAGGAACAAAAAAACAATTATGGACTTAATGTGATCCTCAACTAAAGGAAAGGACTAATCATGGCAACCAAATGAAGGAAAGAGCTTTCATGCATCAATACAAGGAGATAGAAAATACGACAGAGTTTGAAGATTGAAGAATTTTCAAGGATAAAAAGGGCGAGATCAAATCGACCACCAACAAATTGAACAAAAACCAAGGGCGTAAGGTCCTAAACTAGAACCCTGGTGCCATTATAGACGGTGTGAAATATCAACCCAAAAAGCCTAAAATTGTGAACACCAATAACTGGAACAATAACAATGGGAACATGAATAACCAAATAAATAATAACCCTACTCCTTCTATTAACGCGGTTGATTTCATTTGTCCCCCTCCTTAACAGGTTCAAGCCCAAGGAAAAAACCAATATCATAACCCTAGCCAAGGGGCTGTGAACTACCACTATGGTTGTCATGTAAAGGTGTATCATGAAAAATTCAAAATTTTAAGCATGAAAACTAGACCCAAATGTGAAAATATTGCTCTCGAGTATTCCCAAATTCCTCTCCTAGTAAAATTTTTTGTTGTGTCACACTCACCTTAAACTTTCATGTACTCAAATTATGTTGAATAAACTTGTGTAAGTGCTTGAAGCAAGGTATCAAGGTTATTTACCTCATTTAGTGAAGCGTTTCCAAAGGCTAGTTTCTCGGTAGGCCAAGAAAGGGACAATTCTGACAATTTTAGGGTAGGTGTGCACTCTCTCAGAATAATTTGAAATCAAACACTCATCTAGAGGTGGTATTAAATATTCAATAACATTTTGGAATTTATATAGTGAATATTTAGGGAAGTTTTGGAGGTTTAGGGATTGTTGTCGTGCAACATGCGGGGTTTTCAGGTGTTAAGCAACATGTAGTCAAAACTGGTACATGAACTTCTATAGAGGAATCTAGGATTTATGTAATTAATTGAAAATAAAATAAATTTTAATTGTAAATCTTAAATATTCCTATACATTATGGAATCATAAACTCTTTCACAACACTTGATGGCATATCATGGAAGACTCAGTTTTGGTACATATACCCTGTTGTCCCAAAAACAAGGGACTCAATTTTTGATATATGTAAGCAAACATTGGGTCTATAAAACCATTCCATTTGTTCTTGGAATTCTTGTGGGAGTCAAAATAATATTATACTTAATTAGAAAAGTACCATCATGGAGCTCTAATAATCGTCTTCATCAATTTCTCTCTCTTCCAGATACAGTTCTCGTAGTTAGTCAATTTTTGGAGTGGGACACATGCCAACATATGGATTGAGGAAATTTTTTATTTCCCTATTGTACCCATTCCCAAGGGGATATAGGGAACAATGAATTTTCCCCCTCTCTCAGCTCCTTCTTTGGTCTTCCATGTGACTAAATTGTCAGCCCACAGGGTGCTTAACAAGTCAAAATCCTATCTTCCCCATCTTGCATCCATAATGTGACACATGAAAAAAATTCCTTGAGGTAATTTTTTTTGTCACTATTGTACCCATTAACAAGGGGAAAAATGGGAAACAAAAATTCACCCCTCTCTAGCCTCTCTCACAGTTCCTCATATACCCAAAAACAAGTTCCTAGGTGCTAGAGTCAAGCTTGTCTCCATCTTCCCTCTCACTTAGCCACGACCTACCACTTGTCAAGATCACCTTGAAGTGAATTTTTGTGCACCATCTTGTACCAATTACCAATGGGATAGGGGGACAAAAATATGTGCTCCTCATACTCTACCATGCTAAAACCTAGTTTGTGCCCTAAGTGCTGCTTCTATTCACTCCCATGATTAAAATTGAATGTGGGGAAAGTTGTTAAAAACATGAAATAACTAAATGCCAAGTCTTGTTACTCACCTGGTTTGACCCATATTCCATTTTTGAATCCATGAATCATCCAAATACCTACATCATTTATCCACCATGATTCTAAAATCATTCCATAGCCATCCATGATTTCTTAAACAAATATCTTATTCCATTACTTACAAGATTAGATAGCTGAACTTTAGTGAGAATTTCACAACAGATTTAACTCCTACTCAAGAATGTGATCAAGTATCATATGAATCCCTTAATGGCTATTCCATAAACACATAAAACCTAAATAATATTCCATCTCAAAATCTACATTTTTTATTTGAGAGAGTTCTAGCATCAGAACACTGTCAAAAATCGAAGTACGGGATCACAAAACACTGCATGAATTAAAAAATGTTGTTTTTCTTAGAAACAAAAACCATTTTGAAAATTTAATAAAAATAAAATATTCCATGCCAATTTATACTTCTAAAAATATTAATTCTTTCAAATTGCAAGTCTCTTGATCACTTAGCTAATCCGGAAACAGGGAAAAATAGTAAGCAGGGAAAAATTGGTAACTTTTCCCAAAATAACAGATCCAAAGAAAAAAACATGATAAAAATAGGAAATTGATAAAAATGGTAAAGAATCATCAAATTATGTGAATTTAATGTTCCAGGAGACTTCAAAAGACCAAATTTTAGCAGAAACAAGATAAAATTTCCCAAAATAACATCTCTTGGTCTGACTTGCAAAAAATTGAAAGTTTCATTTTCAGATGCAGAAAGTTGCAGTTGGCTCCAAATTCACTCATATTTATACTTTTTGAAATATTTACAGGGTTGTAAAATTATCTCATTCCTCAAACAAATAATTAAAACCTCCATAAGGATCTTGGAAGCATCTTCCTGAGTCACAATAGTGCTTTAGGAACAAGGTAGAGCATAAGGAGACATAAAAGGAGAAAGTCAAAGACACAATGCAACTGAAAAGGATTTGAAAGGTGATCTAGAATTCCACTGATTAAATCATATGAGGTCATTATTCTCATCATATTTCTATAAATCCATCATCATCTCATCAATGTGAGTTGGTCGATTTGAAAGCTACTGAGTGAGCCAAGTGAGCTGGTTGAGTCAAGCCAAGTTGGGTAAGTTGGGTGAGATGAGTGAGCTCATATTTGATTTGAGGATACAATGAAAAGCTCATGAAAACCATTGGATTGAGTTAAGAGAGATAACAGTGAGCTAATAAAGATATCATCATTTCGCAGTATAAGTGTCATCAAGGTTCAAGCATCATTGAGGTATGCAAACATCATATATCAATCTTGAATCCTAAGAAAGTAATAGAGTAATTTGCACTCTCATTGTGAGATCACCTATGAAATCATGAGAATGAGAAATCACATCAACTGGATTTATGTTACTAAAACTCATTTGCATAACAATGTTCTTAAACACTTCAGAAAAAGCACCTAGTAGATCACCATGGCTCAAATCATAAAGCTCTTCATCAAACATCATTGATCCCTTTCCCATATCATGATCTTTGGGCCGATTATGAAATTCCTAAGGAGGAAGAGAGTGATCATCACTCTCATTGTGAGATCAAGGAGTCATCATCAAGTGTGATGACCGTAGTAATCTCATGATCACATGAGGAGGTCTATCAAGAGCATATCTAAGTATTTATTTGAAAGTCTGAGGTGATCGGTATATCTTGTTTAAGGAGGAAATTGAGATCACCATGCCTCAAATCAACAAGGTCTTTATCAACAACAAATTAGTTAATCTCTTTTCCCTTCTCTTCTTCTTCCCCCCCTTTGTAATTCTTCATTGTACAGAATTATGGTATTTTGTCCTTATTTCTTAAGTGACAATATTTGTAAATTGTAAAATTACTATCTCAAAATTATAAGAGAGGTACATAATTTGTCTCTTCTAAGGGAAATTGAAAGGTCACAAGTTGAATAAGAACATGTAGAGTCATGTGGGGTGTAGGTGAGAAGTAAATTCACAAGGCTATAAATTGGAATGGATTCTCCATTATAAAGGATCTTGAAAATTATTATTTTTGTAGCAATTGTGCATTGTTGTAGATTGTGAAGCTTTGTATCACCACCACATAAGAAAAAAAAGATGCATTTATTCCATTTCCTTTTCTCATGTTTTCCTCTATTATCTTTCCTTACTGAAACTAGAAGATTAAAATACCAAAAATAAATATTATACATGCTCAAAAGCCTTTTTGCAAGCCTATTGAGAAATCTACACTTTTTCAAGTTTCATCCTTCTCCAAGTACTTGAGGAAAATTGACAGAAATAAGGAGCACTTGCGTTGATTGTGCATGTGGCATTGTTGATCCCACATTTAGGGAGATACAAAGGGCTTATTTTTTACTTCCCATTATATTGGTAAGAATATAATCTAATGGAATTCCTCTTGAATATACTACAGAAGAACAAATTTTTAAACCATGAGTCCTCATTCCTCCTAAAGGATAAAGAGAAGAAGAATGAGAAGAAGAAAGAAAAGATGATATTGTATGACCATTACATCTTCCATTGGGAAAAAACATTGGTACGTTGGCTTTGACCACTCCAATTCATGAACTTCCAAGATAATCAAGAAATAACTTCCCGAAATTATATGAAGATGGAAAGCGGCATCCTTGGAGTACAATATGAAGATGTTGTAGTCTCTCTATTCATGGAGACATTGTAATATGCCACGGTGGATTAGTTCTTCTATTTACCTTCACACTCAATTTCTTATTGGGGTGGTATGAAAAATAAGTTTAATAAAAGATTCAATGCCGCTAAATATGGTCATGCCTTGCTTTCTCAACTTATTCCAATAAAGAAAGATCTACAAGAATCCATGATAGAATTTTTGGTAAGATACAACAAGTTAATCAAAAGGATTCCCACCATTTCCCATCATACTATAGATAGTCTCAAAACGTTCTTCATGAATTCTCAATTTCCTAAAGTGAGTTTCTTTCTATAGAGAGTTCAACCAAGAGGTTTGGATAATTCTCAAGAAATTACTGTTGAGGTGCAAGATGACTTCATCTTATTAGGAAAGATCAAGAATCCTTTAGCAAAGGATAAGGCCCAAAGTTCCAAAGATGAGAGAGTTCATCAATTGTTGAAAAATTTATCCAATGACCTAACAATATTGAAGAAAGAAGTTTCTTAATGAACATCTCATCTAAACTAGAACAAGAACCTGATTGCAAGAGCACCCAAAAGGATTACTTTTGAGGCTCAGCTAATTAATAAAATATGCGAGGCTAATTAATATGAAAAAGAATAAATATTTGAATTAGAAGTTGAAAATGAAGGAATAATGTGCTTAAATAAGATATTGTGAATGCACACTTGATGATGATTATGAAGAATTCACATATAGTTACTCCTATGCGGTGTTCACTCAATCAAAAAAGGATAAAGAATGATATTTTCTTCTACCCAAGTTAAAAAATTAAATCCTCAAATGGAAAATCCAAGGAAAATAAAAATGAACCGAGGATCATCAAATTTTGGTTCCACAGGGCTAGATGAGAATAATCATGAGACTAATTCAGCCAATAATCCTTCTACCTCTTCAAGTAAGTATCCTTCAAATTCCCTTGAAAAATAAATTTCTATGGATCCTAAGAACATCCTTGTTAAATATGTCATGATCCCTAATGTTCCTACCACTTCCTCATCCTTTAATTTCATTGATCATTGCAAAAAATCCAAAGTCCAAATTTCTAAGTATGAGTACCTGAAAACTCCTCCCAAGGAAATTAGATAGGATTGTTCAAAATTTAAAAGGAATTACTTTTGTTTCATTTTCTAAAGATGTCACCACCAAAGAACTACCTCGTGCATCTTAATCCACTCCATCTTTGAAATTGTCTCACTTCCACGCCTTTAACATTTAGGAAACTAGAACCTTTCTACATAGCATTTTTGGTCAATGGGTTTAGACTAAACAATAGCAACATTGAATTCGACGCTTCAAAAAATGTCATGCCTACAAAAGCTGATAAATCTCTTAGTATTTCTCTCTCTCTCCTAACTCTAGCGACTGTCTCTCTATGGAAATGAAATAGGTACCTCTCATTGTACATAGATCAAGGATGATGGGGTAGCATTGGATGGACTTACTTCAAAATAAAATCACAATGACAAATACTTATAGTAGATATTCCCACCTCATATGGTTTATGTTGTTGGGTCAAAACTATCTATGTCAAGATGTTGGTGGAGATATGTAGTTGGATTGGTTACATACCAACAATCCCAGTCAATGGTAAAGTGCAAGATAAATTTCTTCCCATTAGGAAAATGAAGTATATTATTCAAACACTAGATGACCCAACAACAAATATCCCATGTCAAAATTTAAAGTCATTGAAAAAAAATTCATGACCTTTGAGGATGATCTTGATGCTACCCATGTTGGTGGAAGAATTTCCAAGAATTATGAAGCCAATCAAATAACATTCATGATGACTTAATGAATTCAAAATTGGAGAGTATGTACCTCTCGTGGGATGATATAATAAATGCAAGTTGTCTCCACTACATGTTAATGATGGTCATGAGAATCTTTACCTGCAAAAAATCAATATTGAAGTTATGGGAAATTTGGATCAAGAAGAAGGAACGATGCCCAATACACTTCTTATCAGGTGAGTTAAATGTTTCAAAAGCATGTTCCCAATGTTTAACACAGAGTTACATTTTGAGTTAATGTACTTATGAATATAAAGACTTACATCCTTATCATTGGGAAGAAGATGAAAAGGAATACAAGAATGACAACATGTTTCAGCCTCTCTGAATTGTGAACCTACTCAAGGGAGACATGATGATTTCATCACAAAAATGGACTTTTTCAATTCTTAGATGATCAAGATTGGAAAAATGATAATGTAAACATTACAGATCCAATGTTGTGCTCATTCCCGTTTGATGAGGATAGAAGACATTGTCAACAGAAAAATAGAGAC
Organism: Taxus chinensis; assembly: GCA_019776745.2. Taxonomy (NCBI): domain Eukaryota; kingdom Viridiplantae; phylum Streptophyta; class Pinopsida; order Cupressales; family Taxaceae; genus Taxus; species Taxus chinensis. The sequence continues at coordinate 729,478,637 of CM034146.1, forward strand.
AGATAAAATGATGATATGATTCCTAATGGTGATTTTTGTTCAAGATGAAAATATTCTCAATGGGATTAGAAAATTCCGAGTGTTGAATTTTCTCAAGATAAGGATGTTCTCAACATGATAATGGATTCACGAATCCCAAAATGAACAATATTACAGAAGATGATAGTTTCCATGTTGCATGTTCCCAACCTTGAGCTCATTCTCTTTCTAATAGAATGATGTAATGTGCATGACCAAAATCTGTATAGGGCAACATGTTGCGAAAGAGACAAAGTATGAGAAATGTTGATTTATTGATTCAAATTGTAGAAGATATAGAACATCAAGTAGGTTAGTAAGAATGGTCTAAGCTTTCCAAATCATCTTGCTAAGATTCAACCAATGGAAGTGGTGGTAACGAAAGTAGATAGACAGTTTAAGAACAAATGTCCTATGGTATGAAAATGATAAGTCAAGTATGATCGAGGCTCATCTTCACAGTAGCGATGTAAAATAAAGAATTAGAACAAATCTAAGAATAAATGAGAACCTAGAAAGAATGTGTCAAAGCTATAAAGGTAATGAATTAAATAAGTGGATTATTAATTATAATAACAATCATTCTAGATTTATTAAGAAGTTGAGGAAAGATTCATATTTCAGTGAGCCTATAAATGGATTTACGGAAGAAAGGGGTTCAGTGTTACCTTTTTACAGGTAAGCACTCAATCCAAATTAGTGCTTCATTGAAATTGAGTCATCCCCCATATGTACTATTGGTGAGAAATTTTTTGATATGGAAAATTAGGTGTCTCCACCAATGCTTATGGGGCTATGCCTCTCTGCATTGAATGACGTAGCTCCCATTATTGAATGTTAACTAATATAATCATATCTAACTAGGGTGGGTTACAAAAATAGCCCATAGATCACACAGGAACATCTCACTAAACTTGTGGTAAAGTGCTTATATGGGGTACAAGGGAAAAAATTACAGTGATGGGGGATGAAGGAGAGAAATTAGGTAAGGAAGGTTATTGTATTGAGTAGGACAATTGCAAAGTTCACACCCAATAACTAGAGTAGTTCAACATTCAATATAGAAGAAAACAACAATGAAGCTATCTAGTGAGAAGAACAAACCTAGACATAAATTTATTAGAATGATTTATCAAAGATGTAAAATCTCTTTCTAGATCACTATGCTTGCAAAGTTCCTAAGAGGAAAGAAGAAAAACGTGAGAAATGGAAATGGAATAAAATTAACATTCTTTTCTTGTGTAGTGATGAGTACAAAACATCAATCAACCTACAAAAAATCACAATTTATACCAAAAGTACTAAATTTTAAGATCCTTTGAAATGGAGAAGCCATTTCAAGTTATAGCAATGTGAATTGACCTCTCATCTCCCCCCGCATAACTCTTCACATTCCTATTCCACTTGTGACTTTTCAATTACCCTTAGAAGAGACAAATTAAGTATTTCTCTTATAATTTTAAGAAAATACTTTTACAATTTACAATTTATGTCACTTAAGTGAATAGGAAAAAATACAATGATTGTGCTCAACAAAGGATTAGAAAGGAGAGAGAAGGAAGAAGGAGAAAGAGATGAGGGAGGAGATGAACACAATCTAATCCTTGTGATGATCCAATTGAATGCCTCGATGTAGTCCTGAACTATGAATGAAGAAATCTAACCCTCTATGATAAAATAAGTATCCTCCTAAATTTTGAACACTTGTAGCCTTGAACTCTTTTGTACCATGAGAAACCTCCTTTTGAATGATCAATAATTGTAGGCCATCAAGCACATTGAGTGAAGAAGTGAGAATCACTTGATCACTAGACCACAATAGAAAATGAAGGATTTCCTCACACCCTTGAAAAAACATGGAATTATGCCACTACTTTTGACCAATAATGCATATGATTGAGGAATTGAAACAAATTGCTTGTGCAATACAACCATGATGATCCTATCACCCTGAGGACATTGATGACAAAAATTAGGAATCAACCCATATGAGTCGCAATTCATCTTTCACTCCTCCATAAGCATGAGTTTTGCAGTTCCATTCCCACGAGGGAGATATCTTGAGAGATAGTCACCACCTAGTGATAGGTGGAGAGTCATAGAAACTCCCAATATTTTCATTTCCTATTTGTGACACCATATGCTCACCGCACCTGTGAAGGATGAGATTTACCCTTGCAAGTTGAATATTTGACCTCCATGGAAGCCTTAACTTGCAAGGAATGAAGAGGAGAAAAATATGTGATCCTATTGATCCAACTTTGATCATTTACTATTTTTATCACGTTCCACATGGATTCCCATTCTTGCCAATTTTGCCAATTTCTGCCAAATCTACCACTTTTGAATGTTCTGCACTTTAAGGAGTGTCTTGAGATACCCAATTTTTTCCTCATAATTAATATTTTTAGTAATATTTGTGGTAGGGACTTAATAAAAGTAGAAATTGGTCTCCTAGATGTCAGATTTGGATGAAACCACTTGTAGAGTTTTATATAATTCATTCCAAAGCTCTGGTCCAATTTTCATGAGCTTTCTCCCACTGGAATGCTGGGAAGTGATAAGGTACCTCACTGATATTTCACCGTGGTGCCATGGAAACCATTAATGGGGTCCCTAATAGTTTTAGAAAATTTTCTTTCCCACCTCATATTGCGATGAAATCAACTTCACCGGAATAGGTTTTTCATTTGGGATTTGTGTTCAAATTTTTAGCTCGATCCACCCGCCGGAGTGATGGGAAATTGAAGGGATGAAAGTTATGTCAAAAAATGAGGGTTTTATACCATTAAAAATATATGGAATCATTAAATATGTTTTTAATTTAACCTTAAAGGAATTTTTAAATGGAGAAGATAGTAAAAAATCCCACCTTGATTTGTGCACTGGCTTATGAGATATGGAAATTTTGCTTTCCTAGGTACGAAGTCACTCAGGCAAGAAAATGCACATGGAGTATTTTAAATTTTTTAAAATTTCATGGAAATATTTTTATGTGATCATGGAAACATGGAGGTATGAATGCAAGAGAAAAAATGGAGGTGAAGGATTCTGGAAATGTTTTTCCAAAGTTCCAGATAGATTCTGAGTAAAATGGGGGGAAGACAGAAAAATGGCTAACTCCTTTGATTTATATGCCTTGGGGGGGTTGAATTTTTGTACCCCTTGTACCCTTGGAAATGTAAAAATGGGACCAAAAATGTTTTCCCTATCCCCTAGACAACAAGTGGCGAGTATGAACAAATAAAGGAGAGAGAGAAAATGGCTTATTTTCGGCACCCAGGAGATGAGTGAGGTCATGTGAGGGACCAAATAAGAGAAATGTGGGCAGGAAATATTTTTTGTTCCCCTTATCCCCTTATAAAGGAATTAAGGGGAAAAATAATTTCACCTCAACCTCATGGTGACAAGTGGCGTGCATGCATGACACGAGGCAGGGGCTAGAAGATTGCCCGAAGGTGCTTACGGAGGCCTCCCAAGGTAATGTGGTGGGTCCAAGAGGTATAAGGTCGGGGGGGGGGGGAATTTTTATACCCCCCTTGCACCATTGGAAAGGGAATAAGGGATAAAAAAGTGTGCCTTAGCCTCATACTACCACATGACACTGCAAAATTTGACTAAGGACGAAGATTGTACCTTGGGAAGGAGCTTGAAAATGACATTTCTGGAGCTCCCGAAGGTCTTTTTGGGCACTTACTTATATGAATTTGAGATAAAAAGGAATTTTGAGAAGAATGAGATGGGTCTCATGGTAATATTAAGTCTTAAACATCCTCAAAAATGGAATTTTAACTGGGATTGCTAGTTATGCCTGTGAAGAATGAGTTGTGGAAAGAAATGTATGGGTCTTGTGAAAAGTCTGAATTACCACCATGTAGGGAATTGAATAAGATTTAAAATCATATATTTTTTAACCTCAAAATCATTCCAGAGATCTTGAAATCATCCCCTAAAGGTCAGGTGATTTTTTGTAGTGTAAGCGCCTTTGACCTCAAAAACCCACTTTTGTAGAACTTTCTCCTTAATCTCTAAATATTTCCTAAATCTTCCTAAATATTCCTAAATCTCTTGAAAAATGATATTATATATTTAATAACACTTCTTTATAAATTCATGACTTAAACTGTTAGTTGTGGAGCCTGATATGTATTTATGCACTCTGAAATCTAAACCGTTCCTTATTAGGTCACAGATCTAATGGGTGATTTTCTATGTTTCCCCAAAATGATAAAAACCCTAATATATTTAAAGGATTGTAATGTATGAGGCTCATTATATCAGTGGTGGTGCTGTGAGAGAGAGAGTTTGGTTCGACTGGATAAAAGGATTGGTTTTTTCTGGTGGACGTAGCCCATTTTGGGTGAACCACCTTAAATCTGTGTCTCTGTTTTATTGCATTCTTTTCTATTTTATGTTTTATGCATTATTCATTGCATGTTTGTTTATATGTAAAACTGGTATAATCCTAAAAACTGATATTAGAACACATTTGAGATTTATTTATTGGTAGTATAATCATAGAGGGATTTTTGTTTGAGTGGGAGAAGCAGTAATGATAGAGGATAATAAGTTCAGATTTGAGAATTTTGACGGCCGAAATTACCAGCTATGGAAAATGCAGGTGGAAGATTACCTGTATCAAAAGGATCTATACCTATTGTTGGGAGGTGAAGAAGTGAAACCATCAATCATGTCTGATGAGGAGTGGAAGCTTCTAGATAGGAAGGCTCTCAGTGTGATTCGATTGAGTCTAACATCATCTGTAGCTTCAAATATCTCATAGGTGAAGAGTACGATAGAGTTGATGAAAACCCTAGCTAATTCATATGAAACACCTAGTGCATCCAATAAAGTTTATTTGATGAAAATATTGTTTAATCTACAAATGCAAGAAGGTGGATATGTATCTAACCATCTTAATGATTTCCACACTATTGTAAATCATTTAGATTTAGTTAATATCTCATTTTATGAGTAGGTTAGAACATTATTATTCCTATGTTCTTTGCCAGAAAGTTGGGACAACTTAGTAATGGCAGTTAGTAATACATCAACTACTTCTCTTAAATTTGAAGATGTAGTCAGTGTCATTTTAAATAAGGAAATGCGTAGGAAAATTATAGGGGGAAATTCTTCTTCTGGAAATGCGTTGAATATGGAGAGTAGAGGGAGGAGCAAGGAGAAATGAAAGAGTAAGGCTCATGGGAGATCTAAATCAAATATGGGCAGCTCCAAATCTAGGAGTAGAGGCATTACTTGCTGCAACTATGGAAAGAGAGGACATGCTAAAAAGGATTGTTGGTTTAAAGGAAACAAAGAAAACTAGCCTGAAGGTATTAAAGAGGAAAATACGATAGGTAATATTATTCAGGATGCTCTTATACTTTCTCTTGATACTAGAGTAGAATCTTGGGTAATAGATTTAGGATCCTCCTTCCATGTAACCCCCGATAAGAGCTATTTTAAAGAGTATGTCCAGGGAAATTTTAGACAAGTTTATTTGGGAAACAATGAGTCGTGCAACATTTTTGGGAAGGGAAATGTACAGCTGAAGGAAGTACATGGATATTGAGATACGTGAGGCATGCACCTAGCCTCAGGAGAAATTTCATTTCTGTAGGATAGTTAGGTGGTGAAGGTTTCACAGTCACATTCGCTTCAGATTCTTGGAAGGTTTCCAAGGGTGCCTTGGTAGTGACACGGGGTAAGAAAGTAGGGACTCTTTATTTGTCTACTTGTATATCTAATTATTCTACCATATTGTCTACTTCAGATGAGGATGCCAACATGTGGCATAGTAGATTGGGACATATGAGTGAGAAGGGCATGAAAATTCTACAGGAAAAAGGTAAGCTTTCAAGTTTGAAGCAATTGGACTTAGATTTTTGAGAGCATTGCATTTTTGGGAAACAGAAAAGAGTTAAATTTATCAAGGCATGGAATATCAAGAAAGAGAAAAATTTGCAGCTAGTTCATACAGATGTGTGGGGGCCAGCCCATGTTGTATCTCACGGTGGTTCTCTACACTATATAACATTCATAGATGATGCCACAAGGAAGGTATGCGTATATTACATTAAGCGTAAGTCTAATGTCTTTGATACATTTAAGAAATTTGTAAAGAACTTGCTGAGAATCAATGTGGTTTTAAATTGAAATCTTTGAGATATGATAATGGCGGTGAGTATTACAGTAAGAAATTTGATGATTATTTTTCCTTGAACAAGATTCATAGAGAGAAAACAGTTCCCAAGACTCCACAACAAAATGGTGTTAGTGAGAGGATGAATATAACAATAATAGAGCGTGCATGGTCAATGCAATTACACGTGGGGCTACCTCTTCAGTTTTGGGCAGAGGTCGTAGATACTGCTATGTACTTAATCAACCGTGGGCCTTAGAGTGCATTGGATGGAGGAATTCTTGAAGAATCCTGGACCGGGAAAGAGGTAGAACTTTCATTTTTAAGAGTATTTAGTTCAGAGGCATTTGTGCATGTTAATAAAGAAAATAGGAAGAAATTGGATTCAAAATCCAAACATTGTACATTCATAGGCTATGGCTCTAATGGTGATTATGGATTTTAGTTTTGGGGTCTAGATGAATCTAAGATAATTAGGAGTCGTGATGTTGTTTGGCATGAAAATAGAATGTACAGGGATTAGGAACAGGATGAAAAAAATCCCAAGGAAGAATTGGTTGAGGATATAATTCCTAAAAAATAACTTTTGGGTGAAAAATATCCACTTATAGGTACTGAGGTTGACATTTCTGTAGGCTGAGCATGACAGTCAGTGTCAGCATCGAGACCTCTGTCAAAAATTCAAGAAAATGAGTAGCAAGAAAATAATGATCCCGTGACACCCCCATCTTCGGTAAGAAGGTCACAATGTATTAGTAGACCTCCAGAAAGATTTTCCTTTGCTTTGTATTATTTGTTACTAATATATAGTGGTTAGCCACATAGCTTTCATTAGGAAATACAGGTGTAGTCCACTAAGGAGTGGGAGTGTGGCATGAATGAGGAGATGGACTCCCTAGAGAAGAACCAAACATGGGATTTAGTTAAATTGCCAGATGGGAAGAGAATACTACAAAACAAATGGGTCTACCATGTGAAAGAAGAAGAAGGTGGACATAAAATGTATAAAGCAAGGCTTGTAGTGAAGGGGTATGAACAAAAAAAGGTATCGATTTTGATGAATTTTCTCCCCTGTTGTAAAGATGTCTTCCATTCGTACTGTATTAAGTTTAGTTTCTGTTAAAGATTTACACTTAGAGAAACTTGATGTCAAGATGACATTTCTCCATGGTGACTTGGAGGAGGAGATTTATATGCAACAACCACTTGGATACGAGGTGAAGGGTAAGGAGAAATTGGTTTGCAGGTTGAAGAAGAGCCTATATGGGCTTAATCAAGCTCCCCGGCAATGGTATCTAAAGTTTGATAGTTTTATGCATGAGCATGGTTTTACTAGATGTTAATCAGATCATTGTGTGTACTTTAAATGGTTAGATAGTGGGAGCTACATTATTCTTTTCTTATATGTAGATGATATGCTTATAGAAGGGTCTATTATGTAGGAAATAGCAAAGCTTAAGGAAAAGCTTGCACAAACATTTGCAATGAAGAATTTGGGTGTAGCAAAGAAAATTCTCGGTATGCAAATCAAGAGGGATAGGAAAAATAAGAAATTGTTGTTGTCTCAAGAGGACTATGTAGAAAATGTGTTAGAGAGGTTTTAGATGCAGAATGCAAAACCAGTTAGTACATAATTGGCTGGTCATTTTAGATTAAGTAAAGAGCAATGCTCAATAAAACAAGAGGAAAAAGATTATATGGTATGGGTTCCTTATTCTTCAGTAGTTGGGAGCCTCATGTATGCCATGGTTTGTACCAGGCTAGACATTTCCCAAGCAGTGGGAGTTTTTAGTAGGTAAATGACAAATCCAGATAAAGCACACTAGAAGGCAGTCTAGTGGATTCTTAGGTACTTGAGAAGGACCAGTAGTAGGCACTTGTGCTTCGGAGGGTCAGATTATAATTTACATGGATTTGTGGATTTAGATATGGTAGGAGATGTGGATTTCAGGAGGAGCACCACTGGATACGTGTTTATAGTTGGTGGTGCAGTAGTGAGTTTGATCTCAAAGTTGTAGAAGGTAGTTGCCCTATCTACTACAAAGGCAAAATATGTTGCAGCGAATGAGGCAAGTAAGGAAATGTTATGGATGAGTAGGTTCATGGAGGATTTGGGTAAGGAACAAGGGTATTGTAAGTTACATAGTGATATTCAAAGTGCAATTCACTTGGCAAAGAACTCAGCCTTCCATTCCAGAACCAAACATATTCAACTAAGATATCACTTCATACGATAGGTGTTGGAGGATGGGAAACTTGAGTTGCTGAAGATTCATATAGATGATAATCCTCCTAATATGTTTACTAAGCCAATGAAAAATGAGAAGTTGGATTTTCATTCAACTTATGTGGGTCTTCAAGATTGATCTTGAAGTGGAAGAAAAAATCCAAAAAGAAAAGTCCAAGCAAGATTTGTAGTGGTGGAGTTACATAAACTTGTCTCCAAGTGGGAGATTGTTGGGTGTGGAGCCTAATAGCGATGGGGGTTACAAGGGGGGATTTTCCCCCCTTGTAGGGTCTAGGGGCCGCTCACCCTGGTGGGGGATTAGGGGCAGTGCCCCTGAAAGCCACATTTTATATGTATTTATGCATAGTGAAATCTGGACCGTTCTTTATTAGGTCACAAATCTAATGGGTGGTTTTCTATGTTTCCCCAAAATGATAAAAAACCCTAATATATTTAAAGGGTCGTAATGTATGAGTCTCATTGTATCAGTGGTGGCACTATGAGAGAGAGTTTGGCTGGACTGAATAAAAGGATTAGTTGTTTCTGGTGGATGTAGCTCATTTTGGGTGAACCACGTTAAATATGTGTCTCTGTTTTATTGCATTCTTCTCTATTTTACATTTTTTGCATTATTCATTGCATTATTTTTTATCTGTAAAACTAGTATAATCCTAACATGAACTCAGATCCAAAGGATGTGCTCCCGTCTCAAAAAGGCTAAACATTGTCATTTCTAAGCCAACTGAAATATCTACCTTAAGAGACATTACCTCTAAAGAATATTATGAAATTGATTTCCTATTTCCAACACTTGGGAAAGGTTAGATTAAAAAATATGGACACTGAAAGGATGGGGATAGGCCTGGCACAAATTATGAATTGATCTGGAAGAGTGTTCAGGAAGGTTTACAATCCAAAATTTTGACATTGGGGTCTATTGTCATGCTTGAAAAATTGAAATTTTCATGTTGAAAATTTACATGAAAACATGTACATAGGTGATATAGGATGTTTCCTTTATCATCTTGTATTTCCATTTCTTTTTGTGCTTGTGTTCAATAACGAAAGTTTTGTTGTGTATTTCTAGGGTGACTTTGTATAGCCTAATGGTTAAGACACTGGTCCACATAGTGTCTTGATATTCTAGAGTTCATGCTTGTCTTTTACTTATTAAACTCAATATAGATCAAGTACCCAAGGTAGAGTAAAAATGTGTAACATGAAAATTCAAACTTTCAAGCATGACAACTAGACCCAACTGTGAAATTTCTTCCCATAAGTCTTCTCAAAACCCTCTCCTGATCAGTTTGTCTATTTTTTCACACTCACCCTAACCTTACAAGTACTCCAATTGTGTTTAATAAGCTTGTGAAGGTGATTGAAACATGGTATTAGGGTTATTCACCTCATTCAATGAAGTGCTTCCAAAGGATAATTTCTAGGTAAGCCTGGAAAGGCTAATTTCTGACATTTTAGGGAAGGTGTGCTCTCTCTAGGAAGGATATGAAAATATAAACTCATTTAGAGGTTGTATTGAAGATAAAAAATTCTGGAATTAAATTAGGAAGGTTTAGGGAACTTTTGGAGGTTTAGGGATAGTTTGTGCAACATCAGGTTTTTCAGGTGTTTGGAGTAAGCATGCAAAATATGGATTTGATCTTCTAAAGAGGATTTTGAGATTTTTGTAATGAATTGGAAAGAAAAAAATAGTCAGTGGAAATCTTAATGAAGCATATACATGGTGGAATCATAATATATTTTACAATACTTGATGGCTTCTCATAAAAGCTCAATTTTGGAAGACACACTTTGTTGTCCCAAAGAAAAAGGGGCCAATTTTTGAAGATGCAATAAGAATTAGAATTTGAAACCCATCTCATTGTTCTTTAAATGGAATTGGGAGTTAAAAAATTAAGGTTTTGTCAGAAAATTCCATATGGAGCTCCGGGAATCACTTTAACAAGTTGTCTCTCTTGCAGTTGTGTTTCTTGTAATTTGCCAAAATTTTAAGGTACACATGTCACCTCCTGTTGTATGGAAGAATATTGTGTCCATCTTGTCCCTTTCCCAAGGGGATATAGGGGGAAAAAAAAAGTACCCCTCCCTAGCTATTTGTGAAATAAATCGAGAATGAGGATCAAGTGGGATAACACACACATAAAATGAGTTGCACTCGAATGAAAATGTAATGAAGTTCCATGAGGAAGAAAACATTCAACCATAAAATGTGCATGTAAAGAAAAAATTATAGCATTCTCATAGATCAAAAAAGGGTACAAATATGAGTGCTTTTTAACTCCCAATGCAAGACAATCATACCTCTATAAGTGGATAATATGAGTTACATTCTAGAAATGGAAAGTAAATCATGTATGAAACATTGATGCACATTGACGCATATGGTGGAATATAGCATACCCCGTAAGACACCTAAGACCTATGGCCTCACCTAAGTGAGATGATTGGCCATGTGATGTGGATAATTCCACAATATGACAAGGAAAGTACACACACCAACACCCACCTTCATTATAACTTAGGATGAGATGGTAATTTAGAAATGAGAAATGGGTCCTGATAGCTATGCGTGATGAGGTACCCAAATACAACAAGGATCTCAAGTAGTGGAGGAAAACCCACTACAAAAAACTATCCACTTACAAGAGATATAAGACTCTCATAACAACCTAAGGAAGCTGTGTCAAATGGGTCCCAAAAACTAAAGGCCTGATAAGGTACCCATGTAAAAAATGCAATCTCTTTGGAATAAGAATAAGAGAAGAGAGGAAGGAGATAAGAGAAGCCAATGAAAATGTGAAGCCACATGTGGATCTGAAATCTACAACTCTATGAGGTCTCTAAGAAGAGTGTTGATGATGTGGTCCTCATCTTGTAGACCGAAGAAGATGCATCCACATCAAATAATGTTCCTACCCTTAAGAAGGATAGAAATAGAGTACTAGAAGTTCACCCATTTCGTGAAGGAAACCAAATCCATTAGTACAAAGAACTCTGATTTAGGTCCACTAGAATGTGACATATCTATAAAATGAGTGCATGAGAACCGAAGGTAATACCATGAATGTAGAAGTTTCAGAGTGTGAGAGAGGAACATTCGCCAAAAGGATTCCCAGTTGAAGTGAAGGAAAAGTATCAATACCCACAACAATAGAAAGAGGATCCAAAATCAAGGGTGGGTCAATGATGGTCTCTAAAAAAGTGGAAGTGATAAGAGTCCCAGAAGGGGAAATACCAAAAAAGGAGATGAAGGAATCCTATAAAACACCTGTAGAAGGATGAGGCATTCCCTGTACTACATCATAAGTAGGAACTGCGAAGCGAGGATGAAGGTGTGGAAAATACTCGTCCTAAAAGGGTGGCTCAAAAAATAGAAGGGAAATATCTAATAGATATGAATAATCAATTCATGAAGGATGATGAGTGGAAATTTCCTCACACACTGAAATTAGAAATGAGGCATGTGCAATGACGGTATGAGGATGGGAATAATACTACCTGATGTCTGATGGGAAAAGATGGGTGTCAAAATTCTCTGAAAGGTAATTGAGAGAAGGAGGAGAGGAGTCATCATTAGTACTCTAGTCGTCAAAACCAAAACAAAAATCCTCATCATCAGGGATAGGAACAACCGGTTTTGTGTCAACAAAACTATCATCACATAAAGAAGGAGAAGAGACTACTATATCAGTAGGAGAGGAAGCAATGACAGTCTCTAAAGAGTATCTAAATACGAACTGAAGAATGCTCCAAATAGTGTGAGGAAAATCTAAGTGTAGCACATGAATGTGGAGAGGGTTGGAGACATGTATCAAAAAGTAACCACAAACATGGTCACACTTGTCAATCTAGTCTTCAAGACAACAAGGATCAATTGGTGCAAGAAATTTCCCATACAGAAAGGCATAAAGGCCCTCATGAGTAAAGTAACGTTCCATATAAGCATGCCATGATGTATAGTTCTCTCTACCAAGAATAAGTAGTGGAAGCTAAAAAATAGTCCTACAAAGCTCAAGTCTGGAAAGAACAACCTGTATGGTGCATTCGCGAAGAGAACAAGAAGTATAGAATGTAAGAAATGAAGGGTGTGAGAACACACACAAGGTTGCAAGATGTAGGGCTCAACCGAGAATGCATCTGCATGCAATACAAAACCAAAGAATAATGATAACCCCCCAATTTGTGGTGCTTTATAAGTAGTGAATTGATTATAATAATGTGTCTTCATGTGACGTGAGACAATTGATCAATCACCTTATATTAGGTGACAAACCGCACAAGAGTGGATGCCACAATAAGTCTCAGTATAGTAGAGGAATAACATGTAAACACACACAAAAGGGTTTAAGAAAGGAATAAGGTGAAAGAAAAAATATTGGTGTGAGAAAAAGTGTCTCACGTCACATTAGGGGCTCTCTTGCCGTAAGGTTGTGGTAGATGCGCTCACTAGCTTGTAATCGAAGAAAGCACTACAATGCAAAAATAAATCAAAACGAGTTAAAGGGGTCCTAAAACACAAAAATAACCTCCAAAATGTGCTTAAAACCACCAAAAATTATAGAAGGAAATACAAGTCACAAAACACACTACACACTCCAAAAAATGGTCAGTGGAAAAAATGTCTAGTAACCCTAGTTTCAAAATATTTTTTTCCCCAATTTTGCTTAATTTTCAAAAAGTGAAAAAATTAAAAAAATCTTACAATTAAAAAACTAGTTTACCTTAGTTAACTTATTGGTTAAATAGACCAACTAATTACTTGACCTAATTAAAATTTATTCCTTTAGAGAATAATTTAAAAAATAGTTCCTAATTAAGGCACTTTTTTTTGAATAAAAAACTTATTTAAAATATAGGATTAAAACCTATGCAAAAAAAATTAGGCTAACACGAATGCACCTAAGTTTAATTTAAGAAAGGTTCAAAAGGGTGGGATTTTTTTAAAACAAGGGAAGAAGAAAATAATTCAAGGTGGGAAGAGTGGCTCGACGAGCAACATGGGGCTCAACGAGCATGAGGTGGACTGATGCGGAAAGTGGACAGAGGAGTGAAGGCATGGGGCTCGAGGCGAGCCACATGGAGCACGAGATGATGAGTTGACCAGAAGACAAGAGGAGGTCGGGAGTGGTTATAATGGTGAGAAAAATGGAAAATAATTCACAAGCTCAAAATGCTGAACACATGCAATACATGCAAGGATGATCGAGGAAGGCTTGGTGTTGTGGTTGTAAAGGACATTAGGTGAGCAAGGTAGTGGGGGTCTGTGCACAATGCTGAACACAAGGTGGAATAAAATCAAGGAGAGAGCTTGACATTCAAGGCTACAATGAGACAAGATTACAACCAGGGTATGGACAAGATCAGAGGGTGAACAAGGAGCTCTACACGCACAAACACGAGTGGTCCAAGATTCAAAGCACACACAACATAGGAAGGGAACAAATAATCCCAGGAAAATCTGATCTTACAATGAGTAGGTTCAATTGACCTACAATGTAGCCAATAGTGCAGAACGAGGGACAAAACATGGGCGAGTTCAAAATGATAGATGGAGGAAACACTGTAGGGGAACGATCCAACACATGTTGGGGTTATAGATGAGCCAAAGGAGTTAAAAAACAATAAAAAATGTAAAATAAAAAAATAAATCATTGAAAAAAAGCACAAGGAAGAAAAAACACTCGACCCAATACAAGATAAAATGCACAACGTGACTGTGAAGATCGAACTTGCTCGACAAATACCAACTCGATACAAAACAACAACTTGCGAACACATAACCAACAACAAACCAAATCACTACAGAGCTTGATGAAAAGATCGATGAGCTGGGTGTGAGTGTAACCAAGATGGGGAGAAAGAGAACTGGGGTAGAGGGTGGATTACAGAGACAAAACATGGAAGGAGAGGGCTGGATCACGGAAGGAGGAAAATACACATATTTAAAGAAAAAAATGAACTTTTTAAATAAAAACCATAAATACCTCTAAAATATTTTTCTGCCAAAGTTAGATATAGACATTCAAATTTAGCTAGAAAAATACTAAAAACTCCAAGACTCCAAAAATGACCTGCACATGCACAGAAAACACAAAAAACTAGCAAAAAATCAATGAAAACCAAGATTAGCTAAATTAATGCATGTAAAGAATAATGGAATAATGATTATGAAGATTGCACATGAAACGAGCAAGAACATGAAACTGAGAGTAGTAAGCAACAGAAAGAGGAGAGTAGCACAGATCCCAAAAATGTGCTCTGATACCATGTGAGAGAAAGTGAGAATGAGGATCAAGTAGGATAACACACACATAAACCCAGTTGCACTCAATTGACAACATGATGAAGTTCCATGAGGAAGCAAACACTCAACCATGAAATGTGCATTCAAAAAAAAGGTCTAGGATTCTCATAGATCAAAAAAGGGTAAAATAGGAGTTCTATGTAACTCCCAATGTAAGAAAATCAAACCTCCATAAGTGGAGAAGAGGAGTTACATTCTAGAAATGGAAAGTAACTCTTGTATGACACACTGATGCACACTGATGTGTATGAGAAAAATATATGACGGAATTTTTCATACTCCCTAAGACACCTAAGGCCTATGACCTCACGTAAGTGAGATGAATCACCAAGTGATGTGGGAAATTCCGCAAGATGACAAGGCAAGTAAACACATCAACTCTCTCTCTCTTGGTTCTCCACATGATCAACTCTCAGCCCCCAGAGTGCTAAATTGCCCAAAACCCTTATTGCTCAAATTACATCACACAATGAAAAGTGGCATCATCTCCTTAAGGTGTAATTTTGTGTCCCTCTTGTCCCCATTACTAAGGAGATATAGGGGACAATTTTTTTTCCCCCTATTTATCCTCTCTTCAGGTTCATCATGCAACCGAATTTCAGCTCCCAAGTGCTCTATGTTGTTTTCCTCCATCTCCCTCTCATTCCACCATAGCTTGACACTTGGATTCATCTCCTTCACACACATTTTATTGCACCCTTGTCCCAATTCCCAAGGGGACACAAAAATGTGCCCCATACTCTGCCCTTAAAACTCTAGTTTTTTCCCTAGCTTCTTTTCCCACTCCTATGAATAAATATGACTGCTGTGGTAATTTAAAAAAATGAAATAACTAAATGTCAAGCCTATTTCCTCACCTAGTTAGACCTTGCTACCATTTTTGAAGCAATGAAACTTGAAAATTCATTAAAGTACAACCACCATTCTGCAAAAATCATTCCAAGCCAGTCATGACTATGAAGACAAAGGTTTTTCCAATACCTGCTAATTAGTAAGCTAATTGCACCAAAATTTTCAACTAATTTTTCTCCTCTGAAGCTACCTGTGATCACTGTATATTTAAGAATACATTAATGGCTTCCATAAGAAAGCATAAAACCTAAAACTTTCTCCCTAGTAGTTATTTTTTTGATTTCTAAGAGTTCCAGTGGGCAGAACACACCGGAGATTGGAGTGCGGGATTGCAATGCATAGCTAAATCCGATGATGATTTTTTCATCGCAAGCGGATACCTGCAAGTAAAAATTATCAAAATACAAATTATTTGATTCTTCCACTTAATAAAATATCAAATATCCAAAAATAGTAAGGTCTCCCTTCTCAACACATCCAAAAACAATGAAAATGATAAACTAGGAAAGAGAAACAATTTGGGAAAAAATAGTTTTCCCAAAAAAGCAAAAAAATAACTTAATAAAAATAAAATTTCTAAAAATGGTAAAAAATCATCAATGGATTTAAATTGAATGTTTTAGGATATTCAAAAGATCAAATTTGGGAAAAACAAGTAAAATTTCCCAAAAGTGCAGCTCTTGGTCCCACTGGCTAGTAAGTTTCATTTTTTAGTGCTAAAAGTTGTAGTTTGATTCCGTTTTGGTCATAATTATGCCCAAGAGCAAGGAAAATAATTTTGAGGCACAACAGGTGAAAGTCAAAGACATTGTGTAGTTGAAAAAGAGTTCAAAGAGAGCCAATGAATCATTGAAAGCCAAGATAAAGAATCATCAAGTCTTTAACCACCATCATCTCTCAGGTGAGCTAATTGAGTTAAACTGGGTGACCAGGGTATGATGATTACGTTGGGTGAGTTGATTGAGATAGTAAAGTCAAGTGAGCTAATCAAGAGCTCATCCTTTTTCCATAAGGATAGACATGAAAATTTAGAATAAGAAACAATCCCGACTTCATTTAAAAACATTGGTATAATAGTGTTCTTAAACACTCAATCAAACATCTGACAATGTGGTCAGACATCAAAGGGTTCAAGCATCACGGAGTTGGTTTGTGATCATCAATGTCAATTATGAAATCCTAAAGAGTAAGAGAGTGATACTCACTCTCATTATGAGATCAAGGATGAATCATCATGGGTGATTCCCATAGTCATCTTAGGCTCACATCGAGAGGTCTTGCAACAGTGTTCCTAAACACTCATTTGACAGTTTGAAGTGTTAGTGCATCTTGCATAAGAAGGAAATTGTGATCACCATGCCTCAAATTATAAATCTCTTCATCAATAGTATATCATTCCATCCCTTTCCCTTCTCCTCTCCCCCCTTTCTAATTCTTAAAAAAACATGGTATTTTGTCCGATTTAATTAAGTGACAATAACATTTGTTAAATGTAAAAGTACTCTCTCAAGTTATAAGAGAGGAACTTAATTTGTTTCTTCTAAGGGAAATTGAAAAGTCACCAGTGGAATAGGAACTTGAAAGGTCATTTGGGGGATATATTAGAAGACAATTCACAAGGCTATAAATTAAAATGGCTTCTCGATTCTAAAGGAACTTGAAAGTTTAGTTCTTGGTAGAAATTATGGATTGTTGTTGATTGATTGAGATTTTTATTAATTGCTACACAAGAAATAAAAACCACATTTCTTCCATTTCATTTGCTCATGTTTTCCTCTATTTTATCATTTCTACAACTATGAAAGAATATTATCTTGAGTAACTAAGAAGGAACTTTGTGTCCTTGATTGATGAATCTAAAGATCTACGTGTCTATAGTTTTTTAGTCTTGCTAATTTCCTACATTATTGCTTTCCTCTAATTAAATGTGGACCTACTTTGGTTATTGTGTGTGAACTTTGCTAGTGTCTACTCACAAAAATAACCTTCTCTTTCCTAATTTCTCTCCTTTACCCCTCATCACTACAAATTCCTCCCTTGTACCTTGAATAAGCTTTTTCCCACATGTATAGTGAAGTGTTCCTGTGTTATCCCTAGCCTATTTGGCAACCCTACAAAATTAGGATACTTTAAATTCAATAATGGGAGCATCCCCATAGACAAACAAGAGGGGTGTAGCCCCATGAGTATTGGTGAAAACACATAATTTGTAACACGACAAATTATTTCACCAAAAAACTATAAAAACCAATTCACAAATAACAACCAGAATTATTTTCAATAATAAGGTCGAAACAAAAGATCGAGGGATTACGATCCTGATTTGTACTATAGATTTAATAGGGTCATTGGTCATGATGATCAGTCCTATAGGGATTATAAAATGTTTATCCAAATACTCCTAGAGGACCAATGCCATCTCTTTATTGATATGTTCTTGGAAATTCCTAGGGTGCCTTCCACTCATATGGGACCTGTTACGGCCCAAAACACGAGATTAAGAATCTATCAGGAAATTTTTCCTAAACATCTTGAAAATAAGAAACATAACCCTCAAAATTTCAACAAAGGGATCCCCATGGCATCTCATGATCATGAAGCTTCTACTTACGATGACCCTTGAGTAACTTCCAATTTTGACCAAAGAAATAAAACAAAAATTATAGGTTTGGTTGAATTAGAAACAAAGCCAAAGGTTAATGCAACAAATCATACTTGAGAATACACATATCACCTCTTCCCATTTATTGTTTATTATAGGATGACTTGTAGGTAGCTCGTAAATGCCTAGGGGCATACGATCTAATCACAGAACTTATAAAATACCTTATATCACATTTCCTTTTTATATTTGTTGAAGAACTCTTTGGATCATCATTTTAATTTATTAGAAACATTGGGCCTTGGCCATATAATGCATGTCACGCATCCTTCGGAGGCTTATATCAACCATATAGAATTTTATGTTTACCCTCCAGGGAAAAATGAAAGAGACATGCGATTTGTGTTTTACATAAGTAAGATGCCTTCAGATGCTGAGATGTCATGAAGAGGGGATCCCACATTATATATACAAGTGTGGGTTTACAATAACTACATCGAAAAGGTAATGATTGATGATGGATCCATGGTGAATATTGTTCCCTTCTCCTTCTTAGAAAGATAAGGATATGGAGATACTAATTAATATTTTATCAAGAATATGCTGAGAGGTTATGAAAATTTAAAAGCCACTTTGATTATAACCATAATCATACCCATCACCCTTGGGCAAAAGGCTATCTTAACCAAGTTCTATATCATATAAAGGTAAACCAATTACAATGTGATTCTTCATAGCCCTTGGATCCACAAAATAAAATCTATACTAACCACACTATTTCAAGAGGTAAGATTTATTCATTTAGGAAAGGTTTTCATAGCCAAAGGTGACCTTAACCCTTTTGACATCCATTTGGTGAATCTAAATAAGAAACATAGAGTTCATTATGATTTTGAACTCCCAGCTAACCAACTAAATAAACCACCTCCTTCAACAGAGTTGGTCTCTACTACAAAACCAGTTCAAGCAAGTGTAGTTAACAAACCTAAATCAATCAAAGGAGTAACCAAAAGTGAAGGTAAGGTCATTGCAGTAGAAACCGTATCTACCAAGACAAATAAATAAATAGTAAAAATTTTATAAAGTGAATTTCTAATTAATCTGCCATTTGAATCTCAAGGGTTTAGGAATATTTTTGGACTAGCATCTCTCCTAGCAAACAGTTTCATCGAAATATGCATGGAAGAGGTATGTCAATTCCAAGAAGACATTCCTAAGAACAGTGAGGAGTCAATATTCCCTATAAACCATTGGACACTTCACTATGCTGGAGCTCAATTCCGATATGGCGTGGGGGCTAGGGTGATTTTGACTTCTTTGGAAGGGAAACATGCCTTTCACCTTTAAAATAAAATTTGAATGTACCAATAATGGCATATACTATGATGCATTACTTCTCGGTCTCATTATAGCTAAGAGAATGGGAGTAAAGAATGTTAGAGTCTTAGGGGATTCAAAAATTATAATTAACCAAGTATCAGAGGTATATGAGACTAGAACAAAGTATATTCAACTCTATAAATCTGTCGTGCGTGAAATGTGCAAAGACTTTGATTTTATTTCCATCAAAGTAATCCCTAGAGAAAAAAACCAGCTTGTTGATACCATAACATCTTATTCTTCATGCTTCTACCCTAGTGAGGGGTTGAAGGAAAAAAAATGAGAGTTGAACCTTAAATTAGAAGAATTCCAAACACCATGATATTACTATAAATAAGGATATTCACAGAAAAGAAAGTAAATAAATACAACACAAATTACCTTTACTGTTGGTCTATTACAAACCTCAAGATAAGACCTTAAAAGCACTTGGATCCTTGTTTGGTCTTGTTAAAAGATTTGGATTATGGATGCTCTTGTATATTAACCTCCAAATGTGGTTTCCGATGCTATGAGCATATTTCACAAGGATGTGGGAATAAATTCAAAAAAATTTGGATGTAATTTTCTCAAAGCTCTAGGGATGGATTTGTAAAGGAAATGGCCAAATTTTATAGTTGAGGGTGAGGCCATGAGAAATGGATCTTGGGTTGAACTAGCTCCATAGGTGATAATTATAATTACCTGAAATAGTAAGATGACCATGTTTGTGCGGTTACAACTTTGCATGGGTAATCATTATCTTTGAATTCATCTGAGAAGTGGTTGCATGGGTATTATTGCATCCCCCACCATTGTAGGATTTTGGAAGTGGAACATGAGTAGATAATAGGATTTAATTAAATAACTAAATTATTTAGTATTTAATTATGAGGGAATAATTAACCATTTATTTAATTAAATATTTAATTATATTAGTAAAAGGGGGTGCAGGAATTAATTTAATTAATTCTAAAGGGGGATTTAATCGATGAATTTAATTTAATTAATTCCAATAGGGGATGTTGTGGTAGAATATAATTAATTTAATTAATTATAATTGAATAGCAATGAGATATAAATATGTATGTATTTTTAGGGTGTCTACATTTGCCCCTCTTTAAAGTGCTATTTCAGAGTAATAGTGTTTTAAAGATAGTAGACACATTTAGATTAACGAGCAGAAAATAATGAAGCATTAGGATGCCCCAACAAGATAGGATGGTAAGGGAATGCCCCCTCAAGTGGGTGGGTGATGTAACAAAATGGTGGATGGATGCTCGATAGGAAGAAAAAGGGGATTGAAAAAGGATAGGAAGGAATTGTGCTCGTAGCATGAGTGCCATTTAGAGAACGTGATTATAAGAGAAACCTTTATTTTTCTATTGTACAATAGAGTTGTCACCATGATTAGGAAGGAATCATGATGGTTAAATTAGATGCGTGTAAAAAACACCCATGAAGCAAAGAAAAAAGGAAAATGAAAACAAACCCAATATGAACAGTTAGGTGTCGGAATTAAGGTTATAAAGGAACCAAGATGTAATCACACGAGCTGCAATTGGTCTAAAATGAAAATATCAACAATGAAAAATAATTGATTAGTCCGAAGAGTGGAGTATACTTGGAAAATCCTCATGAAACTTGATGTAGCCTACAATATAACCACAAAATCCCAATGCGCGTTGGCACATCACTCATCTTGAAGTGAGCAATGCTCACCTGAAGTGCACAAGGGTTCCAGGTCCCTCTTTAGAGAATCTTGTCCAATATGTTAGCATAAATGATTGTATATTTCAGACCTATATAGATAATTGATTAAACCACAACACATAAACTAGATCTAGATCTTAATCTTATTAAGGAATAACTAAACAATTACTATAATCATATTTACCATACAAGATCCATGCTCAGTTACATCCAACACCGTTATCTAGGCAATTAGATCCATTATATTAAATATTGTAAAAAAGAATCTTCATACATCATAATAATGTCACCATGACTCATGTACATGTACAAACAAGCACCATAACTCTACAAAGAAATGGATCGATAATCCATGCAAATCAATACATATTTATAGGGGTGGGAACTTTCCCTTCACCGTGCATGCACCTTTATAAACAGGCTACATGATAATAACAACCATACACCCTTATATGAGAATACAAAAACATCCAAGTGATAATAATAGATCATCTAAAAAATACAACTATAGTATAATCCTATTATTAGCTCCAAAACTCTGCATGGCACTCGATCTCCTACTAGTCTTAAAATAACCTTTTTGTATTCTCCAAGTCTTTAAAAAAATGTGCTCTTCACTCCATGTCCATAAATTAGCCCCGATTTGCAAAACAACTAAGTCCTGATTTTAAACTGTTATGGTTGCACCTTATTTCACTATATCTTTATGCGCTCCTATGCGTCATGTGTCTGCGTACCCAATCCTTCAACACTTCCATACTTAAGCTATATTTCCTCATCTCAACATTACCCCACACTAATTTCATTATCTAGAAATGGGTAGTCATAACTTATCTCTCCATGAACACAAAAATAATGAATAATGAATGAAAGAATAAAGGAAAAGAATAAAGAGTGAGAAACTATCTAGTTACCTGCTCTTCTACCAACAAGATCAACTCAGGATATTCAACCTTAATCTCTACCTCCAATGCATTCCAATCACTTAGCGCTTTACTCATTTTATTTAGAATTTCTACAACTATAGATTCCATTTCATCGAGAGTCAGCTTCTCATTCTCATTCTGTAAGAACCTGAGAACATTAGCCATGCTCGAGACCATTCCCTCCATTACATCCATTCTCTCTGCAACGAGTTTCCCAATTTCCTTAATTATTTCCTTATGTGGGAATTTGGTGGTTGCAAACACATCACGCTTCTCTTTTATCATAGTTAGCCTTTCCACGCACCCAAGAGCTTCATTCTTCTATTCCTGAAGGACTTCATTTATTCTACCACAATCCTTATTTTGATGATCACATCAAGGGTTGTGCACATATTCAAGACCATATTTTCTTTCTTCAGTTCTTCTTGTAAGGTTTGCAAAACTGATTCATAACTAGTAATTTTTTACGTAATGCTTGCCTTGGAATTTTCCTCCTGTTCTGTTGTATCCTTAGTCTTTGGCATACGCATTGGGCCTTCATCTATTGCCAAATTTACCAGTGTGTGTATGAAATTCATCAAAAAAGGAAACTTGTTTGGAACTTGTGATTCCAGGTGTAGCCTTACCTTTAAAATCTCATCTCCAATTTCCTCCACCATACTAACCAAATCTTCCACCTTTACCTTAGCCCTTTCCTTCTCTACTGTCAAGCACTTTATCTCTCTATCTTTTTCCTTATTATTATCCATAAATTCCCTAATGGTTTCCACTTTATCTATGTTTCTGTGCACAACCTCTACAAATACCTTCACCAAAGCATTTCTTACCTGCTCATCTGACATGATAGTGGGCTTAACATTCACATGTCTTATGTGGGGTGCTTTCTTCATTATACATGAAACACATGACTCTTCACACACATTGAAATTAGTCTCATCCATATGAGTCTTCATAAACCAATATAATTGCTTATATGTGTGTGCATTCACCATTTCTGCATCTATGATATCCCATCCATACAAATCCTTAGGCTCCAAGGTGCTTTGGAACCACGCACGTATGATTTTTCTTTTATCATCCACATGCCCAACTATAGGGGTCTCATAGTATTTTTCCTCCTTCTCCTTCCTTATTCGCTTACCCTTTGGAATCTAGGTGCCTGAATCCAGTACTGGTCCTTCACCTTCTTGTGTAGTATGGTGCGCTCCTGAAGGCTCACCCTTATCTGTTTTTGTACCTATATCCTTTAACTCATATTCATATTTCTTCATTTATTCTCCCTGAGGCTCCTCTATGTTCTCAGGTTGTGTTGGAGTACTTGGCATGCTTTCCTCAGATTCATCCCCCTCATCCTCCTTAAGCTTATACTTGTGCCTTTTCTTCTTTTCTTGTTATACTTTTTGAGGTGAATTCCTCCATGATATCCTAAGGGGCTTTGATGTTCCCGCACCTTGAGCCCTTGTTATTCTTAGTACCCTCTTAAACCAAGGATCCCTAGTGGTTTGATCCACATTGATCTTCCTAGCACCTGTTTCTAATACTTCATCATCCTGTTCCTATAATGGAGGGGTCACCTCATGGTCATTCTTTTCTCCAACAATGGGTTATTTCCTACTCCTGGGCTCCAAACCCCCACTATATTCATGAATTTCTTATTCTCCTTCTTCTTCTAAAAGGGGTAAGGCTGGTTCCTCATTTTCCAAAGTGCCAACTATATGCTTCCCCTTGGGTGGGCCAGGAAGTTTGAACTCATTCTCGACATATTTCCCATTTTCCAACCTAGGCTTGAGTTGGATATATACAAGGGTTGTCCTTATCTCACAAATTTCCAAACCCATTTCCTTTATATTAATATCATCATAAATTAACTTTTCAATATACGCAGACTTACTTGGATACATGTAAGTATTCCTGAGGGTGTGGTAGTCACAATCTACCTTGTCCACATTGAATGACATCCGGTGTGTATATGAAAACATGTGTATAGATGCTTGAAAATAGTGCGCGGTGAAGGCATATGTCAGCTTACACCAAGGGCCCCATTTTCCATTATCCTAAAACACACGATGCAGAAGTGATGATACACTGAAAACTATACCTGTTTTCCAAATACCGTAGGAAGTTCCTTTGGTATTCTCCATTCTTCCTCGAATTGCAGTGTGTGAGTGCTCACACCACATATTTTCCCTTTTCTTAAAGGGGCCACTCATGGTCCCATCACATGTATACTTCTCAAATATCTCTACAAGATATTTCTTCACCTTAGGATATTGCTAGATTTTCTCCTTAGGCCCATCAGGCACCCCAATTTCTACAAACACAAGAGATAATAGGATTGCGCTGAAACTTATCTTATCTCCTCCATGCACTTCCACAATGATAGTTTCAACAATGAATCCCGCTAATTTATAAGTTACCACCTTTATGCATTATATTTTCTATATGTAGCCATAATGTATTTACCTGTGACCACCGCTCCTGGTCATTAAGCGTTTTGAGGAGGTGCCCTACCGCCTGAACCATAGGATACTTCTGTAGATTCCCTATATCCATCACATGCTCTCCCTTTTTGTAACCCAACAATTTCCTTGTCACCATTATACCTTCCTTTTCTATCAAGTCGCTACTTATCTTAGTGTCTATACTCCTAAGTCCTATCAAAATCCCAATCAAGGGCACGGTGAGACTCATAAGTTGCCCGAAAAAATAGAAAAGTCCTCATGGAATTTTCTCATCAACCATTGGTATAATTTCTCTAGTTTTCCAAAATAAGGGAGTTCGACATCCGCAGTATTAGAATGTAACAATAGGTAGAATGAGACAAAAGCGCAAGGAATGTCTGAATAAGTTCGGGGGCGACGAGCATGGAATCGAAAAGAATCTCCAAGGATTTCTTCGATAGCCTCGGCCTCTTCAGGTGAGGAGAATTTTAAGATGATCGCAAGCTGACACCTGTCAATAGCTGAGACATCTGCCAATTCGTGAAACTGTCCCTGGAGAGCCACAAAGGGGAATCTGACGAAAGACATTGTACCAAGAAGAAATAGAACAGGGGCCAAAAGGGATAATTCCTGGAGTGAAGAAATTGACATAAAAAGAGCAGCGAACATGTGAGAAAGAGGTTGAAATGACCCTGGAAGAAAAGGAGGTGACAGGGAGCCCATGAATGTGACCGAGAAGACCTAAACCATGTGTGAGGGAACAAAGGTAGGAAAGAAGCAGAGGAATGCCACCGAAAGAGAGAGGAGATGACAACGTGCACAAAAGAACTGCCATACACTTGAAAGGATCTGCCAGGCTACCTGGAAGTACCATCTCGATCTTGGGAAAGAAGGAAGGGGAAACCTTGCCAACCATGAGTAGCGCTGGAGGAAATACAAGCAGAAGGATTTTCGATGGTGAAGTTAGCTAGAAAGTCTGCGACATGATTGGCTTCTCAAAAATTATGGGAAATATTCCAGTAGTGGATTTTTCCAAGCCAATGAAGGATTTGTGGGATGAAGAGGTTCAACTTCCACTAAGGGGAGGCACCTCTGAAGACTGCGAAAATTAGGATTTGGGAATCCCCTTCAATAGATAGTTTTGAACAACCAAGATAAGTCGCCATCTTGACCCCTTCAAGAAGATCCTGGGCTTCTGCGGAGTTACAAGTGCCCTCTTTAAGAGGGAAGGAGCCTACTTTGATGAGGCGACCTTGATCATCTCTGAGAATGTAGCCAGCTTCAGATAAACCAAGATTACCTCTAGAAGTCCCGTCGAAATTCAATTTCCAATGACCCTTAGGAGGAGGACGCCACCTGATTTTCTTCCTTTGAATTAATTTTTCAATTTGAGAGATCCCTTTTCGAACAATTGACCCAGGTTTAGGAAGTTTGATAAGGGGCCAAAGATGAAGGATTGAGAGATCCTTAGAAGAGGAGGAAAAGGTGGAACACTTGGTATTAACACACTCTGAAATGGCCTCCTCGAGCTTAATAAGGAAGGTAGGAAGCTCAACTGTTTGTTCCCTAAAGAGATGAAGGTTTCTTTCCAGAGCTAAATAGGCATTTGGCATTAAAGGACAACCAAGAAGAAAGATTAGCTACAATGCTTTTGCAAGGGACCCAGGAGAGGTTTAATTTGTTAAGAAGCCAGTCCCAGCAATGGGAAGCAAAGGGGAAAAAAAAGAAGAGGTGATCCAAGTCTTCCTCTGCAGCACCGCACAAAAGACATTTAGATGGGCCAAAGAAACCCCACGAACACCTTTTAGCTTGAGTAAGTACCTTCTTGTTCAAAACTAACAAATTGAAATATGTAACTTTTGGAGTGATGTTGGGATGCCAGCAACCAAGAGAACATGGAGTCCCCTTTCCTTCCTGAGAGACTAGAATGTTATAACTAGCTTTAACTGAATAGGAACCGGTGGGGTCACCTACCCAAAGTAAGCAGTCATCTCTGTTGAGAAACGAGGCATTTCTATCCCGAATTGAATCCATGAGGAAGGCGGAATCAAGAGCGGAGGCTCCAATAGATGAGAGGTCCTTCCAAATCCAAGAAGGCGAACCATCAGGGTGTTGGCAGCCATAATTTGAGACTAAAGTACCCCAGCACTGTTTAGAAGAATTCATTACTCCGTTGAGGGTAGGAAAAAGATTGAGTGGGGGAAAACCATCCTAGATTTCATCCCAAAAGGACACAAGCTGACCGTTGTTTAAATTCTAGGTGACCATCTCAACGATGAGAGTTTTGGAGTTACATAGGAAATTCCAAATATGTGAGCCCCTCGATAGCTCAGAACAAGAAAGAATATAATCATGCTGTTGGACTTTGAGATACTTATGTGAAAGAACCTGGAAAGTGAGTCTACTGGCATCAGAAATGAAGTTCCACACCAATTTAGCACCAAGGGCCTTATTTTGAAGGGTGAGATCTAAGATACCCATACCGCCTAATCTCTTTGGAAGCTTTACCAGATCCCAGTTAGCTAGGTGGAATTTGCGCTCAATGCTGTGACCTTTCCATAAAAAGGTGCGCGCCACTTTTTCAATTTTGAGTAGGATAGATTTCGGAATCTGTAAAATAGATAACATGTAAATTGGAATTGACAGGAGCACCGAGTTGATGAGAAGAACTCGGCCAGCCAAAGAGAGCCATTTTCCTTTCCAAGACAGTAGTTTGGAAGAAAGAGAATTCAGGAGCCCGTTCCAGAGGTGCACCTTTCCTTTTCCATGGAAGAGTGGAATTCCCAGATAAATATGAGGGAAACTACCCAAAGAGTAGCCTAGAATTTCTTTAATCCTACCTTGAAGCTGAGGAGCCACGTTGAAGAAGAATATAACAGATTTGTGAAAGTTTAAAACTTGACCCGCAGCAAGAGAATAGGAATCCAAAATGGAAGAAAAGCGTCTGGCTTCAGGCACAGTCCCTTGACCGAAGAGAAAGGTGTCATCTGTGAATTGTTGATGAGAAAGAGGAGGGAGGTTGGAAGTGATGTGAAGACCTTTCATAGAACCCTCTTGAATAGAAAACTTTATACCGCGACTGAGAGCTTCCGCCACCAAAGTGAAAAGGAAGGAGGAGAGTGGGTTTCCCTGTCTAATACCTCTACTACTCTGAAGGAAGCCTTCCGTGGAGCCGTTCACAAGAACAGAAAAATGGGGGGAGGCTATGTAATTAAAAATCCATTTACAAAAGTGATCACCAAAACCCATAGCTTGCAAAGATTTGAGGAGGAACCTCCAATTAACATGATCATAGGCCTTACTGAATTCAAGTTTCAACAACATACCCGCTCTAGAGGAATTATGAAGAGAGTGTATTAATTCATGAGAAATAATAATACCCTCAGTGATAGACCTACCCAGAATGAAACCACTTTATTCCCGGGCAACCAATTTATGCAACAAAGGGCAAAGCCTATTAGCAATAGCTTTAGATATGATTTTATAAGAAGTGTTACACAAAGATATGGGTCTGAAATCATCCAACGTCTCAGCCAGGGATTTTTTAGGGAACATGTTGATGAAGGTATGATTGAGATTACCTAAAATCTTCCCTGAAATCCTGGATTCCTCGACAGTGTGCCAAACGGAAGGATCAACAATATCCCAAAAATCCTGAAAGAAGGATCCTGGGAAACCATCAGGGCCGGGGGCTTTATCCCGTTTCATAGAAAAAATAGTTATCCGGGCCTCCTCCAAAGAAAAAGGTGAAATAAGCATATCATTATCAGCATCCGTGATAGAAGATGGTATCTGCGAAAGGAATTGGGACTGCACACCAACAAGGGATGCCGAATCATTCAGGAGCTTCCTAAAGAAATCCACCGCTTCTGTTTTAATCTGAGCTTGGGAAGAAACAACGGTGGAATATTCGAGCTTGAGAGAGGAGATATAGTTGAAGTTTCTTCTAGCTTTGACTGAGGCGAAGAAGAACTTGGTATTCTTATCCCCATCCATCAGCCAAGTTTCTCTAGATTTTTGATGCCAATAAGTTTCCTCTTTCAGAAGGAGATCACCCAGATCCTTAAGGAGAGATTTTTCTTTTTGGAAATCCTCCTGAGTCATCCCATGGTCCAGAATGGACTCATTAAGGGTGCGAAGATCCTTCTCAACTCTTTTTTTTTCTTAAAAGATGTTTTTAAAATTTGAATAGTTCCAACATTGTAATTTAGCTTTCAACAACGACAGCTTTTTGGAGAGTTGGAACATCCTAGTCCCTTTGACAATAAAGGAATCCCACCAGACCTTGACCAATGGCTTAAGAGAGGAGTCATGAAGCCACATGTTCTCAAATTTGAAAGGGGATTGATGCGGAGGAAGGTAAAAATTTAGAACCAAGGAGATAGGAAAGTGGTCTGAGCCAGAGAGAGGGAGAATAAAGCTTTTAAGAAGGAAGTTATTTTGTAGCCAATGTTCAGAAACTAGGAATCTATCAAGATGCACAGCTAAGGAACTAAACCCGGACCTCCTATTATTCCATGTGAACCAGCCCTTACAGGGCTCCATGTTAACTAAATGAGAGGAGGAAATGAAGGAAGTAAAATCCACCTGAGAGCATGGCTGCCATTGTAAACCTCCACACTTATCACGATCAAAAAGAGTAGCATTAAAGTCACTTGCGACAATTATTTTGGAGACTACGTCGGAATTCAGAAGCAGAATTAGGCTATTCCAGAGATCTCTTTTCCTAATATTACATAAGAAGAAGAAATCCTCGGAGTGTTTAATCAAAACTTTGCACCAAATGAAATTAGAATCAACAAGAAGGGGCTCAATCGCACAACTACTAGATTTCCACAAAATTTCGAGACCACCCGAGGCACCTATAGAGTTTGAAAAGTAGCCTTCCCAACCTTTCCATTTTCTGAACCATCCACTTTTACATCCATCTTCTGAAATTTTTGTTTCCTGAATCAAGCAAATATCCACTGCAAATTCCAAGGCGTAGCGTCTTAACAGACGCTACTTGTTAGGGGCATTAAGGCCCCTAACATTCCATGAAAAGAGGATCATATTTTATTTAGAGAGGACTCGCCTCTCCTAC
The DNA here is from genome assembly GCA_019776745.2 of Taxus chinensis. Taxonomy (NCBI): domain Eukaryota; kingdom Viridiplantae; phylum Streptophyta; class Pinopsida; order Cupressales; family Taxaceae; genus Taxus; species Taxus chinensis. The sequence goes on from CM034146.1 coordinate 729,508,322, forward strand.
TCGTAGTCGGGAAGAAATAACGCAGTTGAAGTTGCTTCCCATTCACAACTTCATTGAGAGAGAGCTTACTTTTGTTAGGACGACCAAGAATGATTTTCGGTCCAAAATCCACATTGAGCAAAGATGGAGTGGGGAGAAGCGGACCCAGCGACTGGTTATTCAGAGAAAGATTCTCGGTAGCGTCCTCTAGGTGTCCTGATAGGTCTCCTTCTTTAGACTGAAGAAGATCATCTTTTTCAATAATCCATTTCTCTAAGGTGGATGAGCAACCTCCCATACCAATGGAAATGCCTTCATGGAAAAGGGACAGAATCCTAGTAGAGTCCTTAACAATGGTAGCCATTTCTTTAACAAGGGAGAAAGTATCGGGGTCTAGAGCAAGGGGTTCAAGTGCTGGCGGGGGGAGAATGAGAGACAACGGGCAGTGACTGCGAGGGAGGAGAGTGAGGGGGGGTAAGCAGGCGAGGGGTAGAGGGAAGGTGGGATACTTTCCACCATTGCAAGGCACTATTAAAAGGGGGGTTTTTACAAAGTTTACGAGTGTGACCAGGCTTTTTGCACTTGAAATAGAGGTTGGAAAATCCTTCATACTCCACTTTCTGCTTCCAAAGACCAAATGGGGAGTTGATATGAATGACTTCCTAAAGCTTAAGAGAGGGAACGATAGAGTTAATAATTCAGGTAAAGGAAGAGAGAGTACCGTTCAAAGAAACAGGATCGATGCGAATGACAAGACCCAGGCTTGTGTAAATTTTAGTGAGAATGGGAGTAGACCAAAACTCACTAGACAAGAAGTAAAGTCTTATCCAAACTTGGTGCCCATCTGCGTCCACTCCGTTGCAATCAAAGAGAGGCTCCCAATCACGGATCACTAGGCCTGAGTCAGAGAGGAGAAAATCTTTCCTGTTCATAATGTCGTTCTTCTAAGTAGCGCTTCTAAAGAGCACTAAGAAAAAACCCTTTTCAAGGAAGCGAATACTCAGGCCGCTACGCCACTGAGTTTCGCACCAGTTTCAAATTCTTGAAAGTGAAAGCCTTCTCCTGATAAACTTTGAAAAAATATCTCTCGAGAAAAAACACTTAGTTTGGGCAGAAAAGGTGACGTCTTCAACCAGGGACACAGAGGGGATATTGTCCTGAAAGGCGTGCATGTCACTATCCATCGGAATCGAATCTGACATAGAACCTAGAGGACCCAATCTTTTTTTAGAGCTTCTGACAGGCCCTGGCCTGCCTTGGGCGCCATTGCCGGGTCCCGGGGGGCCATAACCAGAGGACCGTTGTTGGGACATGGATTCAAAAAATGTGGCCGTTCTGAAACACGATGGAACCTCCTCTTGGCCATTACATCCTCCTTTTTATATTTGTTGAATAACTCTTTGGATCATCATTTTAATTTATTAGAAACATTGGGCCTTGGCCATATAATGCATGTCACGCATCCTTCGGAGGCTTATATCAACCATATAGAATTTTATGTTTACCCTCCAGGGAAAAATGAAAGAGACATGCGATTTGTGTTTTACATAAGTAAGATGCCTTCAGATGCTGAGATGTCATGAAGAGGGGATCCCACATTATATATACAAGTGTGGGTTTACAATAACTACATCGAAAAGGTAATGATTGATGATGGATCCATGGTGAATATTGTTCCCTTCTCCTTCTTAGAAAGATAAGGATATGGAGATACTAATTAATATTTTATCAAGAATATGCTGAGAGGTTATGAAAATTTAAAAGCCACTTTGATTATAACCATAATCATACCCATCACCCTTGGGCAAAAGGCTATCTTAACCAAGTTCTATATCATATAAAGGTAAACCAATTACAATGTGATTCTTCATAGCCCTTGGATCCACAAAATAAAATCTATACTAACCACACTATTTCAAGAGGTAAGATTTATTCATTTAGGAAAGGTTTTCATAGCCAAAGGTGACCTTAACCCTTTTGACATCCATTTGGTGAATCTAAATAAGAAACATAGAGTTCATTATGATTTTGAACTCCCAGCTAACCAACTAAATAAACCACCTCCTTCAACAGAGTTGGTCTCTACTACAAAACCAGTTCAAGCAAGTGTAGTTAACAAACCTAAATCAATCAAAGGAGTAACCAAAAGTGAAGGTAAGGTCATTGCAGTAGAAACCGTATCTACCAAGACAAATAAATAAATAGTAAAAATTTTATAAAGTGAATTTCTAATTAATCTGCCATTTGAATCTCAAGGGTTTAGGAATATTTTTGGACTAGCATCTCTCCTAGCAAACAGTTTCATCGAAATATGCATGGAAGAGGTATGTCAATTCCAAGAAGACATTCCTAAGAACAGTGAGGAGTCAATATTCCCTATAAACCATTGGACACTTCACTATGCTGGAGCTCAATTCCGATATGGCGTGGGGGGCTAGGGTGATTTTGACTTCTTTGGAAGGGAAACATGCCTTTCACCTTTAAAATAAAATTTGAATGTACCAATAATGGCATATACTATGATGCATTACTTCTCGGTCTCATTATAGCTAAGAGAATGGGAGTAAAGAATGTTAGAGTCTTAGGGGATTCAAAAATTATAATTAACCAAGTATCAGAGGTATATGAGACTAGAACAAAGTATATTCAACTCTATAAATCTGTCGTGCGTGAAATGTGCAAAGACTTTGATTTTATTTCCATCAAAGTAATCCCTAGAGAAAAAAACCAGCTTGTTGATACCATAACATCTTATTCTTCATGCTTCTACCCTAGTGAGGGGTTGAAGGAAAAAAAATGAGAGTTGAACCTTAAATTAGAAGAATTCCAAACACCATGATATTACTATAAATAAGGATATTCACAGAAAAGAAAGTAAATAAATACAACACAAATTACCTTTACTGTTGGTCTATTACAAACCTCAAGATAAGACCTTAAAAGCACTTGGACTTGTTTGGTCTTGTTAAAGATTTGGATTATGGATGCTCTTGTATATTAACCTCCAAATGTGGTTTCCGATGCTATGAGCATATTTCACAAGGATGTGGGAATAAATTCAAAAAAATTTGGATGTAATTTTCTCAAAGCTCTAGGGATGGATTTGTAAAGGAAATGGCCAAATTTTATAGTTGAGGGTGAGGCCATGAGAAATGGATCTTGGGTTGAACTAGCTCCATAGGTGATAATTATAATTACCTGAAATAGTAAGATGACCATGTTTGTGCGGTTACAACTTTGCAAGGGTAATCATTATCTTTGAATTCATCTGAGAAGTGGTTGCATGGGGTATTATTGCATCCCCCACCATTGTAGGATTTTGGAAGTGGAACATGAGTAGATAATAGGATTTAATTAAATAACTAAATTATTTAGTATTTAATTATGAGGGAATAATTAACCATTTATTTAATTAAATATTTAATTATATTAGTAAAAGGGGGTGCAGGAATTAATTTAATTAATTCTAAAGGGGGATTTAATCGATGAATTTAATTTAATTAATTCCAATAGGGGATGTTGTGGTAGAATATAATTAATTTAATTAATTATAATTGAATAGCAATGAGATATAAATATGTATGTATTTTTAGGGTGTCTACATTTGCCCCTCTTTAAAGTGCTATTTCAGAGTAATAGTGTTTTAAAGATAGTAGACACATTTAGATTAACGAGCAGAAAATAATGAAGCATTAGGATGCCCCAACAAGATAGGATGGTAAGGGAATGCCCCCTCAAGTGGGTGGGTGATGTAACAAAATGGTGGATGGATGCTCGATAGGAAGAAAAAGGGGATTGAAAAAGGATAGGAAGGAATTGTGCTCGTAGCATGAGTGCCATTTAGAGAACGTGATTATAAGAGAAACCCTTTATTTTTCTATTGTACAATAGAGTTGTCACCATGATTAGGAAGGAATCATGATGGTTAAATTAGATGCGTGTAAAAAACACCCATGAAGCAAAGAAAAAAGGAAAATGAAAACAAACCCAATATGAACAGTTAGGTGTCGGAATTAAGGTTATAAAGGAACCAAGATGTAATCACACGAGCTGCAATTGGTCTAAAATGAAAATATCAACAATGAAAAATAATTGATTAGTCCGAAGAGTGGAGTATACTTGGAAAATCCTCATGAAACTTGATGTAGCCTACAATATAACCACAAAATCCCAATGCGCGTTGGCACATCACTCATCTTGAAGTGAGCAATGCTCACCTGAAGTGCACAAGGGTTCCAGGTCCCTCTTTAGAGAATCTTGTCCAATATGTTAGCATAAATGATTGTATATTTCAGACCTATATAGATAATTGATTAAACCACAACACATAAACTAGATCTAGATCTTAATCTTATTAAGGAATAACTAAACAATTACTATAATCATATTTACCATACAAGATCCCATGCTCAGTTACATCCAACACCGTTATCTAGGCAATTAGATCCATTATATTAAATATTGTAAAAAAGAATCTTCATACATCATAATAATGTCACCATGACTCATGTACATGTACAAACAAGCACCATAACTCTACAAAGAAATGGATCGATAATCCATGCAAATCAATACATATTTATAGGGGTGGGAACTTTCCCTTCACCGTGCATGCACCTTTATAAACAGGCTACATGATAATAACAACCATACACCCTTATATGAGAATACAAAAACATCCAAGTGATAATAATAGATCATCTAAAAAATACAACTATAGTATAATCCTATTATTAGCTCCAAAACTCTGCATGGCACTCGATCTCCTACTAGTCTTAAAATAACCTTTTTGTATTCTCCAAGTCTTTAAAAAAAATGTGCTCTTCACTCCATGTCCATAAATTAGCCCCGATTTGCAAAACAACTAAGTCCTGATTTTAAACTGTTATGGTTGCACCTTATTTCACTATATCTTTATGCGCTTCCTATGCGTCATGTGTCTGCGTACCCAATCCTTCAACACTTCCATACTTAAGCTATATTTCCTCATCTCAACATTACCCCACACTAATTTCATTATCTAGAAATGGGTAGTCATAACTTATCTCTCCATGAACACAAAATAATGAATAATGAATGAAAGAATAAAGGAAAAGAATAAAGAGTGAGAAACTATCTAGTTACCTGCTCTTCTACCAACAAGATCAACTCAGGATATTCAACCTTAATCTCTACCTCCAATGCATTCCAATCACTTAGCGCTTTACTCATTTTATTTAGAATTTCTACAACTATAGATTCCATTTCATCGAGAGTCAGCTTCTCATTCTCATTCTGTAAGAACCTGAGAACATTAGCCATGCTCGAGACCATTCCCTCCATTACATCCATTCTCTCTGCAACGAGTTTCCCAATTTCCTTAATTATTTCCTTATGTGGGAATTTGGTGGTTGCAAACACATCACGCTTCTCTTTTATCATAGTTAGCCTTTCCACGCACCCAAGAGCTTCATTCTTCTATTCCTGAAGGACTTCATTTATTCTACCACAATCCTTATTTTGATGATCACATCAAGGGTTGTGCACATATTCAAGACCATATTTTCTTTCTTCAGTTCTTCTTGTAAGGTTTGCAAAACTGATTCATAACTAGTAATTTTTTACGTAATGCTTGCCTTGGAATTTTCCTCCTGTTCTGTTGTATCCTTAGTCTTTGGCATACGCATTGGGCCTTCATCTATTGCCAAATTTACCAGTGTGTGTATGAAATTCATCAAAAAAGGAAACTTGTTTGGAACTTGTGATTCCAGGTGTAGCCTTACCTTTAAAATCTCATCTCCAATTTCCTCCACCATACTAACCAAATCTTCCACCTTTACCTTAGCCCTTTCCTTCTCTACTGTCAAGCACTTTATCTCTCTATCTTTTTCCTTATTATTATCCATAAATTCCCTAATGGTTTCCACTTTATCTATGTTTCTGTGCACAACCTCTACAAATACCTTCACCAAAGCATTTCTTACCTGCTCATCTGACATGATAGTGGGCTTAACATTCACATGTCTTATGTGGGGTGCTTTCTTCATTATACATGAAACACATGACTCTTCACACACATTGAAATTAGTCTCATCCATATGAGTCTTCATAAACCAATATAATTGCTTATATGTGTGTGCATTCACCATTTCTGCATCTATGATATCCCATCCATACAAATCCTTAGGCTCCAAGGTGCTTTGGAACCACGCACGTATGATTTTTCTTTTATCATCCACATGCCCAACTATAGGGGTCTCATAGTATTTTTCCTCCTTCTCCTTCCTTATTCGCTTACCCTTTGGAATCTAGGTGCCTGAATCCAGTACTGGTCCTTCACCTTCTTGTGTAGTATGGTGCGCTCCTGAAGGCTCACCCTTATCTGTTTTTGTACCTATATCCTTTAACTCATATTCATATTTCTTCATTTATTCTCCCTGAGGCTCCTCTATGTTCTCAGGTTGTGTTGGAGTACTTGGCATGCTTTCCTCAGATTCATCCCCCTCATCCTCCTTAAGCTTATACTTGTGCCTTTTCTTCTTTTCTTGTTATACTTTTTGAGGTGAATTCCTCCATGATATCCTAAGGGGCTTTGATGTTCCCGCACCTTGAGCCCTTGTTATTCTTAGTACCCTCTTAAACCAAGGATCCCTAGTGGTTTGATCCACATTGATCTTCCTAGCACCTGTTTCTAATACTTCATCATCCTGTTCCTATAATGGAGGGGTCACCTCATGGTCATTCTTTTCTCCAACAATGGGTTATTTCCTACTCCTGGGCTCCAAACCCCCACTATATTCATGAATTTCTTATTCTCCTTCTTCTTCTAAAAGGGGTAAGGCTGGGTTCCTCATTTTCCAAAGTGCCAACTATATGCTTCCCCTTGGGTGGGCCAGGAAGTTTGAACTCATTCTCGACATATTTCCCATTTTCCAACCTAGGCTTGAGTTGGATATATACAAGGGTTGTCCTTATCTCACAAATTTCCAAACCCATTTCCTTTATATTAATATCATCATAAATTAACTTTTCAATATACGCAGACTTACTTGGATACATGTAAGTATTCCTGAGGGTGTGGTAGTCACAATCTACCTTGTCCACATTGAATGACATCCGGTGTGTATATGAAAACATGTGTATAGATGCTTGAAAATAGTGCGCGGTGAAGGCATATGTCAGCTTACACCAAGGGCCCCATTTTCCATTATCCTAAAACACACGATGCAGAAGTGATGATACACTGAAAACTATACCTGTTTTCCAAATACCGTAGGAAGTTCCTTTGGTATTCTCCATTCTTCCTCGAATGCAGTGTGTGAGTGCTCACACCACATATTTTCCCTTTTCTTAAAGGGGCCACTCATGGTCCCATCACATGTATACTTCTCAAATATCTCTACAAGATATTTCTTCACCTTAGGATATTGCTAGATTTTCTCCTTAGGCCCATCAGGCACCCCAATTTCTACAAACACAAGAGATAATAGGATTGCGCTGAAACTTATCTTATCTCCTCCATGCACTTCCACAATGATAGTTTCAACAATGAATCCCGCTAATTTATAAGTTACCCCTTTATGCATTATATTTTCTATATGTAGCCATAATGTATTTACCTGTGACCACCGCTCCTGGTCATTAAGCGTTTTGAGGAGGTGCCCTACCGCCTGAACCATAGGATACTTCTGTAGATTCCCTATATCCATCACATGCTCTCCCTTTTTGTAACCCAACAATTTCCTTGTCACCATTATACCTTCCTTTTCTATCAAGTCGCTACTTATCTTAGTGTCTATACTCCTAAGTCCTATCAAAATCCCAATCAAGGGCACGGTGAGACTCATAAGTTGCCCGAAAAAATAGAAAAGTCCTCATGGAATTTTCTCATCAACCATTGGTATAATTTCTCTAGTTTTCCAAAATAAGGGAGTTCATACAACTGTAAATCTCCTACCTTTGTCAACATCTTCTTATGCGTGTCATCATCGATGGACATATCATCTGTTGTTCTTTTGTTTATCTTCTTTACCAATAGTTTATCTAGTTCATCCTTGTTATCTGTCATTTTGTGATTGTAATCACTCACCTTGTACCAGTGAACATGCGAGTCCTAATCGTAGCCCATCTTAACCCCTTCTGGGTACTGCATTTTCAAGAAACAATTTTTAGGGGCATCCTCTATTTTGATCTCGACTTCCTTCTGCCTTTTCCCCTTTGTGGCTACTCCATGTGCTCTCTTTGGTGTCATAATAACTATAAAGTTGTGTTCTTTTACCTTCCTTGAGCTCTATAGTTCAACTCCACGTGCCCTATCTCAAAACTGTGTGTCCTAGCTCAAATCAAAACCCTATCTGTAAATATTTTTCCCCGCATACCTCTACTTTTCTCAAACACTTCGCCAAATGGAGCACAAGACCATCTCGTGCACAAATATAACAAAATACAACTAGTTCATAGCTATCTGCACTTCACAACCTTCTTACTAGCTCACTCAATTTCAACTCACTCGAAAGATCTTGTATGAAAAGGTAAAAATGATTTTACAACACGTTCTTATATAGTTTCTCAAAAAAACTATGCATTTATTTCTCCCCACCTACCACCGTACTCAGCATTGATTTGGTGTTTCTTCAATTCTTTCACGCTTCTTGTTTCTATGCCACAATCATAACCTTCTGGCATGCATTGTACTTCTTGGCCATATACCTCCTCTCGTGTGCCATAATGCACCAAAGTAATTCACCACTGTGCCTTTCACCAAGTAGTGTCCACTTGTACAACGTACCTTGTGTTACACTATGTGTCTATTTATCCATATGTGGTCTTCAGTTATGAGAAAATTTCCAATTTTCTTTTTCTACACCTTTCTAATTTTCTCTATCTATGCATACCTATTTTCAAATAATATTCAAACTTATAAATGAACCCTATATATATTCCACCTCACACTAAGGGTATGCATGATCCTCTATGCATGAAAAAACTGACATAGTAATTAGCTTCTGGTGTGCAAATGCGCTTATTACAAAAAAAAAACACTAAACTAAATTGACAAAGCATAACAACTATGAAGGAAACACATATAAAGGGAATGAATTACGGAAATATAATATAAGTGGCAATACTACCTTATTACAAACATGAAGAAGACTTATTTAAAGTAGGTCTTTAGCCTACTCCCATTGAATTAACTGGGAAACCATGTTCCATCCAGTGCGTCTAACTGAAAAATGCCCGAATCAAGTCTATAAGCTGTAACATACGGTACCAACCAATGCACCTTAATTTTTCCAAGGTGGCACAAAAACTTTGAATCATACAAAATTACCATCTGTCCAACCTCGAGATTCTTTTCCTTGATGTGCCTATCATGCCTTGCCTTCTACCTAGATTTTTCTTGATTCTAAATCCATCATGCTATAACATGCCTTTCATCCAAATACATCATTTTTTCAATACATTCTTCAAGTTCCTGTTCATCTGCTAAACCACATGTGCATGTAATACACAGGGATGGTAAAATGAATTCCACTAGTAGAACAACCTCCGTGCCAAACACCAACTGAAAGGGTGTGGCTTTATTCAACTTTTTGTAGGTTTCCCTATATGCCCAAAGTACAACAGAGACTTTATCATCCCAATATTTTCTTCCATCATCACAAATATTAGTCAAGGTATGGCTCAAAATATTATTGAAAGCCTCAACAGTTCCATTTTCTTGAGGATGATAGGGTGTTGTATTATGGGTGCCACCATAAATTCCTCCAATAGTATCCTGATGGTATCATTAAGAAAATGAGTTCCCTTATCACTTGTTAAACTTAAAGGGAATTCATACATACTGATAATATTTTCCCATAGAAACATTGTTTTCGTAGTTGTTGTGTAGTCCTTTATAGGCGTCACTTCTGCCCATCTTGTAAGATAATCTATAAAATTGATAATATAGAGCAATCCAGTCATGCGCGCTACTGGGGAGATAGGACCCAAAAATTCAATTTCCCACATCTCAAAAGGTTATGCACTAACATTAGGCCTTAAAGGAATCTCATCTTTATGCCCAAAGTTTTCAAGTCATTGACAATGGTCACATGCCTTACAATATTATTTGCAATCCTTGTATAATGTTTCCCACAATAGACTAACTAATATAATCTTGCATGTGGTAGCGTCTCCTGCATAGTGTCCACCTACAATGCCACCATGATCGTCCTCCATAATTACTTCATGCTCATGATCAAGTACAGACCGATGTAAAAATTCATCCTGACCTAATTTTTATAAGTCTCCACTGATCAACATGGAGGGCACACCACTGACAACAAGTTGTTTCTTCTTTAACGCCTTCATACCTTCAAGTGCAACACTTGTTCACAAAAATACAATAATATCCTCTAAGTCTGAGGGCACGTAATTTAACCTAAATAAATGTGCATCCAACATTGTATCCTCAATGCTCTGTGTGTCCTCTCCCAATTGAATCCTAGATAAATGGTCTAGACTAGAATTACTCTTTCCTAGCTTAACCACCATAGTAAAGTTAAACTCATAGTATAACAATACCCAATTGCATATGCACCCCTATAAAATGGGCTTGTTCACCAAATAATTCAGTGTCATGTGGTTTTTATAAAAAATTAATGGGGTAGCCAGTAAATATGGTCGAAACTTATGGATCATGTAGATCATAGACAAGGCCTCGCGCTTTGTAGTGGTGTAATTCTATTATGCCAGAGTCAACTTCCTACTCAAAAAATAAATAGGATGATCAAAAATCCCTTCTCTAGGATGAGCTAATACCACACCAATGGCCATGCTAGAGGTGTCTACATGAAAGTGGAATGACTTGGACCAAGAAGGAAAGTGCAAAATAGGAGATGTAATAAGCCTTTCCTTCAGTGTCTCAAATGAGCACTGTTATGCCTCACTCTAATAGAACTTTCCTCTTCCTTTTAATAAATCCTATAAGGGCATAAAGATCTTGACATAGACCTTGATAAAAAATTTGTAGTATCCTGTGTGCCCCAAGAATCCACACACTTCACTTTGGCTAGATGGTTCCTCTAAGCCAAAAATAACAACAACCTTAGCAGGATCCACTAACAAACCTTCCTTACAGATGATATGTCCTAACAAAATTCCAAAGGGTGTGGAAAAAATGCACTTATTGATGTTTAACGAGATGCTCAACTGCTGACATATCTCAAACATGAGCCTTAAGTTATCATAGTGATCCTTCATAAGCCCATAGACTGTCCAATCATCCAGATAAACCTGTAAGAACTTATGAATAAAATCTTGGAATGCCTATACAACAATGCGTGAAAATAATGAATACTCATTCTTTAATCCAAAGGGCATAACTATGTATGCAAAAATTCCCCACTCAATGATGAAAGTTGTCTTATCCTGATCTTATTTAGCTATCCTCACCTGATGATATCCAGAGAATCCATTAGTAAAGGAGTAGATCTTGCACCCTGCAACACCGTCCATAATTTATTCACTAAATAGTGTAGGAAAGGGATCAACTACACATGAAAAATTTAACTCCCTGTAATCCACACAAATTCTAATTATTCCATCCTTCTTGATACTGATCACCATAGGGCTCACCCATTCTAACTCCTCAATGGGCTTAATGATTTCATAATTCAACATGTTGTCAATTTGTTCTTTAACCTTAACGTGCAGGTTCATATTCATCTTGAAAATCCTCTTCCAAACTAGGCATGCACCTTCCTTCAACTTGATTCTCATTTAACCCAAAGATTCATGTACTCCTTTCAATTCATGATAGCCTCTAGGTAATAGATCTTGGAATTCATGCACCAACTCAATGATCTTAGCAAATTCAGAGTCAGACCAATAATCTCTAATGATGGCCTCTTTTGGTGTAGCATCCATTCTGATGTTTACTTTCTTGGTCTTCATAGGTTCGTGGAAGGAACATGCCTTATCATATGCATTGTCCATGACCTCACACATACCATCTGTATGCTCAATATATAGATTATTCACTTCCTCATCATCAACTATATAGACAATCTTACCCTTTTCTCTTTCTAGGCAGATATGCCCAAGCTGTTTAGCATTTGTTTCTTCCTCTTCAAAGTGTGCCTCCAGGTCTGACTCACCTAATAAATCCTAAAGGAGCTCCTCAACCTTTACACTATCTCCCATAGTTAAATGCTTCATAACCTGTAATGCCTCATTCACCAGAGGTTTAGTGGAAAAATAGTCAAAGTTTTGAATCATACCTGCAGTAAGTTCTTGCCAATTTATAGTATCTTTATTCAACTCTGTGTAGATATACGATGCGCACGTGAAGTCTCACAAGGTGAAATAAAACTTGTGCACCAACAAAGAAGGTGGTAAAGCTTCCTGCCCCTCTATCCAAAGTCTCTCACACTGCTGAACGTGGTGCTAAACAAGATCATTACCATGAAATTCACAAATCTGAGTAGGCACATTACTCCTTAAAAATTGAGTAGATAAAGAAATACTTACTTCTCTCCACTCTAAAAGGTTATCATTGTGGACCATCCACCAATGTGCTGCTATCCCACATAAAATATAAACTAGCATATTCCTTCTTTCCACCTGACATTCCCAGTGAACTTTCATTAGGAATACCACAAGATTCTCTTCACCAGTATCTACATAAGGTGTATATTTCCCATCTATCAAGGGGATAATGAAGCGCTCCTCTTTGTTTTACAAAATTATATACCCTTTGTTGAAGTGCAGATCAACGTTGCTTTCATAACACCAAGGGAGCCTAAGTAAAGCTAGAAAACTGTTGGCTTCTACAAGAAATAAGACCTCAAAGTCCCCAGTAAACTTGGATCCATGTATAGTAATCGATGCATCCTTTAAAACTCCATTAGACGTGGCTTTAGTCATGTTTTCCATAAACAGAACATTTGAAGATGGCTATAATGGTGGTTTTCCCATCTAAACCCACACATCCAAAGTGAGTACATTTACTTCCACACCTATATCAATTAGAATATTACTCAAAATCCAACCATCCACAACAACATTCAAAGTTATCTCCTTGTCATAATATAGGCTATGAGGTGGAAGGTTAACATGTAAAATATTCCTTTCATGTTCAATCCCAATGCATGGAGTGTTTCCCTTTAACCAATTTCAAATATTCCGGGCCAATTTTTCGTTTTCCTTTTTTTTTAACAGATTACAACATTACAATCAAAGTACCCATTAAGGTTAGAAGGTAAACCAAAACGTACGAAAGCAACTCTAACCAAGAATGGCGCCGATGATGGCGAGCATATGGTCAGAGGATCTTCTACCCTAAATGTTGAATGGGAACTCAACGCCAAGTATGTGCTACCCAATCCAGTATGGAGTGAGGGGCGACCATCTGACGGAGTGTTACAGAATACTAATCTTCTACCCTAAATGCTGAATGGGAACTCAACGCCAAGTATGTGCTACCCAACCCAGTATGGAGTGAGGGGCGACCATATGACGGAGTGTTACAGAATACTATGCTTGAAAAGAAATGCGGAAAGCTGGAAATACTCAACACCCAGAATGTGCTTGCTAACCCAGAATGGGATAGTAGCTACCATAGGGCGGAGGTCAATTAAAACAATATCAACTGCTGAAAGTAAGAAGGGCATTACAGTATGATAAGCAAGAATCTAAGTTGCTGCCAGTACTACTGCCAGCTTACAATATAAATGGTGAGATCTTGCTAACAATGCGAATCAGATTGAAGATGCAGATTTCTCCGAGCTGTTATGACAGTACTGTATTTTTTCCATATAACCAGCAGCATACAGATTTCTAGAATAGCTCAGAAATTCCTTAAAACTTATTCAAATAACATGATACTGATTACAAATCACTACTAGCAAGAGGGCGCTCAGACTAACCCCAAAAACAGACTCAAAATGCAGGCTATATTAAATGCACGAATTCCAAGACACCATGAATGGTACGGCCCAGCACAGGGGTGATTTTGCTTTTAAAAATCAGATTGTCTTCCAAAAATTCTACAGCCTTGCATACATGGGCGCCTAGCCAAGAAGGAAGGAATGAAACAATACCCACCATGAATTTTTTTGTCTTTTTGGATTTATGAATAAAACATCGAATCTGCTTAAGCAAAAATGCAGAAACCAGAAAACTCTAATATGCAAAATCTGAACCTAATTAGACAAATGCAGATTACACAGCACTAATTCCACTGAACTCACAATCTAGACTAAAATCACCACTAGTTGTTGTCTTACAAACAAGAAGCGATGCCGAGCTAGGAGGCCTTCATTCCTCGAAGCAAACCCAGAGCCAAACCGGCAGCATAACAGTATTGCAGTCCCAAGATGTCGAATGATGCTCAAAGTCTTCCTTTTATAACTTCCTGTTGACTTCACGAAACCCTAAAAAACACTTCAACATCCAAACCCTAATCCTTTCTCCAAGATGGCGTCCTTTTCCTTTCAAGCTTAATATTGATATTTTAATTAAATTCAATACCTTGATAAATGCGCCCACCTTAAGCTTGCTTTGACTTTGGAAATTAATAAAATAATCTTAATGAAGGCGCCACCCTCAAGAAACCCACTTTTCAAAACAACATAAAGTCAATAGACTAGGCCAAGGGGTCAACGTTCGAATATAATATTAAAACGTGACCTTTAATTAAATATATCAACTTAACTCTTCAATCATGCCCTGAAGCCAATAATGACCAGTCAACTGACCAAACTGAAGTAGGAAGTCAACCAAGTTGAACCCAACTAAAAACTGCCAAAAATAGAATTTACTAAAAATAGTAAATTCCAGAAAATACTCAGAATGCCGAAATGAACATACCACTGCGAAGCTTTTGAAAAACCCAGAAAGAATCCGCCTTTGAATCCACCAACTCCGAGCAAAGACATCCTCAAAAATAGGAAACCCTAATTTACCTTCCGACTAGCCTTCGGGTTTCCAGAAAAAGGCCAACGGTCACTGGAAAGATCAGGTCTGAGAAGGGGACATTACAGTCCGCCCTCCCCAAGATTGCTTGTCCTCAAGCAATCGCAAACCAGGATGCTGCAGAATCTCATCACTTTCCCAAGTCGCATCCTCCATCGGCAGGTTCTTCCACTTCACCAGGTATTCTCTGATAGTTTTTTTCCTCAAAGTACGCTCTCTGAAATCAAGTATCCCCTCTGGAATTAGAACCAACTGTCCCTCCTCATCCAAAGGTGGTAACTGTGATGAAGCAACCACATTATGTCCAAGTGCCTTTTTGAGGTGAGATACGTGGAAAACATTATGCACTCTGCTATCAGAAGGTAGCTCTAACTCATAAGCTACTGCCCCAACTTTTCTGATGACCTTGAATGGCCCATAGAAACGAGGTTTGAGCTTCTCAGCTCCACTCTTCTTGAGAGTAGACTGTCTGTAAGGCTGCAATCGGAGATAAACCATATCCCCAACCTCAAAAGAACGCTCAACACGTCTCTGATCAGCATACATCTTCTGCTGATTCTGTGCAATCTGCAGATTATCCTTCAAGGATTTCATGATGTCTTGACTTTGCTGCAACAAGTCCTTGGCTTGGGGTGCTCTGCTCTCACCAAACACCAAATCGGCAAAGCTAGGTGCTTCATACCCATAAAGAGCCAAGAAAGGAGACATCTTAATCGACATATGAAAAGAAGAATTGTAGCAGTACTCGCCTATATGCAGCCACTTGACCCAAGCTCTCTGCTGTTCTGAAACATAGTTTCTCAAGTAGCCTTCCAACCACTTGTTCACTACTTCCGTTTGTCCATCTGTTTGGGGATGGTAACTAGTGCTTGGAGTGAGCACAGTACCACTCATTCTGAAGACTTCTTGCCAAAAAGTACTTAGGAACTTGCTGTCCCTATCACTCACAATGTTCTTTGGCAACCCATGTAGCCTAAACACCTCTCGAAAAAATAGATCTGCAAATTAGATTGCAGAAAAAGTGCTGGTAAAGGCAAAGAAATGAGAAAATTTGGTTAGCCTATCCACCACTACATAAATACAATCCTTCCCTTGGGCCTTGGGTAACCCTGTGATGAAATCCACTCGAAATGTTTTCCCATTTTTTATTGGGAACAGGGAGTGGTTGCAGCAAACCGGCTGGTAATGTATGCTCATTCTTATTCACTTGACAAACATGACACTCCTGAATGTATCGTTGTACTTCTCCTTTCAATCCTTTCCAAGAAAACCTTTCTCGGATCTGCCTATATGTCTTGAAAAAACCTTGGTGACCAGCAACTGGAATATCATGAAAAGTCAAAAGAATCTTCTTCTTAACCTTTGAATCAGCCACCAAAAAGATTCTTCCCTTATAGTGTATCAATCCCTCAGTCACCTTGTACCTTTCATCATGAAAAGTACCCTCAATAATGTTGGTTGCAAACTGATTTTTGGCATAATCAGCAAGCAACATGTCTCTCCAATCTGCAGTAAGCTCACATAATGAGCTAAGATGAGGTCTCCTGGATAAAGCATCAGCCACGATATTATTTTTCCCTTTGACATATTCAATGTCAAAGTTGTAAGCTTGAAGCTTACTCACCCACTTCTGTTGCCTCTCATTCAGGTCCTTCTGGTGCATGAAATGCTTGAGGCTATTGTGGTCAGTCTTAACCACAAACTTGTTCCCCACCAAGTACTGCTTGAACCTGGCTAATGCATGCATAATGGCAAGCATTTATTTGTCATAAATTGAGTATGTTATTTCCACACCCCTTAATGTTCGGCTCTCATACACAATAGGGTGTTTATCTTGCATCAGGACAGCCCCAACTCCTTCACTTGATGCATCACACTGCAGCTCGAATGGCTTGGAGAAATCTGGAATAGCCAGAACCGGACACGAGCTCATGATCTTCTTGAACTTGTCAAAAACAATTTGAGCCTTTTCTGACCAACAAAAGGCTCCTTTTTTGGTGAGATCAGTAAGGGGAGCAGCATTCTGTGAATACCCCTTTACGAATCTTTGATAAAAACCACAAAGACCCAGAAAACCTTTCAACTGAGTCAAGTTCTCAGGAGGTGGCCAATCAACTACTGCTTTGATCTTTTCCGGATCCACCTTCACTCCCTCTGCATTGATTATGTGGCCAAGGTACAGTAACTCCTCCATTCCAAATTCACATTTGGATGCTTTTGCGAACAAACTCTCAGATTCCAAAATACTAAGCACTTCCTCCAAGTGCTTGAGATGATCCTCCCAAGTCTTGCTGTAAATCAGAATGTCATCAAAAAAAATCAACACAAACCTCCTTAACTGATTTTGAAAAACACGGTTCATGCAAGACTGAAAGGTAGCCGGAGCATTAGTCAACCCAAATGGCATGACTAAGAATTCAAAATGGCCATAGTGACATCTGAAAGCTGTCTTCTCCACATCTGATCCTCTCATTCGAATCTGATGGTAACCCGATCTCAAATCGATCTTCGAGAAGAACTTGGCCCCATGTAGCTCATCAATGAGCTCATCTATCCTGGGAATGGGGTATTTGTTTTTTATGGTGCTTTGATTCAAAGCACGATAGTCCACACACATGCGCATGGTACCATCCTTCTTCTTCACAAGAACTACGGCAGATGCAAAGGGGCTCTTGCTTGGGCGAATGAAGCCCATCTCCAAGAGTTCTTGAATATTCTTCTCAATCTCATCCTTTTGCCTCTTCGGGTACCGATATGGAGTTGTAATCACCGGTTTAGCTCCTTCCTTGAGCTCTATGATATGTTCTGAACCCCTTTCAGGTGGTGGTCCAGGAGGCAAGTCTGCAAAGACCTTGCTCTTCTTCGTGAGTAGAGACTAAACATCAGGAGGATGGTCTCATTTAGTGTCAACCGGACTAGCAGGAAGGATCATGCACTCTGCAACCCACTCGGCTTGATCGTGACAGATCAGCCTTGCCATTCTTTTGAATGACACAACTCGAGGGCCCCCATTGGACATTCCTCTTAGGACTATCTTCTTCCCATCAGATTGAAACTTCAGCTCCATAGTCTGCAGATTCAAGGAGATCTCCCCAAGAGAACACAGCCATTGAATGCCTAGGATGGCATCAGTATCTCCAATGTGGACTACATAGAAGTCATCCTTGACTTCGTAATTCCCCAATTGCATGGTCAGGTTCGAGATTTTCTTAGTACATGAAATATGGAATCCATCGGCAACCATGACCTTGAACCCTTCAAACTCCTCTGTTTGCAGCCCCTTCTTCGCCACCACAACTTCATCAATGAAGTTATGTGTTGCTCCAGTGTCGATCAAGGCAACGATTCGCTGCCCTTTGATCATCCCTCGAACCTTGAATGATTCGTTTCTTTGGAAGCTAGAAAGTTGAGCTAAGACTCCAACACTTTCTTTCTCATCTTCGCACTCTTCTGGAGCTCTATCTACCTCACTTTCTTCAACATCAGATTGCTGGTCGGAAAAATCAGAACTACTTTCACCAGCAGAATAGTACTCAATCTGATTGAATTTAACTCCCTTAGGGAAAACATGATCTTGAGACCACTTGTCCCGACACCGGAAACACAACCCTTTTCTTCTGAGTTCATTCAGGGTTTCAGGATCCAACCTGGTGACATGGGGATTGTGATGTTTGAACTCCTTGTGCTGAGGTCTCAAGGGAGGTCTATGCTGAGGTCTTTTCCCTTTATCCCTTTTCTGAAAGGGGGAATTTGACTGAAATTTTGCCTTAGGAGCAGCCCACTCCATGTTTCTTACTTTCTTCATGGCCTCCTGCAGGGTTGGTGGATCAAAGGCCTTAACCCAACCTTTGAGTGGTTCTGTCAACCCTTCACTGAAAAGGATCACCAATCTCCTCTCCGTGATTCCAGTCACCATGACTGATAGTCTCTAAAACTCCATAATGTAGGCATCAATTGTGCCATATTGTCTCAATTGTGCCAGTTCCCTGAAATGAATTTCAGGATCCTTTTTTTCAAACCTCTCGATGAGCCTAGTAGTGAACTCATCATACGTTGTGATAGACCGATGACCCAAGGTAACTAGGCCATGGTACCACCATTCATGCGCCACCCCATCAAGGTGTAGTGTAGCGAATTTGATCGCCTCCTCTTCTGACATAGGTTTGAGAGCTAGATAGTTATCCAACTTCTGAATCCAAGCTCGGGCTGAACTAGTATCATTCCCGTCAAAGTGTGGAAGTGACACCTTGTTGAAAGCTTGGTACAAGTCTACTTGATTTGATGGTCTTCTTTGATCATAGTGTCTCCCGTGTCCTTTGTTTTTCCTTTTATGATCCATGAAATCGTTATAGGACATATCCATCTTGATGTCGTCAGGTAGAGAGTCATACTCTGCACGACCAAGTCTTAACTACTCCACAAATGAAACATTTTCTTTAGGATCTGGCTGAGTGTTTACAGGTGCCAAAAAGGGGGGTTTGAAAGGCCTGGAAGAAATATAAGTGTTGTTTGACACGGTCCGGGTTGCATATCCATCATGCTGGTTGGAGTCACTATGCTCTCCTCTGTGCCCTAAGTTATTCTGTGGAATGGTATTTTGACCCACTTTCCCCATCATGAGAGATACCATGTCCATCAAGGCATCCATCTTTCTTCCAAATCTCATTCTGGGACTCATAGACCTTTCTCTTCCTTTCCCATTGTCATCTCTGTTGTTGGTAACTCTCTCGTTACCCCCAACTGATCTCTCACCCTCTACCATATCTTATTCCTGAGAAGACTCCCAATGAGCCCTCAAGATCTTTGAAGTTGTCTGACCTTCTGGAGCCTGATAAGGCTGGAACTGTTTTCCAACCTTCTTGTCTTCCCTTGCAATGTACCTCTTTTCTCTGTCACTCATAGACAGATTGTTCACAGGATGGGAAGATCTTTGCTCTGATACCCCTGAAATATTCCGGGCCAATTTTTCGTTTTCCTTTTTTTAAACAGACTACAACATTACAATCAAAGTACTCGTTAAGGTTAGAAAGTAAACCAAAACATATGAAAGCAACTCTAACCAAGAATGGCGCCGATGATGGCGAGCATATGGTCAGAGGATCTTATACACTAAATGCTGAATGGGAACTCAACGCCAAGTATGTGCTACCCAATCCAGTATGGAGTGAGGGGCGACCATCTGACGAAGTGTTACAGAATACTAATCTTCTACCCTAAATGCTGAATGGGAACTCAACGCCAAGTATGTGCTACCCAACCCAGTATGGAGTGAGGGGCGACCATATGACAGAGTGTTACAGAATACTATGCTTGAAAAGAAATGCGGAAAGCTGGAAATACTCAACACCCAGAATGTGCTTGCTAACCCAGAATGGGATAGTAGCTACCATAGGGCGGAGGTCAATTAAAACAATATCAACTGCTGAAAGTAAGAAGGGCATTACAGTATGATAAGCAAGAATCTAAGTTGCTGCCAGTACTACTACCAGCTTACAATATAAATGGTGAGATCTTGCTAACAATGCGAATCAGATTGAAGATGCAGATTTCTCCGAGCGGTTATGACAGTACTGTATTTTTTCCATATAACCAGCAGCATACAGATTTCTAGAATAGCTGAAATTCCTTAAAACTTATTCAAATAACATGATACTGATTACAAATCAACAGCATACAAATTTCTAGAATAGCTCAGAAATTCGCTTAAAGACTTATTCAAATAACATGATACTGATTACAAATCACTACTAGCAAGAGGGCGCTCAGACTAACCCCAAAAACAGACTCAAAATGCAGGCTATATTAAATACACGAATTCCAAGACACCATGAATGGTACGGCCCAACACAAGGGTGATTTTGCTTTTAAAAATCAGATTGTCTTCCAAAAATTCTACAGCCTTGCATACATGGGCGCCTAGCCAAGAAGGAAGGAATGAAACAATACCCACCATGAATTTTTTTGTCTTTTTGGATTTATGAATTAAACATCGAATCTGCTTAAGCAAAAATACAGAAACCAGAAAACTCTAATATGCAAAAATCTGAACCTAATTAGACAAATGCAAATTACACAGCACTAATTCCACTAAACTCACAATCTAGACTAAAATCACCACTAGTTGTTGTCTTACAAACAAGAAGCGATGCCCGAGTTAGGAGGCCTTCATTCCTCGAAGCAAACCCAGAGCCAAACCGGCAACATAACAGTATTGCAGTCCCCTAAGATCTCTAATGATGCTCAAAGTCTTCCTTTTATAACTTCCTGTTGACTTCACGAAACCCTAAAAAATACTTCAACATCCAAACCCTAATCCTTTCTCCAAGATGTCATCCTTTTCCTTTTCAAGCTTAATATTGATATTTTAATTAAATTCAATACCTTGATAAATGTGCCCACCTTAAGCTTGCTTTGACTTTGGAAATTAATAAAATAATCTTAATGAAGGCGCCACCCTCAAGAAACCCACTTTTCAAAACAACATAAAGTCAATAGACTAGGCCAAGGGGTCAACGTTCGAATATAATATTAAAACGTGACCTTTAATTAAATATATCAGCTTAACTCTTCAATCATGCCCTGAAGCCAATAATGACCAGTCAACTGACCAAACTGAAGTAGGAAGTCAACCAAGTTGAACCCAACTGAAAACTGCCAAAAATAGAATTTACTAAAAATAGTAAATTCTAGAAAATACTCAGAATGCCGAAATGAACATACCACTGCGAAGCTTTCAAAAAATCCAGAAAGAATCCACCTTTGAATCCACCAACTCCGAGCAAAGACATCCTAAAAAATAGGAAACCCTAATTTACCTTCCGACTAGCCTTCGGGTTTCCAGAAAAAAGGCCAACGGTCACTGGAAAGATCAGGTCTGAGAAGGGGACATTACATGTTCTCTTGACGTAACATCTTGCAAACCTCCTTTAGATCATCAAAATACGTCTGATGGAGCTCAAATACCTTCTTCTGTTCTAATTTCCATAACTGCTCTTTCAAACACTGTATCTCATCTTGTAAATTCCAAATTACCTTTATGGTTTCTTACTAAACCTCCTTCTGAGGCATAAGGTCTAGATAATTTATATGTAGAACCTCCTCCTTAATAATGGTAGGCTTCTGTTTCATAACTTCCCTAGCACATGAAACTTCAGTGCATGTGGTAATATTCATAGGTACCAACTCAGGATCCAACACTAACTTCGACATCCATTGATCTTCCACGGTAAAACTGCACTCTAACCATTCTTGTACCCTTGTTCTCCCTATTTGTGTTTCTTGCTCAATTTTTTCATACAATTATGGGAACTCTTCATAGTTATGATTCTTTCCAAAAAAGGAACAAATAATGTTCTGAGGACACTCGTGCCTTTAATGATCAAGGGATCCACATTTATAACAAAAGTCCACGAGGGAAATCACTTCTTCCACCACCCCGACCTTGGCCTATGAATTCTCCTCGTTAAACTTGACCTTTACCACGACCTCCATCTGAATTCCCCTCATTATGATCATGGTCATGATTCTCACTTTTCTCCTTATAATTATTTGTAACACCAGTCTTATCATACACCAATATCAATGGCATCATGAATTTGATCAATCAACATGCAATATTTAGTTATCATGGAGTAGTAGACCTACAGATATTGCAATAACAAGACACGTTCCTTTTTATCACGTATTGCAACACTGGGAACTGACTTGATTTGTGGTCTAAGTGATAGATCTCATATTCCAACAAAAAGGAGTGCACTGATTTACAAGGGAAACTATCCTTGGTATGCCCTTCTACTTCACAATCTATACACCAAATCCCACTGTGCATCTCATGCATAAAAATTAGTTGATAATTTATCTAACTATTTAACCATGGAAGCAATATGAGCTTTAAAAATGGGCTCACTCATGTGTCTACACTCCCTACTACCTCATTACACAAAGCTACTTCAAGTGCCTCACAAAGATCTTTGTAAGTCTTATGTGAAAGATCCCTCCTAAGAGGCATGATTAGTCCTCCAATGAACCACTGAGCATGTTGGCTTGTGTGTATTTCATAATATAACTTGGAAAAAATGGTCTTGAACTAAGCATCATCTCTCAGTAGTTCCCTGCTTAATGCATTTCAACACACTGATGCTCTTCTACTCAAACTCGGGGATATAAAATTATTTCAAGAAAGCATCCCGCATTTTAGTATAATCTACACAATTCTGGTCGGGGTCAAACTTTCTATACCAACTATGTGTGTGCCCCTGTAATGTAGTTAAAAAATGATTTGCATTGTGATCTAGAGCAGTAATCCCCTTCACGCGCCATAGTATCTCACATATATGCATGTGATCAATTGTATCTTTAATGCCTCTATATTTTAGAAGATGAAGGGACATCTCCATAAAAAATTTTTTGGGGCTGGTGTAGACCATACCCACTAGATCAAGTACCTTTATTTCCTCTTGTGTTTCCTCCACCTCCAGAACCACTAGATCCACTAGCACCCAAGCCACATGACCCTACTGATCCTCCTCTTGAAGTAGGCAAAAAACTAGAGGATTCATTTCCTTGTGTTCCAACGGTCGTGCCAAAATGGAATCCCATAGTCTGTGAAGTTTTTCTACTTCTAGATGTTATACCAATGTTATGTGCATGTTCTGTGCTAATGACGTGCTAGAAAAGATACCTCTAGATGGACCTCCAAATAACACAAATGACAATTACACTACCATAGATTAATAAGCTCCCTAATTAACTCTCAAATTGACTGCAAGTTGACTCTATCTATTGTAACTCTACTGCCCACACTAGATTGCTTACTGTTAACTGCCGTAGAATCTATAAAACCAAATGCAAATGCTAGGTCACTAAGTAGGTTCAGATGCATACCTGCATTCCACAATATTTCTCCCAACACACTCTCATCTAAAGCTGAGGAGGGTTCTCTACCATGCTTTCCCAAATGGGGGAGTTCTAGATGATTTGGCTCCACATCCTCTATGTGAGCTCCAAATCCATCATGAGCCATATCCCTCCACAACACCATTCTTTCCACAATCTCTCATTGCTTCATCAGATCCCTCTCATGTGCTTCATTAAACTTAAGATGATTTTTTTCTCTTTGTCTCTCTGTCACTAGGTCCGCTATCTTTACAAAACCTGCTCCTTCCCCCCACGCGTGGTGGGGTTTAGCTAGCCATAGGTTTCTCTTCCAAATCCAGGGTCATGATCAAGATCTTAATTTCCAAAGGAATACCACGCAAGTAAGATCCTTTAGGCTTGGGAAAGAACTGGAACTCAACAACTTCTAAGAAAGAGTAAGTGGAAACTGCATACTCAAGAATATAACTTTTCAAAACACTATGGAACCAAACATCCACAAAGTGCATCTAAATTAGATCTACATCATACAAGGCCTAGAATTATTCATGTGTCCAAAAAAATAGTGTGAAATCTCCAATTCCTCTTAGATGCGTAAACAACTAGCCACTCGTACAACTCTATGGGAAAATATGGTGAAGAAATTCTCATACAACGCATCATACAAATTCTACACAACCCACACACATGCATTAAACTCAGGTCCCAATTCTAAATCTGTGAGCATACTCTTCTTATAGGTCATCTAACCACTCTTCAATACTGGCCAATGTCAACCTGGTATGTCTTCATCATGCAACATCTTGAAAAATAGCTGAGAAAGAGGTCCCAACAATGGAACCAATTATGTAGCCTAGAATATACCCAAAAAATCCCAAGGTATGTTGACACATCACTCAACCTGAACTGAACACTCACCCAAAGAGTACAAGGGTTCTAGGTCTCTCTTTAGAGAAGCTTGTCTAATATGTTAGCATGAATGAATGTGTATTTCAGACCCATACAAATAATTGATTAAATCACAATGCATAAACCATATCTAGATCTTAATCTTATGAAGGAATAAATAAACAATTACTATAATCAGATTTACCATACTTAGTTACATCCAACACCATTATCTAGCCAATAAGATCCATTATATTAAATACTGCAAAACAAAAAAGCTTCATATATCATAATAATGTCATCATGAGTCATGCACATGTATAAACTAGCAACATAACTCTACAAAGCAACAAATCCCTAATCTATGTAAATCAATACATATTTTATAGGGGTGGGGACTTTCCCTTCACCACCCATGCACCTTCACAAACATGCTACATGCTAATAATAGTCATGCACCCTTACATGACAATACAAAAGTATGCAAGTACTAATAATAGATCATCTAATAATACAACTATAGTATAATCCTATTTTTAGCTCTAAAACTATGCATGGCTCTCGATCTCCTACTAGTTCAAAAATAGCTTTTTTTGTATTCTCCAAGTCTTTGGAAAAAATGTTCTCTTCACTCCACATCCCAAAATTATCTCTGAACTACAAAAATAGCTAAGTCCTAATTTCAAATTATTTTGTGTGTTCCCTGTTTCACTATATCTCTATGCACTCTTGTGTGCCCTGTGTTTGCGTGCCCAATTCTTCAATGCTTCCATACATAAGCCGTATTTCCTTAGCTCAACAAAAATCTTGGAGGACCTGTTATGACCGAATCACAACACCCCTACTTTCATACAAGTGTATTATACTTGAACTCACAGTGTGATTGGATAACTTGGGTACTATCTCCAAGTTTTGGGACTTGCTACTTGAGATAGACCTCCAGAGAAAGCCGGTTTCTTGCTCCTAAACTACCTGCCACAATCTACTCTAATGTAGGGTAAACTAACTATTCTAATCTAACTTTCTAAGGGACCAAGGAGAGGGAATGCATAAAATGAAAGCCTACACTAAAGCGGTGATACACTAGAAAAGGAGGGTGTGAGAGTAGTCTTCCAATGTGTGAGATACAGAAGCAAAGTGCACACTAGAAGGGGTGATGAAAATTCTCCATAATCTAGCAAAATGCATTCAAAACAACATTTCAAACATACACAATGATAATGGATCCCTGAAAGAACATAAAAATAGACACAATATTCTTGTAATCAAGGTTGAAGGGGAAAGAAGAATGCAAGAAAACACAGTAGGGGAAGATGCATCCACAAACTTATATTTTATTGCTTCCTGATATGCACAATTCAATCAGTTACAAGATAAGGGTTTAGATCACCCATGCAAGGAGTCCACAAAAAGGGCCTATAGCACATTGGCTTCACAAAGCAATTTTGGTAGAGCTTTGTTACAAAAACTACCTCCTTTACAATGAGCCTAACACTCCAATTTATAAGAAAATGAGAAGAGAGAGAGAAGGGGAAAATGGAAATCCCAAAATATATCCTTCAACCACTTGTAAGAGGAATTAAATAGAGTGAAATGATTGTGTGTTACTTGAAAAAGGCTCCCCATACTGTCCTAGGTGCTGCAGCAGAGAAAGAATGATGACCATGCCTCTTAATTGCACTCCCAACTACCAAATAAAACACTGTTATGAACCCGGACACGTTTTATGAAAAATACCCACCAATTTCTCATAAAATATAGAATTTTTTGATTGTTGTGTGTCAGGATTGGAGGCATGATTCCAATGGTACCAATTTTGTGCGATTTCGTAGAGAAATGCAAAAGTTATGGCCTTCTGAGTGCGGGCAGCTATTTTGGATCTGACAGGTGTTTTTCTATCATTTGACGGGAATGAGCATTAATTGACTGCAGCCGAATATTTTTCTTTTATTTAAAATATATCTACCCTCATTAAAAATAATAAATCTAGTTTTTGTGGTGTAGAGGACGTCGTGCTCATTCCAGAAAGTCTAATTTTGTGAAAATTAGAGTTCGGAGTCAAAAGTTATGGCCGTTTGAAGTTTCAGGAGTCAAACATTGACTTTTTCCTTTGAGTTGCGGATATTGCGGAAAAATCAGGTCTACGTGTCCTAGCTGTGCCAGACACATTCTTCTGCATTGGCCGATTTGGGCTTCCTTTTCCCCCTTTGCGACCTTTTCACCTTTGCGCATCTCGCGCGTCCCGCGCGTACTTTTGTCCCGGCTGTCCCGGATGAAAAATCTCCTCACCGCCCGCAATTGACTGGCTTTTGGAAAATCAGCCGATTCACGTCCCATGCGTACCGATGTCCCAACTGTCCCACGGACCACTTGGGATAAAAATGTTTGACTTAGCCTATTTTCTTTGTATTTCAGCCGCGAACTTGGTATGACCCCGCACCCTTCAAACCCACAATGTCTTAAAACAATCCTGCGACCTTATTTTTTGCATTTTTTTTCATTTTTTCTAACTCGTTGGGATTTTCTCTTGGATGGGAGAGTTAGAGAGAAGCCGAAGGGGCCCAAAAAACATGATTTCGGGCCTTGAATCGATTTACTTGCTTGGGATTGAAGAATTTGATGTAGGTTATCAAAATTACCTTGAGGGGTGAATTCTGGATAACAGGACCCGCGGTAGAAAGCAATTTGATATTGATTTTCCCTAGTGAAGTTATATCACGAAGGGAATAGTAAGTGATGAAAAATCGTAAGATTAACAAAAGTGATCAAGGAGAGATAAAAAATATTTGATTTTATCAAAAGGGAATCGCATTGATAAAGTTGCGGAAAAAATGCATTTTGTAGGGTTTTTGTTGTAAATTTTTAATGGTTTTTAATTTTTTTGATAAATTGTGATTTTTATTATTTTTTGTTTTTTTCATGTAAAATGTTGTATGTCTTTTTTGGTTGTTGACGTTTTGAAATGTAGAACATGGGAGCACCAAAGCTACCCTAGAGAAGCATTAATATGCCCCGATGAGAAGAAGTAAGGGCCGAAAAGTGACCATTTAAATAAATGAGCCATCATGGTAAAACACAAAAAAAGTGTGTGAGAAAAATTTCCTGAAAAGGAATGACAGAGAGAAGTTAGTGATCGCCACTATACGGGGCGAGAAAAACAAGTGAAAAGGGTTAAAATGGGTATATAGAAGGGGGGTTCAAAATCATTGTGACCCATTTGTGTTATTAGACTCCCTTTTTTTCCATTTGTGAGAGATTCAAGATTTGAGTCCTGAGAGAGATGGCGCAAGTATGAAAGAGGAAACACCACGCAAATTGAGTTCATGAGTTTGAACAGATTCCAACCGATGGTGCTGTGGTGAGTACATAAAATTTTTTTACCCTTGGGTGCATTTATTGTGTTTTTAGATAGAATAAAATGAAAATTTAATGCTAGTGCATGCACTTAGGTGTGCTAGCATAGCCCGAAAAATACACTAGCCTACAAGTGCACACACTAGCATATGAGTATGAGTGTAGGCATTAGCAAGATATGTGCTAGCGTGTTTCGCGTGCTAGTGTAAAAGTACATGCATTAGTGTTAAATTTCACATGCTAGTGATAGATTAAAGGCATTAGCGTGAAATGCACTGGTGTCAATATAGATACGCTAACAAAAAAAATGCATGCACTAGTGTACAAAAGGGTGCGCTAGCATCATTTTTAGCTATTTAGGAAAATTTGAGAGGTTTAGAAGAGAAGAAATGATTATTAATTGATGTTTTTGAGTGATTTTCAAGAGAGAATACTTGCATTAGACATGTGGGAGTTCCATGGTTGATTGAGGACATTTTAGAGGACCTTCTTGTGACATGAGGAGAGGGGATTAACATTTTTGTTAGACGCAATAAGCATATCCTACATAATAGAGCTTCCATATACGATTTAAGATCATATCTTGCTAATTTCCCTAGCAAAGGGATTACATAGTGTGAGCTAGCCATTCTGGCTTCCAACTAGGGAGATGACAGTGACCTTGGAGGACGTGTATCAGATCCTGTGAGTGCCGATATAAGGAAGTTTGGTAGTATATGATGGGAGTTATGCCCGTATATGAGGACACATCTGGGATATTTTCCTGTAGCATGATATAACCAGAGAGGGGATGGTGGTACACTTATACTGTTGTTTTGAGGACAAGAGGATACAATGGTTACCTGTATATCAGATGGCTCTTATCAGTGGCTACTTACTACCCGATAAGACAGTTACTCATTTCTAGTTAGGGTTAATAGGAGTAGTGGTGAGACTGATGGAGGGAGAGGTGTTTGCATGGGGCCAATGCATATTAGCACACTTATACAAGGATCTACACTTGATTACGTATATGAGTATGACGAGTTTGAGTCCTATGACTATACTACACATATGGTCATGGGACCACATTGCGATTAGTCAACCACTAGGGGTTTTGAGAGACATACACCCATAGGAGCCATCTTGCAGAGGATGTGAGATGATGGGTGTAGGACACATAGGCCATATGGGAGATATCACATTTTATAGGAAAGCCTTTGATGAATTATAGCTATGGATGGTGACATGGAGGCTATATAGGCTATACTAGTGGTGAAGATATGATTTTGCATTGTGCAAAATGGAGGTGGATCATTTTATATTAGGAAGCCACAACCACATCATGGAGGTTTATAGAGTGGACATGGTACATATCCAACTAGGTGTTATACATGGGATACTTGGTTTGGAGAAAAAGTACGTGCATGTAGCATGCAAGACTTTTGACTTCGGGCCAAATATTAGAGTGTCTGACACTAGAGAAATATTTTTCGGAGTTGTCGCACAAATGTGCAACAGGGAAATTGACAATTTCTGAGCATGACAACTATACCTTTGTGCCAAAATTTTCATGTCTTATCATTCCCATGCACACCAAGTCCACCCAGCCAGTCCAGTGACCTCCCGATTGATGTTATCTAACCCCCTAGGTGATTTAGGAAAGTCCATTCATTCCCCCTAGGTAATTTTAGGAGTTCATTAAAAGTTGCAACCTTCAGGAAGTTATGGGAAGGGCTATCACTGACATTCCTAGGATTGTAGCAACCCCATGGAGCAGAGCAGAAAATCCAAAATAGACGTGGAGGAAATTCAAAGGCCTTAGGACATCGTGGAAGTGATTCAGGTAGATTCTGGAAGGACTTGGAGAAGTTGAGGTAGTTTCACCAAAATTAGGGTTCACAAGCCTAGGTAGTGCACAAGCCAAAACAATTGTTGAACTTATGAAGGTGATTCCCAGAGCTTTGGATGGATTTATGAGAAAACAAACATATTTGGAAAAGGAATTCCAAGCCCTAAAATATGATGAAATTATTTTTTTCACAAATCTTTGTTGCATTAGGTTTGCAAGCCATTTTTATCATGTACAAGTGGAACCCTAAAACAAAATCCACTTTTAAAGGGAAAATGGAGTAATAAATACCTGATACCCTCACCATTGGATTTAAAAGGTCATTTATAGTTAGGATCAAATACAATTTCATTAAAAAAGTCTATCGGGAGCTTAAGTTATCATCATTTCAAGTTGTCCTCTTGGAGCGAGTCTGGGAGTTAGTCAAATTTTGGGAGGATAGGTGTCAACTCCAATATCTTGGTGGAATTTTATATCCCTCACGTCCCTCAAAGTCAGGGAAATCAACCATGGAAAAATGTTCCTAGCCCCCATATGACCTCATGATCCTCATGTGACCTCAAGGATTTCTAGTTCAGCCCCTAGGTGCTTACGAGAGCTCAAAGCCTTAGCTGTCCGATCGTTGCCACGTGTCATCACCAGGAGCATCGTGGAATTTGATATCCCTCATAGGTCAGGGACATCAAACTTGGAAAAATGTGATCAGCCCCTAAGGGAGACTTCTGGTCACCCATATGACTAGCTTCCAACCCATCAGTGCTTTAAAGCTGATTTTTAGCCTTCATTCCCTGCCGTAGGATCTCTGCCATGTGTTGTCACCTTTATCACCATGGAAATTTATGTACCTCACATCCCTTATAGGTCAGGGACATCAAAAATTTAAAAATGTTCACGTCTTCCTTCTCACCTTTATTTCAAAAATTTAAAAAACCTGCCTGCTTCCCGCTTCTAACATCTAACTCTCCTATGCACAACTTCATTCCACCATAGCTCTGCAACTTTCTCACACAAGTCACACCATTGATGAACCTTGAAGAAGCTCAACCACATAAACCAAATCCTCAAAAACATAAAAATGCCGATCTCAGAAGAAATATTGATAAAATGAAGAACAAAGAAGAAGAAGTTTGAAAAATCTTCATTGCCATGAAACTAAAAAATTGAAGAGATCTTAGAAAATGGTGCACAGATTAAAAAACCATCTATTGCTGAGTTCTTCTCTCTTGAAGGCCATTAAAAAATCATATTCAAACCTCCCATTCTTAGCAAGGAATGCTCACATAAAATAAATTTCATTTTCGGCTCCACGAAGAACAAAGCTCAATTTCTCGTCAAACCGGCAACTAGATTGAAGAGAAATTTCACCAGTGAGACTGTAACATCCACATTTTTCTCAATAAGAACTCATGAGAAACCTGATAGCAAAACAAGAAAAATTATGGAATAATTTATTTTTAAAGGTTACAAGGCCTTAGTTAGGATTTTAATTAAATCTCGATAAAAATAAAAATTAAATAATTACAAGACATCGGAAAACAATTGTTGACTAATTGAGATTTCCCTAATATTCAAAATCAATATTACATTTATATTAATTCACTAATAAGTTTCTAAAATTTTATTTAAATAATCTTCATTGGCTTTATAAAACATAACTCCATTAGCTCCATTTAAATTAATCCTATTAAAGGTACAAAAACAATCTTATAATAAATCATACTAGGATAATCATCTTGCTTTGTTAAATACATGTAATTCATAATAAGCTCATTATTCTAATGGGGAAAGTGCTCAACTTATTCTAACCCCCTTAGGCCCCATTTAACAATACACACCCATCTTTTATTTAAAAACATTCCCACCTAAATACCCCAACACTTAAGTGATGTAGGGTTCATCCTACACCCTTAGATTTAGGTTTGGAAAAAGCAATCCTAGATATCCTTATGGAAAGCCATATATTCTTTTTCTAACTCTACTATCTCATTTCTCTTGCTTTGTTTTGCAAGTTAAGGAAGGTGGAAGGAGAGAATGAAGGCATGGAGGCCATTAGAGACATGGACGCTCTTCTTGATTAAACTTTTTCTTAAGACATAAATCTATTTATTTCCCCTTTGTGGGTAATGCGTCCTCTTTGCATTTGTTCATTAAAATTATTTTACTCGAAGTTAAAGTGTATACTTTATGTGTATACCCATTTGGGTAAAAACTAGAGAAATCATAGATTTATTTTATAATGGAACGTGTTTATATAAATGTATATTTCTCTATAAATAAATAAAAATGAAATTCTGTTACACATAAAAAAATTAGCATATATAAATACATACATATTTATATATATATATATATATATGTATGTATGTATGTATGTATGTATGTATGTATGTATGTATGTATGTATGTATGTATGTATACACAATATATATACATGTCAGGCCACATTTTTTTTGTGTGGGGAAGGTTTGGTTTAGGGTTTGATGGGGGGTAGATTAGGACTTAGTGGGGGGACGAGTTTGATTTTTGTGTAGGGGGAAGTTAATGGTAATGGGTCACGGTGCTAGGGTTTAAGTTTATTTTGGGGGAGGGGTACCGACCCCACCCCCACCCCATATACAAGTATATGGGGTGGGGGTGGGGTCGACGCCCCTCCCCCTAACCACATTCTAAATTACAACCCTGCATAGGAAGAGGCTGCAACCATGGCCAAAACATATAATGTTTTTTTTTTCCTTTTTTTGTTTTCATTTAATAACTAAAAGTTTAACCCTAGCTGGATATAATGCTTTAGCATTTTATTAAGAATTTCCAACATTACCATTTATTATTATATAAAACAATTATATATATATATATATATATATATATATATATATATCATCTAATACATCTTATTCTAACAAGTACTAATAATCATGTTTTATTGTTAAATATTAATATATACACATATGTGTAATAAATATATATATATATATATATATATATATATGTATATATATGTGTGTGTGTGTGTGTGTGTGTGTAATATATTAATATTTAACAATAAAACATGATTATTAGTACTTGTTAGAATAAGATGTATTAGAATCACATAATGGTAATGTGGCTAGTGAAAATGACCCTTGTACATCATCATTATATAACTATTGTATATTAATATTATACATTCATTTAGCAAATTTTTTCTATTCCATTCAAAAGAAAAAAATGCATATAATGGGGAAGGATAAATGTCACATTTTATATGGGTAAGATTTACATGCACTAGGTAAATAATAGTGCACAATTGTGTATTTATAGGGATTTAAAACTTATCACTTTCCATTTCATTTATACAATCATCTTAAAGGTCTAATTAGTTGTGATTCACTCCTTTACTTTGATCAACCCTATATCCACAAGGTAGATATTTTATAAATAAGTCAATCATGCCTAATCCTTTTACACATCTAGCTTGGATAAGGTGAAGCAAAACACTATCAAATGAAATATATTTCAACATTCTAGTAACAAGGGTAGTCCACAATGAACTTATTTAACATTTATTTCCCTTCCAAGAGCACAAATAAAATTCATAAACAAATAACTCCTAAACACAATTTTATATTTGAAAGCACGTAATTTCCATTTACAAGATTAAAATAATGTAGATTAAAATAAGTCATTTCCAAGGGAGTATGAGATTTCATTCAATAAAATATTGATACAATTTACAAGTAGTAGGATCATAATAGCACAAGATGCAACTCTACAAGCCTTTCTCCAACAAGGTAACCTTCTCCATTTATCTCACCATATTCATTTGATCACAACAAAAAAGGGGAAGAGGAAACACTCTCTACCCAACCAATAATCCAATGAGGAGAAGAATCTATCCTCCTCATTGGCCCTCGAGCCCCAACCACATTACAATTAAAAATGGATCCAACTCATGGCAACAAAATAAGCTTCCACATCACAATACAAAGATTTTGTAAGCATACCAAAAAGAAAACACAAACAACTAAAACTACAATCACAAGAAGAATTAAAAAATATACAAGGCTTCAAAATGCAAAAGCCAAAGGAGCAAGATCTATGGGGAGGTCACTTATGCCTCCAAATGGGAAATGGGTACCCACCTTAAAACCCTCTAGTACACATCTCAAAACCCCTACATAGTATTATGCCTCCCTCAAGAACCTCTTTTTCCTCCCACATTCTCTTATGCCTCTGTACAATCTCTTAAGGCTCCCTCAACAAAATAACCAAGTAAGAAATGCAAGCATTTTCTTGTCCAAAGTTGGGCACCCAACCCAAAATCCCTCCACACATGAAGTAAAATATTATGCCTCCCTACATGTAAGTTCCCCATAGTTCCCTCCTACACCACACTTAGGCAATATACCCAAGCACCCAACAAGCATAACAAAACACTCAAAACATGTACATATACACATCATAAAAGAAAAACATTAAACAAGAGTAAATATTCTACCTTTCCATGGTAGAGCTTGATCCAAGAGTCTAACACCAAGCTTCTTCAAGCCCAAAAATCACCAAGAAGCTCCAATAATTCTTCAAGCACTCCAAAACCCTCTAACTCCCCAAAAATTCAAGAGCACAAAATAATGAAGTAACCCCCAAACAAGCAAAAGAACTTGAATAAATAGAAAAGGGAGAGAGGAGGATGATGTGGCTCTAAGTAGGATACCACCTCATTTCCTCTCCACTCTACATCACCATAGTCAACCCCATACTCCAAGGCATAATTAATAAGTGGTTGAAGAAATGACATTTTAGTTACACACAATCTAAGCCCACACCCCTTAAAGACTAAAAAATAAATACATGTAAGAAGTGCAATAAAAAATTAAAATTTATCTTCCCAAAACACATAATGGGGTATAAATTTTACCCCAACCCATAGGTAGGGTTGGTATAGTAATTTAAGAGGTGTGGGACAGGTTTAACTTGTCCCACAAGCCTCCAAAATTTTCCCTTAAGGACAAATCAGAATTTCAAAGGAGAGGTGGAGTGTACAACACTCAAGATCTTAAACACTCAACTTAACACATAAACCAAAGAGCTATAAAATCCCATAAATGAATTCCTTTGACCCATTCTTAATTAATTTAATAAACTAATTAGTTTACCAACCTAGACATAAATCAAGTGATTAACAAAAGGAGAACACATCACTATAATTTCACATACTAAAATTAAATAAAGGAAACTAAATGAAAGAAAACACATAACCCCTTGGTCACAATAGGAGGTGATTCCCTCCCATGGGAACCCCCTAACTATTCAAACACACACACACACATAACAAAATAAATGTTGCCATGGTGACCCTTGTTGAATTCATTTAGCATTCTAATGTGGTTGGTCTCCAATCCCCCCATTGTTTGTTGTGATATGTTTTCCTGCAAAACACACAATAGCCCTCTGGCCTCATGGCCAAATTAACAATGTCGAATTAATAAAACACTTACATCTAACTATCAATTTCAACATCAAATATCATAACTACTATTTCTAAGACCAAATAATTTAAAAATTATTCCAATTTTCAACATTTCGATTCTACTCATACATCAGTTTGCAACTAAGATCAACAACCAATTGAATCATCAGATTTAAGAAATACTTTCACTCGTTCCCAATTTCACCAATCCTCCAATATCAAAGATATCACAAAAATAACTTTAAACATCATAAAAAAATTAATACGAAATGATTAGAAATATCAACATATGTTTATCTGAAAACATATCATTTTCTTCCATACTGAATGTCTATCAAAAGTTAATCAGTTCGGTTAAAATAATGTCTATCCTTCAATTCCCATATCACAATGTGTTAATGTCATTCATCTATTAATATCTACTAGTAATAATGCACAATAGTGTCTATGTGTCCAACCATAGAGATAAACCAAATACAACAAAACAATATTGAAGAGTAATGCTATCACAATCAAATTATGAAAATGCAACCATTCTAGCTAATTGTTTTATCCTTAAATTCCCATCAGGGTCCACAGTATGAAATATAGTTAAAATAATGATAACCAAAACACAATAGAGTCATGATGCCCCACACATATTATTCAGATGCTAATTAGAATAAAGCATCAAGGTTTACGATTATAACAATTTGGAAAAGATAATCAAGGTTCATTTAGTGTTGAAGAAAAGTGGGCATTACATCCCCCTCCTCTTAGATTTGAATTCCTCCCTGAATTCAAGGAGAAAGGGTTAGGGAACAAGGAAAAATAAATAGGATCACATCCTTTGTGGGATTCATTTTCTTTAACACGTGTGGGTCTATAGAACCCAAGTTTGGTTTAATGTAATTCAACAATAAGAAGGAAGATTGTAAGGGATGAGTTTTAAACTTTCTTCATGCAAGGTTGCGATCATTTAATTCTAAAGCGTAACTTTACGGGATCAACCAAGATACAACACATAACATTATAACATGAAGAGGTCAAATGAGTCTCAATAATAACCACTAAGTAAAGGAATAACATGGATATTTTCATGAATCTCGATATGACCACATAGTTTTCCATGGATACAACTTACTGTAATAACAAAAGTTGAGGTTTTCACTAAGGTTGAGTTATGCTTCAAATTTTGTTATTTAGATGAGGTTAGCAACTTAACCATGACCAAAATTTGTACGAGAAACAAGTATACTCAAAGGTATCACAAATTTGAGATCACACAAGATGGGGTTTGACAAGAAGGAAGGACCCTTAAATTAGTAAAACATTTACAATTAAGAAAAATTATTCATGGAAAGCACTTAGATAACCTAAGAGGGTATAATCAAATTTTCATGGTAATACTAAGAAAATTCATGACCACAAGGTTTCCTATAGTCTGATTTTACACTTGAAAATAAAAATAAAAAACACAACACTAACCAAATTTAGAGGTGATAACACCTAGCACATATCTCCGCTAGTAACAAGCATATAAATACAAGAATCACCATTCACTATGACACAATGGAATTTATTTATCCTAAATCCTGCCCAAGCTTGAAATAATCATAAGGAGAGAACATGCATAAATTGTAACACCAAAGATCACTCGAGGAAGATATAGAGGAGAACAATTAGCAAGAAGGGTCCAACTACAATCCAAAGGTGCATCATACCAAAAGCAAGTAACAGTTACGGAAACAACTTACAATTTCCTTCTCAACGACAAAAGGAGCAACAACAACAAGGTGTCACAATAAATAATAATAAAAGAGGACTTCCCAAAGTTATGTCATATCCTTAACATATGTTGCCTTAAAATTTTAATAACCCAGGTCACCAAGGACTAAATCCGCACACAAGGAGGTTACTTTTCTTAAAAGAAGAGGTAATACCCATTCCTAAAGGCCACAACTCATACTAGTCGAGATACAAGGTGACAAGGGTATGATGACCCAAAACTCCCTTAAGGAAGGCACATATGTCTATGATCAAGGGAGTACTACATAAAAGGAACACATTACTAACAACAAGGTGTTTCATGAATACGGTTAGGAAACAAAACTAAGGGTTCAATTATTGCACTTAATACACATAAATATTACTCATTCTATAAACCCAATATTAATTCAAAAGTTATAGTTTCACTTTCTAAGCACATTCCTCATGATTTTTCTTAATCAAATCTTCCTTTGATTATGATATCACATGTTGGCATTATGAGGGGCACCACTAAGGTGGGCATGATATCTCGCCATTGTGTAGGCATAATTTTTTTCATTTGTTTTACTGTTAGGGAAGATAGATGGACAAAGTTTCCTTTCTATTCTTCTTCATAATTTCATTTCTCTATTAATCTACCAAGGTTATAGCAAGGACCATTTTCCTTTTCTATGTTCCAGATTATTTGTTAAGTTTCAAAGTCAAATCCCCTCAATTAGTTTTTTAAAAAAAATTATTATTCTGAATTTAATCATTTTATCCAATAGATCTTAAAGAGAAGGAAGAGTCAAACATATCACATTATTACTTTTATGGGAATCAACATATCACATTTTTAATTCTAAAGGAACAAGAGACATTCAACATAGCAACCACATCATTAATTTTGTAAGAACTAGGAACCTATCATGCAACATGTACCACATCAATATTTCAAGGGTTTACTAAATAATTACAAACACCATTCAACATTCATAGTGGGTCTCTACAAGTCTCAAAAGAAGTTACAAGGAAGACCCATTAAAGAGGCATAATTACTTTTACGAACTTACGAGGTTTAACAATGTTTGTTGTTTAGGCTCAAACATTTTACTTGCACAATAAGACAAGGGAAGTTTTTAAATCAACACCCATATTTCCATTAAGAGACACCAAATGCAATAGGAAAACCAACTAATCTACCCAAATATGGACTTCACGACCAAGAGTTATAGTTTTAAAATAAGAAGCACAATATAAGCACCACCGAGATTAAAATAATAAGATCTACCAAACTAACATCTCTAAGAGCAAGGTCTAGAAGACCCAACATCATCAATAATTGTCTCCAAGTAACCCGAAGATTAATATGTCATAGAGTGTTATTCATAGCAATTTAAAATGTAAAAGAAAGGGTAGGCTTATTTATAGGTCAACGTGAGCAAAACAACACACTTAATTAAACACATTGCTTGGATGGGCCTAAATATAACCATAATTATCAAGATGAATGCAATCCACAAGTCAATACTTTCTAAGATGAAACAAGGAACCATGATACAATTTAGCATGCCATCGATGAAATGTTACTACCAATTTTTTTTCCACTAACATCTATAGTCAACAAAAGGTCAATCCAATCCTAACACAATCCATAAGCCCCTAACCAAATACATCTACTTTGATGAGGATAAAATCTCTTACCAGGTTGTAAGAGAATCACCACCACTTCTATCAAGCTGTCAACTAGATTGCACTACACAACAAACTCTCCTATATCCTAGACATACCCAAGGTTTCTTCTCTCCAAAACCAAAGCATAAATTAAAGAACCTAAGAAGACATTCTAGGAACCTAGGGTGTACCCCCATATGACGAAATTTCACAATACAAACAACGTAGAACCAACTCAACAACATGTAAGAAAGAATCATGTAAGATTTAGCTAAGTAGCAACAGATAAACGAGCTCTGAGTCACCAGTCAAAGTAAAATCTAAGGAATATTGGAAATCAAGGAAAGTGGCTAAGTAGCCGCCTTGCAATGTTTG
Source organism: Taxus chinensis (assembly GCA_019776745.2). NCBI lineage: Eukaryota > Viridiplantae > Streptophyta > Pinopsida > Cupressales > Taxaceae > Taxus > Taxus chinensis. Next base: position 729,547,411 of record CM034146.1, read on the forward strand.
AAAATTTTTGCAAAAAAATATAAATAACTAAAAAAATCCTCAGAGCTTCTCAATCCAATCATAAAAAATGTTGGTCCTTGATAAAATAACACCAATTTACGAATATCTAAATTAAATAAAGTTAACATCAAAATCACTTCACAGCCCTTCATGGATGCCAATAGGGGTACTATACCTTGAGCTTCGTTTTAATAATGCATATGCACAGTTGGATCAAATGTGACACCAAGACCTAATATCCAATTACTCACATAGGGATTAAGTCACCAAAGCAGTAACCAAAATGAACTTGTATAATCACTGAAGGAAAAAGGGGAGCTCTAGATGACAAAATAAATTCTAATTTACTCTATTTGACCACTGAACAAAACCACTAACAAATGAAAAAATTATTCCAACAAGGGAGAGCCTCAATTTGGTCATCATATCACATGACTAAAAATAAATAGCTAAGGCTCATCAAACAACATCTTGGCAAGGAAACCAAGTTCCTGAAACACTAGAAGTTAGCAAGAATATCAATCTTATCTAACATTTACAGTTACCAAGGTTCGACAAAATGCCACTCGGCGAGAACAACAAACCGAGAAACTTTATTATTATTTTATTATTATTATTATTATTATCTTTTTTATTTTTATTTTAATCACATAGATTCAAATTTTAATAACTATTTTTGAGGTTTCGAAGTTGGCCCAGGGTCAAAGCATTGAATCCACGACTCTGATACCAAGTGTAACGCCCACGTTTTTCTCAACAAGAACTCACAAGAAACCCGATAGCAAAACAAGAAAAATTATGGAATAATTTTTTTTGAAAGGTTACAAGGCCTTAGTTAGGATTTTAATTAAATCCCGATAAAAATAATAAAATAAAAGAATTACAAGACATCGGAAAACAATTGTTGACTAATTAAGATTTCCCTAATATTCAAAATCAATATTACGTTTATCTTCATTCACTAATAAGTTTCTAAAATTTTATTTAAATAATCTTCATTGGCTTTATAAAACATAACTCCATTAGCTCCATTTCAATTAATCCTATTAAAGGTAAAAAAATAATCTTATAATAAACCATACTAGGATAATCATCTTGCTTTGTTAAATACATGTAATTCATAATAAGCTCACTATTCTAATGGGGAAAGTGCTCAACTTATTCTAACCCCCTTAGGCCCCATTTAACAATACACACCCATATTTTATTTAAAAACATTCCCACCTAAATACCCCATCAATTAAGTGATGTAGGGTTCATCCTACACCCTTAAATTTAGGTTTGGAAAAAGCAACCCTAGCTATCCTTATGGAAAGCCATATATTCTTTTTCTGACTCTACTCTCTCATTTCTCTTGATTTGTTTTGTAGGTTAAGGAAGGTGGAAGGAGAGAATGAAGGCATGGAGGCCATTAGAGACATGAAGTTGTTCTTGATTAAACTTTTTCTTAAGACATAAATCTATTTATTTCCCCTTTGTGGGTAATGCTTCCTCTTTGCATTTGTTCATTAAACTTATTTTACTTGTAGTTAAAGTGCATACTTTATGTGTATACCCATTTGGGTAAAAACCAGAGAACTTCTAGATTTATTTTACAATGAAATATGTTTGTATAAATGTATATTTCTAAATAAATAAATAAAAATGAAATTCTTTTACACATAAAAATAAATTAGCATACATAAATACACACACACACACACACACACACACACACACAAAAGGCTGTGGGATGAGGGCACACACAGGCCGCATGCTTTAAAGAAAAGTGGCAACATTTTTTTTTGTGGGTAAGGGTTGGTTTAGGGTTTGGTGGGGGGCGGATTAGGGCTTAGTGGGTGGATGGGTTTGATTTCTGCGCAGAGGGTAGTTAATGGTAATGGGTCACAATGTTGTGGTTTAAGTTTATTTTGGGGGAGGGGCACTGACCCCACCCCACCTCATATACAAGTATATGGGTTGGGGGTGGGGTCAGCACCCCTCCACCCACCCCCCCCCCCAACCACATTCTAAATTACAACCTTGCATAGGAAGAGGCCGTGACCACACATGGCCAAAACATATAATGTTTTTTTTTCCTTTTTTTGTTTTCATTTAATAACTAAAAGTTTAACCCTAGCCGGATATAATGCTTTAGCATTTTAATAAGAATTTCTAACACTACCATTTATTATATATATATATATATATATATATATATATATATATATATATATTATTACACATATGTGTATATATTAATATTTAACAATAAAACATGATTATTAGTATTTGTTAAAATAAGATGTATTAGAATCACATAATGGTAATGTGGCTAGTGAAAATGACCCTTGTAAATTATCATTATATATTTATTGTATATTAATATTATACATTCATTTAGCAAAGTTTTTCTATTCCATTCAAAAGAAAAAAATGCATACAATGGGGAAAGATAAATGTCACATTTTATATGGGTAAGATTTACATGCACTAGGTAAATAGTAGTGCATAATTGTGTATTTATAGGGATTTAAAACTTATCACTTTCCATTTCATTTATACAATCATCTTAAAGGTTTAATTAGTTATGATTCACTCCTTTACTTTGATCAACAGTATATCCACAAGGAAGATATTTTATCAATAAGTCAATCATGCCTAATCCTTTTTCACATCTAGCTTGGATAAGGTGAAGCAAAACACTATCAAATGAAATTTATTTCAACATTCTAGTAACAAGGGTTGTCCATAATGAACTTAATCAACATTTATTTCCCTTCCAAGAGCACAAATCCATAAACAATGAACTTCTAAACACAATTTTAGATTTGAAAGCACGTAATTTCCATTTACAAGATCTTTGCAAGGCACATATTCACATGAAGTAATGTAGATTAAAATAATTCATTTCCAAGGGTGTATGAGATTACATTCAATAAACTATTGATACAATTTACAAGTAGTAGGATCATAATAGCACAAGATGCAACTCTACAAGCCTTTCTCCAACAAGGGCACCTTCTCCATTTATCTAACCATCTTCCTTTGATCACAACAAAAAAGGGGGGAGAGGCATTACTCTCCACCCAACCAATAATCCAATGAGGAGAAGAAGCTATCCTCCTCATTGGCCCTTAAGCCCCAACCACATTGGAATTAAAAATGGATCCAACTCATGGCAACAAAACAAGCTTCAACATCACAATACAAATATTTTGCAGCCATACCAAAAAGAAAACACAAACAACTAAAACTACAATCACAAGAAGAACTAATCAAATATATAAGGTTTCAAAATACAAAAGCCAAAGGAGCAAGATCTATGGGGAGGTCACTTATGCCTCCAAATGGGAAATGGGTGCCCACCTTAAAACCCTTCAGTACACATCTCAAAACCCCTACACACTCTTATGCCTCCCTCAAGAACCTATTATTCCTCCCACATTATCTTATGCCTCCCTACAATCTCTTATGGCTCCCTCAACAAAATAAACAAGTAAGAAATGCAAGAATTTTCTTGTCCAAGTTGGGGCACCCAACACAAACTCCCTCCATACATGAAGTAAACTATTATGCCTCCCTATATGTAAGTTCACTATAGTCCCCTCCTACACCACACTTAGGCAATCTACCCAAGCACCCAACAAGCATAACAAAACACTCAGAACATGTACATATACACATTATAAAAGAAAAACATTAAGTAAGAGTAAAGCTTCTACCTTTCCATGGTAGAGCTTGATACAAGAGTCTAACACTAAGATTCTTCAATCCCAAAAATCACCAATAAGCTCCAACCGTTCTTTAGATACTCCAAAACCTTCTAACTCCCCAAAAATTCAAGAGCCCAAAACAATGAAGTAACCCCCAAACAAGCAAAAGAACTTGAATAAATAGAAAAGGGAGAGAGGATGATGATGTGGCTCCAAGTAGGATACTACCTCATTTCCTCTGCACTCGACATCACCATAGTCAACCCCATACTCCAAGGAACAATTAATAAGTGGTTGAAGAAATTACATTTTAGCTACACACACAATCTAAGCCCACACCCCTTAAGTACTAAAAAATAAAAACATGTCATAAGTGCAATAAAAATTACAATTTGTCTTCCCAAAACACACAATGGGGTCTAATTTTGAAACCCAACCCATAGGTAGGGTTGGTATAGTAATTTAAGAGATGTGGAATAGGTTTAACTTGTCCCAAAAGCCTCCAAAATTTTCCCTTAATGACAAATCAGAATTTCAAAGGAGAGGTGGAGTGTACAACACTCAAGATCTTAAGAACTCAACTTAAACACACAAACCAAAGAACTATCAAATCCCATAAATGAATTCCTTTGACCCATTCTTAATTAATTTAGTAAACTAATTAATTTACTAACCTAGACATAAATCAAGTGATTAAAAAAAGGAGAACACATCACTATAATTTCACACACTAAAATTAAATAAAGAAAGCTAAATGAAAGAAAACACATAACCCCTTGGTCACAATAGGAGGTGATTCCCCCCATGAGAACCCCCTAAAATCGATTCAAACACACACACATAACAAAATACATGTTGCCATGGTGACCCTTGTTTAATTCATTTAACATTCTAATGTGGTTGGTCTCCAATCCCCCTATTTTTCATTGTGATATGTTTCCTACAAAACACACAATACCCCTCTAGCTCATGGCCATATGAACGATGTCGAAGTAATAAAAAACTTGCATCTAACTATCAATTTCAATGTCAAATATCATAACTACTATTACTAAGACCAAGTAATTTAACAATTATTCTAATTTTCAACATTTTGATTCTACTCATACATTAGTTTACAAATAAGATCAACACCCAATTGAATCATCAGATTTAAACAATAAATTTCGCTCGTTCCCAATTTTTCCAATCCTCCAATAGTAAAGAGATCACAAAATAACTTTAAACATCAATACAAAATCAATACAAAATGATTAGAAATATCGACATATATTTATCTAACAACACATTATTTTCTTCCATACTGAATGTCTATCAAAATTACATCAGTTCAGTTACAATAATGTCTATCCTTCAATTCCCATATCATAATGTGATAATGTCATTCGTCTATTAATATCTATTGGTAATAATGCACAATAGTGTCTATGTGTCCAGTTAGAGAGATAAACCAAATACAACAGAATAATATCGAAGAGTAATGCTATCACAACCACATTACGACAATACAACCATTCTAGCTAATTGTTTTATCCTTAAATGCCCATCAGGGTCCACAATATGATATATAGTTAAAATAATGATAACCAAAACACAATGGAGTTATGATGCCCCACACATCTTATTAGGATGCTAATTAGAATAAAATGTCAAGGTTTATGATTATAAAAATTTGGAAAAGATAGTCAGGGTTCATTTAGTGTTGAAGAGAAGTGGGCATTACAGAGACAAGAAGAAAAAACCTAATGCAATGGAGTTGATTTCATCGCGAATGGAGACAAAAAGAATACCTACAAATTTCTAGCTCCATTAATGGCTTCCATGACATAGTAGTGAAAAAAATCAGTGAGCTACCTCTCCACTTCTCAGGGTTATAGTGGGTGAAATTGCACAAAAATTGGAGGGAATGATCGTTCAAAAATCTAATTTCACGTGAACTATTTTTTATGGCATTAAGTCCATATTTTGTAGGGATACAGATGAATTATTTTTCATCATATTTCTTCCCTGTCACATGAATAACATATGTGAAAAAGGAAACAAGATATCTCTTCACTTCTCAGGGTTCAAGTGGGTGAAATCGTGTGAAAATTGAAGGGAATGATTGTTGAAAAATCTAGTTTCGCATAAACTAGTTTTTGTGTTAGGAAGTAACTATTTTTAGGGATATGGAGGGATGTGTTTTTTATCAATATTCTACCTCCGCTGATGAAAATATCATTTTCCCAATTGTTTAGATGAAGGAATTACTCAAAATGCGTAGCGTGGAACCCCGAAATAAAACCTAGATTTTTAAGACCTATTTTGTCGCAATCTGACATCCACAGTGCACTTACTAAAAGTAGCATGCCTTCCTACATAAGGTTTTGTTGATTTGGGTAAGCCACCATTTGGAGAGGCTATGAATAAGGAAATGAACATAAAGGGAGTATCGCAAACAAAGTCATAAAAAAAGTCATCTTGACTCGCAATTGACACTTACTAAAATAGTAAGTGGTTCCACAAGCCTCTGCTATAAATATCTAGTTGGTCCAAAAGGTGAGAGTAACATAGTAAGAAGAAATAATTCAAGATACCATAGCCGGTTAAGGTTAGGAAAATCTAAACTACGACACTTACTAAAAATAGTAAGCTGCCTCATCTGTTCTTACTAAAAATAGCAGGTTGTTCTTAAAGGGAAAGTTTGGCACAATGGGACATAGAGGGATGATCATTCAGGTCAACAACATCATTCTGGATCATCCATGGGCATTGGTCATAGGGAGTTTGAGGTCCATCTCAAGGAAATAGACAATTTTTTTGACACTCACTACATAGTTCGGGTTATAGGTATAACATACACAAGCTGGGAGTTTTAGTCATCAGCGGAATAGTTCATTCAACTTGGTAAGCATTCACGAGATAATTTTAAGGATTTTCTTAGAGTTCAAGGAGTTCAAAGATTCAGATTCTCACTGCATTTGAGTTTTCAATCAACAAGGATCCATAGACTTCATCAGGGGCGATATCCTTTCGTTTCCTCCTCCTTCTTACCCCCAAAAATTCTCTCTCCTCTATGTGCTAATTTTGTGTTGAGGGTTTACACTTTTTGATATGTCTTAAAGTGACTTCAGATACATGATGTTAAATTTAAGTCACCTTATTTTTATAAAAGGGACTTAAAATTCGAATAGGAATATGAATAGTCCAAAGCCAAAATGAGGAATATGAAAGAGCATCTGGAAGATGAGGAGTCAAGTTTAGAACTATAAATTGTAATGAGATCTTCATTCCAAGGGGTTCTAATTCTGAAATTATTCTAGTTGGTTGTATTCTTATACGTTCATGAGAGAGATTTTGCTCACTTGTGAGTGAAAAGAGTTATCCACTTTTCCCATATTCTCAATGTCTTCCATTCTCATACTATGTATAATTCTACTTGAGCATCAATACAAGAAGGAGTTTTGAGCCTTTTTTGACTAAGGGGTTTACTGCTACTTTGTGTTCATTAAATTCTAATTGGTCTTGTTGCTGTTTGTAGTATTTTTTCTTACTAATTTTAGTGTATGTGATGAAATTTCTAACTAGTGTGTGTATGAATTTGATTTTATACATGCAACATTAGTTCTCCTACTTCTTTTATCACTCCCCTTTCCCACTCTTCAGAAAAAGTCTTCCCTAGAAAAATATTGCTAGCTTTTCCGTAGGGTCAGTGGAGTGCCCCTATTGGATCCCAGACCACAAGGTCACCAGGAAAATCCACCTTTAATCATGTATGCATATATGACAGTTGTACCGATTATGTAGAGGGACTTAAATTCCTAGAGTGTTGGTAAGAAATCCACAAGTTTTTCCACCCAACAAATTTTCTTGCCAATATTTTTTACTGCCCACCGTGGGGCAAATTTAGAAGCATCTGCATCCAAAATACAACCGCAAGGTCTGAAAATAAAAACAAAAAAACTCATATTTTAAAGGAAAATCATTGTTTGAAGGTGACTCCATTAAGGAATGAACCCTTGTCACATTTGTTTCCCACATCATGAAGAAATTTCTAGATTGGAGTGATGTACCAATGAGTGACAATGAAGAAGAAGAAGAAGATGTCTCTTTAGAAAAGAAGATCGTTGATCAACCATGGTTCTAGACTAGTTTTGACAAAGGAAAGAAGAAATAACCTATCACTGATGAAGAGGAATGGATTCAAAGGAGACATAAGATAAGGTGTGAATCCTGAGAATATCCCAAATTCTTACACAATATGAACGAGAAACTTGAAGTAGCCCATAGGGAGGAAGAAGAAGATGAGAGTGGTCCTATAGTGGAAGATCCTGAAGATCATTCGTACCATAGGGTTTTAATACCTGAAAGGTTTTTGAATTTCGATGAATAAAATCCTATCCTTGAGCCTTCCTATGAAGATAAAATCAGCATTCAAGAAGATGATGAAAGACAAGACAGTGCACGATCCATTGAAGAAGATTTTTGCAACCTCACACATCTCACTACAAAATTGAGAATTTTATCTTTCTTCCAACACTCAATAGATGACTTCCTCACATACGGTGATGAAGAAATGAACATGTTGAAAATAGAATATGTGGAAATAATTCATAGCATAATAAAATGAAATTCTGACCCCAAAGTCTTTAATGAAATTTGGAGGTATGATTTAGCTCTACAAATAATATAAGAACATCTTTAAGCACCACATCAAATGGAGGAAGAAGATGAGATGCGCCCTATGGAGGAAGACCCTGATGGCTGCCCATATTATGAGGTTTTAATTACCGAAAGATTATTTGATGCTTTTGAAGAAGATCTCATTATGGAACCTTCCAATGAAATTCAAAGAAACATCATGGAGGAAGAAGTAGAAGAGATGAAGATAGAATCACCATTCAAAAATTCCATTTGGATCGAGTCACAAACCATAAGGGGCATAATATATTCAATAAAATAAGATCCTTTTTACATAATAGATGATCCAATGCTCTCCAAAGACTCCACCAATGATGAAGAAGATGATCAATTCAAAATAAGCATGGATGATATCTTTTCAAGTTTTGATCTTTCAATTAATGATGAAATGGAGAGATGTGAAGAAGTGCAAGAAAGTAACCCAACATCATGGTCTGAAGATAATGAATTCAAAATGGTCATAGATAATCTTCCCTCCTATTTTGATTCTTCAAGTGATATAGAAATGTCGCATAAAGAAATGGAGTAAGTCAAAGAATCAAACTCTCTTCCCAATGCAATCATGAATGATTGAATGGACGAAGCCCATTCTCTTTTCAAATCCGAGGAGAAAGAACAATTTAAACACAACCTCTACTCACTCGGGGAGAAAAAGCATCATCATGGTGATAAAAAAGCATTTCATCTTTCACCTAAGCAAGGAGATTCAATAATGGATGGTCAAGATGTAGTTGAAAATTCTTCTCATACTGCTTCCCTAACACGGTTATCTACTTCTTACTAAGAAGAAGATGATATGGATTTTGAGCTTGAAGGAGTTCCCTTCCCACAAATCTTAGACATCTTCTCCTTGTGAATAGGTGTCATGAATCAAGTATGCTAGTGTTTTCAAGAAAGTGAATCTTTGGAAACATAAATCATGGAAGAGGTGAACAAGAATGTTTCAAATGAATCATGGGCCTATATGGATCAATTTTTAACCATCTCCTAGAGGCACAACACGAATATTCTTCCAATGAAGATAAAAATGAGCCTATAGAAATTTCAGAAGAACTATCTGTATAAGATATCTTAAAGGCTATGGAAGAAATTGAAGATCCTCAACTCAACCTTGAACTCTTAACTTGAGCTATGGAGATACAAGACATGTATGAGTCAATTTTTTCTTGCTATTTTAGTGGAAATTTTTTTGATGTTGAAATGGATCAGTTGAATAATCTTGATGAATTCCCTAATACTTTGGTTGATGAGAATGGGCATGAAAGCATGTATTTTTCTTCCACATCATGTGAAGAAGTTCATGAGTGAAAAAGAAGAAAAGTTCATGAATCTCCTTTGGAAATATCCAGTTTTGAAGACAACACATCCGTCATAGAAGAAATAACATGGAAAACATTGCGCTGATTTGCATTGAAGAAAGTTTTTTGGAACATGGAAAAAAATTGTAACAATGTTGGGAATATATTAAAAAAAACTTGCTCCCACCATTTCGGAATGGTCCATCAATGAAAATTAAGAGTTCATATGGAAAAATCCAATGAAGGGTGAAGAATGCTTACATGGCCAAACAAAAAGATGTAATTTTGAAAATAATATCAAGATGAACTCTGAACAAATGCATATTGGAAAAAATTTCTCTAGACATCAAAACAAGAGTATGTGTGATTCTTTCCAATTGATTGAAAATCAAACTACACTCACCTTCCTCCAAGCTCCGATTCATCTTGAACATGTTCCCATGCTGTAACAATCTCTTAAGGATGATGAAGACCTATGGCTCAATGATTTAACCTCCATGACCGAAAACACTTGGTCAGAGAAAAAAAGTGGGATGTTCAAGGAAGCTCTTGAATGGGAAGAAAACCAGTATGCTCTCACTCCTTCCAAGTGGTTTTCTGATATAAGAGATAATTTGAAGCTGCAATTCAAAGAAGATGAATGTTTTCATGACAACAATAATTTTCCCACTCTCGAAGACATAGAGGGATGGTGTCTCATGATTGAGGGACATCAAGAGGAATATTCAAAATGCAAAAGTTTCAAAAGATGAAGGAAAATTCTCAATACATTATGAGTACAAGGATGGAATTGTTAGAAACTGCAATAAAAAATGAGAAATAAACACCAAATAATATAATATGTGAATCTAATTCATCCAGGATATTGTATTCATCTAGAGATAGCTTCTTAGACAAATGTTTGATCCTATAATCTAGGAGTCAAGTCTTATCACTTAGTATCCCTCATATCTATCTCCATTAATCTCTCAAGCTTATCCCTAGGATCACTCACACTCCAAAATAGCTACGTGAGTTGTTTATTCAACAACTTCACTCACACACAACTATTAACTATGTTATTAATATGAGTTATATTAACTCATTATTAATAATACTACAATTTATTAATAATGTCACAATATATTTGTAGCATTCACTCCCCTATTTTTAAATTATTAATTCCCAATATACACTCCCATAATGTTGACAAGGTATAACATAACTCCTTTTTCTGCAACGTGTTGCATGGGCTAGCCTCATAATCTAGATCAAAGAAAGGGGTGTAAACTTCCAACTGGCTGACTATCTTGCTGCACATGACCACCACTATTTGAAGGAACACATCCCACATTTAATCCATGAAAAGAACACACTCAAAATTCCACTGGCGGATCATCTTCATCAAGAAGGAAGGTAGTTAGAGGACCGCTACATCAGTAAAAGTTTATCTACCTTTTTACATCTTTGGTTTTCTAGATCTACCACCAACCCTTTCCAAATCTATGAGTGTTACAATAAACTTAGAGACATACTCTACAATGTTTTCTACTAGGAGGTTACATATAGGAATTTCTCACACATTACAATTGAATAGGAATGTGACATCTGTTCTTATTAAAAAAAAATTAAAAAAATAAACACACAACTACCACCACAGCTTTGTATGGCCCCGTCATTAGTAACTGGTGAGAGTTCGTTGGTTGACCTCCTTCCTCTGTTGCCTCCGTCCTCCATGAATGTCCCTACTAACTCAGTAGAAAGTATAGTCAAGGAAGATATGTGTTCCCTGTCGCGATATATGATGGGGTTGAGGGGCAGAGCCACTGAAGCAAGGAACGATTTTCATTTGCATTTTCCCTTAAAAATTGAGTGTCAGATTACATTGAAAATGCACTCATTTTTCCTTTTTTTAAATGATAACTTTTCGACTCAATTTTGACAACTAGATTACATTGACATAGATACTTCCAAAACCCCATTTTGATGATGAATATTTATAAAATAGACACGAAAAAAAATATATATTAGAGCTGACTCAACATATATTTTTGATTTTTTTGAGGTATCCCAATTGCTCCATTATGATGTTGACCAAAAAAATGGTAAACTTTTGACAAAGTGTGTGGACATACACTTACTTACAAAATAATGAGGACACCATGATTTTGACAATGTGACATGCAATAGAAACTATATTTAAAAAATGGCTCTTGTAATGACACGTCTATAACACAAAATGAACAATTAAAAAGACAATATGAAAAGCAAAACAAAATATAAAAGACAATAATAAATACGAATCAGTAACACAAAATTTGACTCAAATGTATTCACTTGCCTTACATCGACGCGTGGAAACTATTGTTTTGTTCTTTCACACGGTTGACTCCTGATATGATGTGAAAACTTGTAGTTGAAAGAAGAAATAATCATGATGATTGGCATGTTGGCTTGAATTCACAGTGATTTTCTTACAGTTGTAGATTACATGCATTGAAGATAGCATTTAGACAAAGAGCTGTTGGAGCAGATCATGAAGAACATAGAATTCACGTTGATTAAACATCCATGTATATCCTTACAAAGGTAGAAGAATGTGTATGAAAGTTTATTTCTGATGCCAAGGTAGATAGATCTGTGTAGTTGTTTGGAGTAAATGATGGACTGGGACGTAGATATCTGAATCCAAATGATGCAGATATGCATATTAAATACTTGTCTGCATAGGAGGTGAGGAGAATCCCCAAAAACTCTGGATTGCACTTTAAAGCTAACACATGCCATATATCTCACACAGGCCGTAAAGAATTTAGATGTCAATACTATGCTTCAAATTTGTTGTCTTTTAATATGAGGTGCTTAAAATAGTAGCCTATGTAAATTGGTTTGATTTCTCCAAATCAAATGCATGTGAAATTTCCCCAAGCATCAGATGAAATAGCCACAAATAATTGAATAAAACCTTGAGTATCATGAATTTTCTACCACAAAATCACAAAAGAAATGTTTAAGACTCTCATTTTTGTTCTCCTATTTTGATACCATTGTTAGAAGCTGCAATATAATATGAGAAATAAACACTGAATAATATAATATGCAAATCTAATTCATCCAGGATATTGTATTCATCTAGAGATAGCTTCTTATATAAATGCTTGATCCTATAATCTAGGAGTCAAGTCTTATCACTTAGTCTTTCTCATATCTCTCTCCATTAATATCTCAAGCTTATGCCTAGGATCACTCACACTCCAAAATAGCTATGTGATTTTTTTATTCAACAACGTCACTCATACACAACTATTAACTATATTATTAATATGACTTGTATTAAGTCATTATTAATAATATTACAATTTATTAATAATGTCACAATATATTTGTAACAAGAATCATGATCATTATTATTCTTCTCAAGCCATGCAAGGCCATCACAAAAGCATGGTTTGATCAAATAACAATTTTTGTGCTTCAAAGATCAGGCTTAAATCCGCTATATCTCATGATGGAATGTACTTCTCTCAACCCATTTCTAGGTATGTGTATATTATTTCCCTACCTCTGTAGTCCCCCACCCCATTGTATATAATTTCCTTTTTTCATGTCTTGTGTGTTTCCCTTTCTCCTTGTTTTGTGTGTGTTTCCTTCTTCTTCTTCTTCTTCTTCTTCTTCTTCTTCTCTCTCTCTCTCTCTCTCTCTCTCTCTCTCTCTCTCTCTCTCTCTCTCTCTCTCTCTCTCTCGTAAGTTGTGCATGACTCCGTAACACCCAATGGATAAGAAACCACTCTTTGTTTTAAAATGTTGAGATTCTAGGATTCTTCATGTCATGTATTTGCTATGCTTAGTCCATGTCATGTCCCCAAGCTAGAGCCAGTTGTTGTGTAAAAGTGCAACAAAAAAATTGGAAATTTCCGATCACAACAACTATACCCCTGTGCCAAAATTTTCATGTCCTATCATTCTCAGGCACACCAAGTCCACCCAGCTAGTCTAGTGACCTCCCAATTGATGTTTTCTCATCCCCCTATGTGATTTAGGAAATTCCATTCATTCTCCCTAGGTTATTTTAGGAATTCATTAAAAGTTGTAAGTTTCTGGAAGTTGTGGGAATGGCTATCACTAGCCTTCCTAGGACTAGAGAAACCCCATGGAGCAAAGAAAAAAATCCAAAAAATACGTGGAGGAAATTCAAAGGCCTTGGGACATAGTGGAAGGAATTTAGGAATATTCTGGAAGGAATTGGAGAAGTTGGGGTAGTTTCACCAAAATTAGGGTTCACAGGCCTAGGCAGTGCACATGCCAAAACAACTGTTGAACTTCCAAAGGTGATTTCAGGAACTCTGGATGGAGTTAGGAGAAAAAAAATCTTCGAAAAGGGAATTCCAATCCCTACAAGATGGTGAAATTATGTTTTTCACAACACTTTGGCACTTTGGGTATGCAAGTAGTTTTTATCATGCACAAGTGGAGTACCAAATAAAAATCCAAAATTTTAGGGATCAAATGGAGTAATACATACCTGATACCCCCACCATTGGATTTAAAATGTCATTTCAAGTTAGGATCATATAAAATTTCATTAAAAACATCCATCGGGAGCTCAAGTTATCGTCGTTTCAAGTTGTCCTCTTAGAGTGAGTTTGAGAGTTAGTCAAATTTCAGGAGGGGCATGTGTCAACTCCAGGAGCCTGGAGGGAGTTTGTGTTCCTCACATCCCCTCAAGGTTAGGGAAATAAACCATGGAAAATTTTTCCTAACCCCCATATGACCTCTGGATCCTCATGTTACCTCCAGGATCACTAGTTTAGTACCCAGGTGCTTACGGGAGCTCAATGCCTCAACCATTTGATTGCTGCCATGTGTCATCACCAGGAGCACCATGGAATTTGATGTCCCTCTTATACCTCATAGGTCAGGGACATCAAACATGGAAAAATGTTCCCAGCCCCTAAGGGAGACTTCTGGTCACCCATATGACTAGCTTCCAACCCCTTAGTGCTTTAAAGCTGATTTTTAGACTTCATTCCCTACCGTCAGATCTCCACCACATGTCTTCACATTGCTCCCCATCGAATTTGATGTCCCTAAAAATATGTCATAGTTAGGTACATGAAACATTTAAAAATTTCACCCATATTAATTCTCATCTTTATTTCAAAATTAAAAAAAACCCGTCTGCTTCCCGCTTCTAACATCTAACTCTCATGTGCACAACTTCATTCCACCATAGCTCTGCAACTTGCTCACACCAAGTCACACCATTAATGAACCTTGAAACATCTCAACCACAACAACTAAATCCTCAAAATATATAAAAACATGCAGTTCCTAGAAGAAATATTGATCAAACAAAGAACAAAGAAGAAGAAGTTTGAAAATCTTCACTGCAGTGAAACCGAAAATCGAAAAGATCTTACAAACTGGTGCACAAATTGACAAACCATATGCTGCTGAGTTCTTCTCTCTTGAAGTGAATTAAAAAATCATATTCAAACCTACCATTCACATCAAGGAATACTCATAGAAAATAAATTTCACTTCTGGCTCCATGAATAACAAATCTTAATTTCCTGTCAAATCGACAACTGGATCGAAGAGAAATTTCATCAGTGAGACAAGAAGAAAAAACCTATCAAAATGGAGTTGATTTCATCCTGAATGATTTCAAGCTCCAATAATTTCTATCATGACATAGTAGTGGAAAAAAATTGTGATCTACCTCTCCACTTCTCAAGGTTCCTGTGGGTGAAACAACACAAAAATTGGAGGGAATGATCGTTGACAAATCTAGTTTCGTTGTGAACTAGTTTTTGCGCCATAAAGTCCCTATTTTTAGGGATACAGAGGACTGATATTTAATCATAGTTATACACTATCACATGAAGAATATCTGTGAAAAAGGCAGTGAGCTACCTCTTCACTTGTCAGGGTTCAAGTGCATGAAATTGTGCCAAAATTGAAGGGAATGATCGTTGAAAAATCTAGTTTCATGTAAACTAGTTTTCGTGTCATAAGTCCCTATTTTTTTAGGGATATGGAGGGATGTGTTTTTGTCATTATTCTTCCCCTACTGATGAAAATATAATTTTCCCACTTGTTCAAATGAAGGAATTACTCAAAATGCAGAGGTGTGGAACCCTGAAATAAAACCTAGATTTTTAAGACATGTTTTTTCGCAATTTGACATACACGGTGCACTTACTAAAAATAGCATGCCTTCCTACATAAGGGTTTGTTTATTCAGGTAAGCCACTATTAGAAGAGGATATGAATAAGGCAATGAACACAAAGGGATTATTATAGGAAAAGTCATAAAGAAGGTCATCTCGGCTTGCAATTGACACTAAAATAGTAAGTGGTTCCAAAAACCCTTGATATAAATAGGCAGTTGGTCCAAAAGGTGAGAGGAACATAGTAAGAAGAAACAATTCAAGATACCATAGCCGGTTGTGGCTGGGAAAAGATAAACTATGAAACTTACTAAAAATAGTAAGTTACCCCATCTGTACTTACTAAAAATAACAGGTTGTTCTCAAAGGGAAAGTTTGGTACAATGGGACATAAAGGGATGATCATTCAGGTCAAGACCATCATTCTAGATCATCCAAGGGAATTGATCATAGGGAATTTGAGGTCCATCTCAGGGAACTAGATAATATTTTTTGACATAGTTCGGGTCACAGGTATATCATACATAGGTTGGGAGTTGCGGTCATCAATGGAATAGTTCATTCAACTTGGCTAGCATTCATGAGCTAATTTGAAGGAGTTTCTTAGGGTGTAAGGAGTTCAAAGATTCAAATTCTCAATGCACTTGAGTTTTCAATCAACAAGGATCTACAGACTTCATTAGGGGTGAAATCCTTTCTTTTCCTCCTCCTTCTTCCCCCCAACATTCTCTCTCCTATATGTTCTAATTTTGCATTGAGGGTTTGCACTTTTTGATGTCTTAAAGTGAATTTAGAGACATGATATAAAATTTAAGTTGCCTTATTTTTATAAAAGAGATCTAATATTCGAGTAGGAATATGAAAGAGCATCAGGAATATGAGAAGTTAATTTTAGCACTATAAACTATAATGAGCTCTTCATTCCAAGGGGTTCTAATTCTGAAATTATTCTAGCTAGTTGTATTCTTGTAAGTTCATGAGAGATATTTTTCTCACTTATGAGTGAAAAGAGTTATTCAATTTTCCCATATTCTCAATGTCTTCCATTCTCAGACTATGTACAATTTTTTCTTGAGCATCAATACAAGAAGGATTTTTGAGCCTTTTTTGACTAAGGGGTTTACTAATACTTTGTGTTCATTAAATTCTAATTGTTCTTGTTACTATTTGTAGTATTGTTTCTTCCTAATTTTAGTGCATGTGATGAAATTTCTAACTAGTGTGTGCAAAGAATATGATTTTCTACTTGTAACATTAGTTCTCCTACCTCTTTTCTCTCTCCCCTTTCCCACTCTTCAGTCTAAGTCTTTCCTAGCAAGAGATTGTTAGATTTGATGCAGGGTCAGTGGAGTGACCCTATTGGGTCCCCAACCACAAGGGCACTAGGAAAAGCCACCTTTACTCGTGCATACATATATGACAGTTGCACCGGTTAAGTAGAGGGACTTAAATTCCTAGAGTGTTGGCAAGAAATCTAAAAGTTTGTCCACTCAAAATGTTTTCTCTCCAATAGGAGTCATCCCATAGGCTCGAGATGTGTGGGAGTAGGTGGTAGACCTAGGTACACTGTGGATTACACTACATGGTATGCAATGATCATGCGTAAGAGGATTACTATTCCTTAGGAAGCTATAACAGTAGGCATAACAAAATGTGTTGGTGGTCAGAGAGTGAGAGATAGGGCCAGACTTGGCCAACAAGAGGCAAAGGCAGTGGGATAGGAATAGGCTCATGGACAGGTGCAAGGTCAAGGTCCTTAGGTTCATGCAACACAGGGGCCATAGGTTCAGGTAGCACATAGGCCACCAGGAGGAGGATATGGGATTTGAGTAGCACATGCAGTGTCTATGCCAGTGGCACAGGTTTGTGCAGCAGGTGCTAATGTAACAAGTAGTAAAACAAATACTACAACATGTTATGTAGTAGATGCCTCATCACGTACCACTATAGGGGCCATTTATGAAGAGACAAGTACCATAAAAGGGACCATTACATATGTTGCCATTTCCACCTAGAGTAGGTAGTCCAAGTGAGTTGGTAGGACATGGGTGGTCGAGGGAGAGAGCGGTGATGAGGTAGAGATGATATAGGTTCCCTCTTTGAGAGAAGTCTCAAAAAATAGTAGGTGGGCCATCATTAGCGATTATACAGGAAGAGAGGGATAGTGATATATTGTGGGGTGATGTAGCCTTGATTACAATACAAACATTGTAGAGGCAGCTTGAGCATAGCTGTAAAAAGTAGGATGCCCTGAGGAAGCAAGCACAACAATATATGATAGAGAGGGACAAGGTCACTGTAGAGAGAGACAAACTGACTACTGATAGGAACCAGTTGAGGGTCTAGGTTCAATAGCTCATAGCATAGTGAGATGCTTTTTCAGCACATAATGATAGCTAGTGGCCTGGGCATATGTATTACCCGAGCTTATGGTGGCTTTGAGCGAGGTAGGATACTATAGAGGGTTATATCAGGATGTGGTACTAAAGGATCAGAGAGCTTCTACATATACACATATATCAGGGAGTAGATTAGTGAGATATCATCTATAGTTGAGGTCAGTGAGATCAGTACAGATGCCACCACCTAGTGGTAGGCTAGGTAGTCCAAGCGTGGGAGAGAGTCACAGAGGATGACTCAAGTTAGATGAGATATGATGTATTTTTGTATACGGCTCATGATGAAGGCATATTTTTTTATCGATTTCCATGATGGCATACTGACATGTATATGATTTTTTTGAGATACATTTGGTATGTGGACATTGTATTTTTTATTTTTATAAATGATGTTGGACATTTGGTATACCTTATTTTGATTCATGAGATATTGTATGAGCTTCATGTTTTACTACGAGAAGATGATATGATGTTATGTGATGTATATAATAGATGTTGATTTAATTTTTACGATGATGATGATGTATCTTAGCATATATTGTGATATCTTAACATTTATTTATGATAATGTATGATGATGTTAAAGATAGATGTGATGTGATATGATAGATGTAACGTGATATGATAACAAACAATATAAAAGTAATGAACACAAGTACAAAAGAGTTAACAAATATAAAACACACATATACAAATAATAGAATCATGGCTTATAACATAAGCCAAGACCACAATAAAAAACATAGAAAAGAAAGAAATTCAAATAACAAACCCAATATGAACATGAATTAACTCCCACCAAAGTTATATATGAACTAAGATGTTATTAATTCAGCTGCAATTGGTTCATAATCACAATAATGAGCTAGATATATAGAACATTGAGTTAATCTAATTAATTAAACATGAGATTAATCTAACATATAAGACAACACTTTACATGTACACACAACGAGCAATGCAAGTTATCACCAAGTAAGTGAAAAAAGAGTACTAATGTTAATCATTAATTAATAAGTAATAATATAACACAATTCGTAATAAAAATGTCTAAAGACACCTCTATTGTGTTCCAAAATGAAGAAATAGATAGGTTTTGAATGCCCCCAGACGATAATGTAGAATGCTAGAGGATTGAACCAAGTCAAAGAGTGGGTGTGATTCTTAGATATCCCAAAAAAAGTCGTTGTCAGATCCTATGGAAGTATGATCTATATGAGGCCGAAGCCAAGTGTTCCCCCAAGAAAAAGTTACATTGTAAAGGGTGACATGATTGATTTAAAAAGTGCAGATGATTTGGAATAATCAGATAGATAAATTAGCAAAATAAGGTCTATAGTTGTGAGTGTTTTGTCAAGTTTTTTTGAAGCGTTATGCATTTTTTTAAATTTTTGAAACAATTTTATATTATTTTTGGAGTTTGAAATTTTTTTATATTATTTGTGTGTTTTGCGAAACATTTTTTAATGTTTTTTGGTATTTAATAATAATTTTATATTAATTTTGGTTTTTTAGATTTTGACCACACACCAAAGGGTATGGAAAAAGGGGGTTTCCTAAGATGTAACCAACATGTTACACATGAACAAGGTGAACAAAAGTATGGAAGAATGTGAACAAAAGTGGTAAATAATGGGCATGACGACTTGATAAGGAGGACACACGACACATGATGAGACATATTGACACAAGGAGGATACAAATCGAAAAAGATTAAACAAGTGTATTGATATGCCCCCAACACAAGGTTTACTATTTGGAGACTCAGGAGTAGAAATTCTTTAGATGAACAACATTCATGGGCTCTTTCAACTCTTTTCCATCTTCAGTAGATAATTTATATGCACCAGATCCAAATTTTATAGTTATAATGTAAGGACCAAACCAATTAGGTTAGAAGTTTCCTTATTTTTCTCATGGTTTGGTTGTGTTCTTATGATTTTATTTTAGGAACAAGTAAAAAATCTCAAAATTTTGTATTTTGATCTTGCAGTTATAGTTACAACGTAGTCAATTTTGATATACTTGCAGATGGTCCAAGGTGTATATGTGTCTCGCGTCTAGCAGCTCTAGTTTGACAAGGCATGCAACATAGTAATCCTCTTCATGTATGAGGTTTTTGTGGCAGACACGAAGTGAATGTAGTTTGAATTTTATAGGTATTATGGCTTCAAAACCATATACAATGGTGTTTTCCTATGTTTTTATGTGGGAGAAATTCACCTGAAAATAGGACAACCATACCCTAATATTGAAAATTTTCTATGTCATATCATTCTTGACACCCCCTAGATCAACCTACCCCTCAGTGACAAGTCCTATAATGTACCTCCAGTGGTTCATCTATGAGTGTTATTCATCCCCTAGGTGATTTAGGAAATATAAGATCATTCAAGTGCTTTTGGAGCAAACTCTCTCAAAGTGGAGTTTCAAGGTAATTTTAAGAAGGGCTATCATAAACCATCCTAAGGAAAGTACACAACCCCTGAAATGGATAAAAGGATAAAATTCATCAAGGAGGAGCATTCAAGAGCTAGGAACATCAAGGAATATATTTTTGAAGATTCTGGGAAGTTTCAGAGTTTTAGGATCTAATTCACGGAAAATGGGTTTTAAAGGCCGAAAGAGCTTGCACCGTGGAAGAGTACCTGAGCTTCAAGAGTAGATTTTGGGAGCTCCAGAATGAGATATAATCCCAAAAAAATATCATTGGAAATAATTTTCAAACCTCTACATGGTGGAAAAAATAGATCAACTTCAAACCCCATGCATTTTTCTAGGAAGCTCATTCTTTCCATGCACATTAGGCTATTAAAAAAAAATGAGATTTTTGGAGATTTTGAATGCAAAATAAAGCCATGGGACCCATCCCATTATTCTAAAAATGAAATTTCCATAAAAAATAATATAAATAAGCATGCAAAATTTATTTGGGAGCTTAATTTATGGTCTTTCTAAGTCACCCTCCAAGGTATGTTATTCGATACTTAGTCAAATTTGTAAAGGGGCACATGGAAACATGAGGTTGAGGCTCACTTTTTTTCTTCCATTTCTCCTCACCAAAGGGAAAAGAGAAACAAAAAAATGTGCCCTCCCCCATTTTAGCATTATGGTCACTCATATGACTCTGGCGACTCATTTTAAGCTCCCTTGACTAGTTTGACTTCCTCCTTCACCAACTCCTGTATGCTCGCCACTTGTCCTGAAAAGGATAAGGTGAAATTTTTTGAACCTATTATACCAAAACAAAGGGAAAATGGGGGAAAAAAATTTCTCCACCCCATTTAGGCCCCATTATTCCTCATATGATGTAAATCTTGTTTCCAGGAGCTTATTTTTAGCCCCCCCCCCCCCCCCCCCCATTCCTCTTGTCAAATGGTTGAGTGAAAGTTGTCATGAAAGGGATAAGGCACATCTTTATGAAAATATTGTCCCAAAATAAGGGGGAAATGGGGATAAAAAAAATGTTCCCCACACCCTCATGGTTTTCCAAATTCACATAAATGCAAGACTTAGCCAAATTTTTCTCCGTTCTCCCACATTCTCTATCTGTTGCCAAAACCCTGCTGGATTTTTCACTCAAATCCATCCTTCACCATTTTCATGTTCCATCCATTGCCACCATATCTATATGATATAAAGAATAAGAAAACATGAAAAAAATCCAGATTTTTGAAGAATCTACATGAAATTTCTTGCCCAAATAACTCTATAGCCTGTGAAGATAAAATACTCATAACTAAAAAACCAGTGCACAGATCAACGTGAGGTTTTTTGCAATCATATAGTTTTCCAAAATCCATTAGCATCCAAGTGAACATTTTTACATGCATTCACCAAATTATTTTGAAGCGAAGAAACCCCAGTTTTCCCACAACAAAATTTTAAAATTTAAAATCTTGCATTCCATAGACTAGATCGAAGCGAAACTTTAGAGGTGCATTAAAATAAAAAAAATCCCATATCAAAAAAGGTGGTTTCATAAAAAACGAGGTCCAAAACACCACTTTCTAAAAATAGTAAGCCTCCTACAAAGGCACTGATTATTTTTAGTAAGTCATCACAGAAGGCAGTTCTAGTGAAGCCAATGTGCACAATGATCAAGCAGAAGGAGAAACAAAGTGACCAAAGTCAAAAGGGGTGGAAAATTCCAATTTAATAAAAATATTAAACTCCCCTTTCTTGTGCAGGGAAGTGTCTTGGGATCCAGGAAATCTAATTTCAATGGATTTTCATGGTTTCTTCTTCTCAATGATTGTTCTAGTTTCCCATTCATTTGTACAATCCGAAGATCAAAGGACTAGTGACGCTTCATGGTTTGGGGTGATTATTTCACATTATGGAATGGGAATTATTCAGTACTTAAATACACTTCATCAGAGATCAGTGAAACAGTATGGCCATATTGTAAAGGTCATCAGGGTCCATTTTCCATCTTCAACTTCTTCAGAAGGGAGAATTTATTTTTCTAGGATTTATATCAAATTTATATCTTGTCAATACACCTCTAAATATTCTCAAGTCTCCAAAAAGCTATAGGAACTTAATTTCCATCAATAAATAGAAATAAATACAAGTGCAATATCTAAGTGACAAGAAAATAGTATATCCCATCTTGACTGGTCTATCATCGAATTTAAATATACATAAACCAAGAATTTTTGGAGTGTGAATTTATAAAGATTACATCATATCCACATAACCCATCACACCCAGAAAAATATTCTTATAGTTTATTTTCTCCTTTATATATAAGGTGAAACATGGTACAATCATACAATCACTGCTATATAAGAAAAAAGAGAGTTTCTCAATAATGAAAGAATAAAATTAGACAAAGAATAAAACCTTCACATAAAGAATATCTCTCTTCCATTATAAATCCTTATTACACTCATATCTATTATTCTTCTTATCTTTCTTTTTCCATCACATGTTCCTCTTCTCCTTCTATGACTCTTCCTTTTTGACTTATCTCTCCCTATTATTTCTTCTCTTATAGACCTTCCCTACATGGATCATCCTTATGATTCTCCTCTCTCAATTAATTTATTTTCTCTCCATTTTTAATAAATGAATAAATTCCTTAAAAAATTTAGTTGTAAAACTCTTAACCATCCTTTGGACCCTTGTCTAAGGATGATGAGATTCTTCCATACTAGTGTTTGTACATGATTTGCATGATAAAACATTACCACTAACATTATTCAGCCTTTTCAAGTGCACAATGAAAATACATAGTGGTCAAGTTTAAATTTTGGAGGGAAGAAATTTTCAAGCTATTTGAGAATTATAATAAGAAGAAATGACATGTAACAAGTCTTATTGGTAAAAAATAAGGTCATAGATCTTAACATTCCCAAAATTAGATCCTATTTATAGACTATAGAGGATGCCCTTGCATCAAAATAATTTTTTAATTATTTAATTTATTTCCATACATATAGAATGTTTGAAATAAATTTTCAATACTTCCTATACCAAAAATAAGAAGAAGAAAAATTAATAATGCCTTTAAAAAAGCATCACAAATTTTTTGTAGGAAAATTCTTCTCACTCTTTCTCATGGCTATTCCATATTTATTCCTCTTAAAAAATCAATAGTAACCATTGGGATATGATATTATATATAAAAATTTACATAGGTAAATGGAAGATAAACTTACATATCAATAATTCAAGTAACACAATGATAAGTGAACCTCATTAAAATTTACATTTCTCATCTTAAGCTTTAGAGGCTTGATTATTATATGGGACCTAATGGTTCACTGACCAACTAGTTATCTCAATCACCTAATTCACAAATTAATATAAGTGACTAACATGATAATATACTTTATTCATTGATGGGGTGTCTCATACATGATAATTATGCCCCTTTAAAAAAATAAGAAAATAAACAAAAAACACATTTGGATCACGCGACCCAATAGAAATATAGGATAATAAAGGCATTTCCGTAATCATACTTGGCTAATTTGGCTCACTAGGATGCCAACCATTTGTTACATTTTTATGGTAAATATGCAAGAAGGTAATTACAATTGAATATGGTTATAAAGAGAAACAATTATATAATTCATTTCATATTATAACTGTTTGATGGTTGAATTTAT
This sequence comes from Taxus chinensis, assembly GCA_019776745.2. Classification (NCBI taxonomy): domain Eukaryota; kingdom Viridiplantae; phylum Streptophyta; class Pinopsida; order Cupressales; family Taxaceae; genus Taxus; species Taxus chinensis. The sequence continues at coordinate 729,571,754 of CM034146.1, forward strand.
TCCTAGTGTTTGGTAATTAGTATTCATGTGTAAAAGGTTATTATAAAATATTCTCTAACATGCCACAAAAATGGCAAGTGCCACTTAGTAATCTAGGCAGAAGAAATGATTTTCCACATGGATGCTACAAGAAGTTATTGTGAACAATTTGGATCATGTATAAGAGTGTCCCCCAAAGGTGATACATGGGTATTAAGTGAGGTAATCCTTGAATAGACTAAATTATACCAGAGATGTTATATGAGGCTTATGAGGCTTGATGCAGCCTAGAATTCAGTAATACAAGCCCAATAAGACCCTAGACGTGCTGGCACATCACTCAGCCCGGACTGAGCGCTCACCCGAAGCACGTGCAAAGGTACCAGGTCCATCTTTAGGGTTGCTGTTGCAAGATGTTAGCATGATTAAGACTTAACAGATTAGCAGTTCCATAACTAATCACATCATTCTACAATGCATGCCAGATCTATCTCTAAGGGAGAACCGAGTTAAATATTAACCATGATGAGATCAAAACAACATACTAGATTCAGATACACATAGAACTAACACTTAGATTTAACCAATATCCTCCATTATATTAAATGCAATAAGTATACAGAAGCTTCATTACAATAACAGTAGTATGCATGTAAGCGATTTAGCAACATATTCTCACTGTATCTCTATGTATGCATATATATATATCTCTATCTCTTTATGTTTGTATACTCACGTTTATACATGTATATCTACTACGTAGTTTACTACATACTATATAAGGGTGGGGACTTTCCCTTCACCACTTATCCATTCCAAAAATAGGTCATATGCTATTAATAGCCACACATCGTTTACAAGCATAGACCCACATGCAAGTGTGCTAACTATAGACTTCGGTTAGTTAACTACAGTGATAATCCTATTACTAGCCTGTATATATGTAAAGTGATTTGTATATGATCCTCCAAAAATAGCCAATGCATGGCGTGCATGTATCTACCTCATTTGTGTGCTCTGCACGCCATCTCTAAAAATAGACCTTCATGAGAGAAAATGGCTAAGTCCCGAAAGTTGAACTTCTTCTCCGTGCGCGTGTTCTCCCTATCTATTCGTGAATTTGAATATGAACTGCTTTCCCACACGAGAATTCTTGTGTGATTTCAATCAAGTGTTCTCTGATCAACATTACCCTATACTAATTGCATTTTCACCCTGAAAATGGTTGTCTCCAAAATGAATAAAAAGAATAGAAGAATATAAAGAATTTGGATGAATGAAAGAATGTTTTAACCTGCAGTTTATTCTTTTGCAACCTGACAAATTAATTCAAGATATTCCTCCTTAATCTCAGCCTCCAAGGTTTGCCACTTAATGAGTGCTTCCTCTACTTTTTCTAGAATGTCCACAACAATGGACTCCAATTCATCCTTTGCAATCTCTCCTTTCTCATTCTGTAAGACCAACAAAATGTTGGACATTGCAGTCATCCTTCCCTCTAGCAAATCCATCTACTACGCAATGAGTTTCCCAAGCTCCTCTAGCCAATTTTTGTGTGGTTCTTGGGCTGCTGCCAGGGCCTTGCACTTCTTATTTAACCAATGCTAATCTTTCTGCATGCATCCCAATGTGTTGTCCTTCATCACTTTCTGGACCTCATTGTTCTCCTCCAGGGTTTTTATGTTGATGAGCACCTCTGGATATGTACAAATGTTCAAGGCTTGTTCTGCTTTCTTCAGTTCTTCTTGTAGCACTTATGGCTAGTCCTTCATATGATGTAATCTTTTGCATCACTGAAGCCTTTTCTCGCTCTACATCTTGTGCTGGATCCTTTGGTGTTGGCATGCACAAAGGTTCATCTTCAAGCACTAGGTGTCCACCAATGTACCTACATAGTGTATTTCCAAAGGAAACGTCTTTAGTACCTTTGGTTCTAAGTGTGGCCTAGCCCCTATGATATTATCACCAATTTCCTCTACGATGCTGATAAATACAGATTTCTTTTTCTATACTAAGTCTCTTTCCTGCATTAGGCGCATTATTTCCCCATCCTTAGTTTTGATCTCTTCCCTTAGCGCCCTAATTATGGTAGCCTTGTCCATATTCCACCTTGCCACCTCTATTGAGACTTTTACCAATGCATTGCTCACCTACTCATCTGACATAATAGTAGGCTTTACTGTTATGTGTCTAGCCTGAGGTGTCTTTTTCAACCTCCTTGACACGCATGACTCTTCACACACATCAAAATCTAGTTCATCCATGCGTGCATGTGCATCGACCATGATAATTTCTTCCTTGTGTGCACTGTAGCCATATCTTCATTTGTTAATTCCCATCCATATAACTCCTTTTGTGTTAGTGTTCTCTGGAAACGGGCACGGACAATTTTACCTGTGTCCTCAGCATAACCCATGGCTAGTGGAATGTGCTCCCCACTTTTTCTTCTTGATCTAGGCTACTTAGGAACTTGAGCTTCCAGATTTGGAACTTGTGTATCCATGTCCTGAGTAGCCTCTGTAGTTGTCTCATATGTTCTATTTTCTTCCTCTTCTCCTTCCTTCATTTCTTCATCTTGTTTTCCTTCTACATTCTCTGGAGGTATAGGATAATTAGGCAGCAATTTCCTCTTACTCTTCCACCTCCTCATTCAATTTTAGTTTCCTTCTCCTTTTCACGGTTGTCTCCTTCTGTGGAGAGAGTCCTGGGTGATTTGTGCATTGTTTGTGGAGTAGCACCTTGGGTCCTTGTTCTCCTGAACACTCTCTTAAATTGGTGCTCTCCTTGGACTACATCCAAGTCCTCATCATCCCCCTCTTATGGCTGAGGTGGTGTAGTTGCATGCTCAACTTCATCCTTATTCATAGGATGTCTTCTGCCTCTATGTTCCAAACCACCACTATCTTCACGCTCATCCTCCTCATCCTCTACTTCAATTGGCTCTATGGGCTTAGGCACTGGAATGTTCTCCATGGTATGCTTACCCTTCGGCAGCCCTGGGAGTGCAAACTCATTCTCCACGTACTGATTATTCTCTAACTTGGGCTTCAGTTGAAGGTACACCAGTGCTGCTCCAACATCTCCCATAGCCAAACTTACTAGTTTAATGCTCAATACATTCTGAAATGAGCCTTTCACTATATGCACCCCATCCTGGATACACGTATTTCTTCTTTAGCATGTGGTAGTCACAATCTACCTTGTTTGCATTGAACATTAGGAATTGTGCATCTGAGAACCTGAGTGTATTGATGCCTGGAAGTACCTTTCTATGAAGGAATATGGTAACTTACACCAAGGGCTCCATGATCCATCCCTCATGGTGAACCGCGCTATGCAAAAGTGTTGGTATACAACGAAATGAACTGCCTTTCCAACCACCGAAGGCAACTCCTTGGGGATGTGCCATTCTTCTTCAAAGGATGTGTTGAGCCTATCATACCACTTACTCAGCACATTTACTTGAATGTTTTTGTCATGGATCCTTCACATAGGTATTTGTTGAACCATTGCACCAGTGACTTATGCTCCATGGGATACTCCCATATCTTCTCTTTTGGTCCATCAGGTACTTCGATCTCCATGAACACCATGACGAAAACTGATACTCCCATATCCAAAGCTGATCTTTCCTCTTATGTGTGCTTGTTCTACTATCATCTCTACAATGTAGCTTGAAATATTGTAGACTACCCCTTCGAACATCCTCCTCGCAACATGTAGCCACATGGTGTTCACTTGTGACCACCTTTCCTAGTCATTTAGCTTCGTAAAAAGATGTGTGGCTTCTTGCACAACTGGATACTTCTTCAGTTTATCTATGTATATGCCAAACAGACCCTTTATGTACCCCAGCTCCTTTCTGGTCTCCAAGATTGCAGCCTTGTCTATTAAATCATTCTTCAAATCTTCTCATGTGCCCTTCAATCCCATTACCATGGAGATTAGCACAGATGAAATTCTGGCTCTACGTATTACAAAGTAGAAAAAATCTTCATGCACTCTACTCATGAGCCACTGGTACAAGGGCTCATATTTTCTAAAGCAAGGGAGCTCATATAGCTGGTAAACTCCAATATTCTTCAAGAGTTTCTCGCCAGCATCGTCGTACACCGGCATGTCTTCCATCGTGCGTTTATTCAGTCTTTGTGTTCAGAAAGGCATCAATCTCCTTCTTATTCTCTATGGTACGGTGGTTGTACTCACTCACCTTTCTTATCCTTATGTGAGAATCCCACTCCTGGCCTATGATGACCCCCTCTGGATATTACATTTCAGAAAAATTGCTTTCGGGAGCCATCTCCTCTTCTTCTATGACCACCTTCTTCTTTCCCTTCACTCCTGCTGCAACTACTTTCTTGGGTGCCATTTCTTCCTTGCAATCCTTTGTAAATACTTGCACCTCTTGAATTCTGCAATGTGTGAATCAAACCCTAGCTCGATTCAGCATGCCCTAGGTGAAATCACGTGCCCTCAGCTCCTCTCTGTCACCTTGCTTCCCTCAAACCCTTCACCACCGGGGATGTAAGATCTTTCTTCACACATATCTCTTCATCACGACTAGCTACACACCTTTCGCACCTCAATTCGATCACTCGACTCTTCACACTTAGCTCTTTTTCAAATACTCTTAATCGCAACAGTAAAAATGAACTCACATCCCATCCTTATATAGATTTTCAAAATTTTTGATGCATTCATTGCTCCTTCACCTATTAAATATCCTCTCATTAATTGACCAATTCCATTCTTTTCATGAATGGTACATCTTCACGCCCCAGCTATAACCTTCTAGCATGCACCTTCCTACCCTTTGGTCACAGACTTCTCTTCAGCGTGCTTCCTTGTGCCTCGAGTACCTCATCACTGCACCTTCTTCTGGTAGTTGTTATGGCCTCTACTTACCTCGTGTTATATTGTCCCTTCATTCATCTCCATCTTTGGTCACTTTTTAGAAGCAATCCTTTGACTTGAAAAGCACCCGTAGCAGCTTATTCCTTTCACCTTTCAATTCCCACAATCTTGTACCTAGATATCGACAACCACCCCACACTAAAAGTATGTGCAGTCCTCTACGCATAAACATGCTTCATATAGTAATTAGCTTCATGCATGCAAGCGTGCTTATTACACAAGAACAATAACTAAATTGACAAAGCATAGTAACAAAGAAGGAAACACATTAAGGAAATAAAGAATTAAAAAACCTAATCTAAATGGAAATAATGCCTTATTACAAACACCAAGAAGACTTATTTATAGTAGGGCTTCAGCCTACTCCCGTTAAAGTAACCGGGTAGCCGTGTTCCATCAAGTGCTTCTAACTGGAAGTGCATGTCCTTTCAAGGATGTAAGTGATAACATATGGCCCTAACCAATGTACCTTAAGTTTTCCTAGATGGTGCATAAGAACTTAGAGTCATAGAGAAGCACCATTTGTCCAATCTCAAACTTCTTGTCCCTTATGTTTCTGTCATGCCATGCTTTCTGCCTGGCCTTTTCTTGCTTCTGACTCCAACGTGCTATGGCTCGTTCGCTCATCCAGCTTAATTATATTTTCAATCCATTCTTCTAAAGCTATTGCTCATCAACTAGACCTCCAGTACGTGCATAATACGCAAAGAAGGTAACATAAATTCTATAAGAAGAATGGATTCTTCGCCAAACACTAATTGAAATGGTGTGGCCTTGTTAAATCTCTTATAAGTTGTTCTATATGCCCAAAGAACAACAAACACTTTTTCATCCCAATCCTTTCTTCCAACATCATATTTTTTTTGTCAATGTCTGGCTCAAAATCTTGTTAAAAGCCTCAACAGTTCCATTTTCCTGAGGATGGTAAGGTGTAGTCTTATGGTGTGTAATCATGAACTCATCCAATAAAATTCTAATTGTCTCATTAAGAAAATGTGTGCCCCTATCACTGGTCAAACTCAAAGGACATCCATACCTTGTAATAATATGTTCCCATAGAAACTGGGTTGTTGTAGCCACTGTACATGTCCTTTGTAGGTGCTTCTTCTACCCATCTTGTCAGATAGTCTGTGTAAGTTATAATGTAGCGTGATCCAGTTTTACACGCAGCTGGTGAAATAGGACCCACAAAATCTATAGCCCATTTCTCAAATGGTTTCTTCGCTAGTAATAGGTCTCAAAGGACATTTCATCTCGTTAACCTGGTTTTCCAAGACGTTGACAATGATCACATGCCTTACAAAATTCCTTACAATCTTTATAGAAGGGTCTCCCACCATAATCCAACAAGTAGAATCTTGCGTGTTGTGGCATCACCGGCATAGTGGCCACCTACAATACCACCATGAGCTTCTTCCATAATATCCATGTGCTCATGTTCCAATACAAAATGAGTGCAATACCTCATCTCAGCCCAATTTGTACAAGTCACCACTGATTAACATATAAGGTGCAACGCGTATAGTAAGTTGTTTCTTCTCCAAGGATTTCATTCCTTCTGGTGCCATCCCTGTTCGTAGAAAGACAAGCAATGTCCTCTAGTTCTGATGGCGCACATTGTAACCTGTATAACTGTGCATCTGGCATGGTATCCTCAATTGCTTGTGCTTCTTCTCCTGACTGTATTCTTGATAGATGGTCTGGTCTAGAATTACTTTTTCCTAGTTTTACCATAACTATGAAATCAAATTCTTGAAATAAGAGCACCCATCGACATATGTGCCCTTGTAAAACAAGTTTATTTACCAAATACTTCAATGCCATGTGATCTGTATAAAATACAAATGGTGTAGCTAGTAGGTACTTGCATAGAATTTATGTAGCGCATAGATCATTGACAAAGCTTCACACTTTGTAGTTGTGTAATTATGTTCTGCATGAGTCAACTTTCTACTAGCAAAACAGATAGGATGATCTACAATACCTTCTCCAGGTTGAGCCAACACCTGTGCCAATGGCCATGCCAGAGGCATCAACATGTACATGAAATGGTTTGTCCCATGAAGGAAAACTTAGAATAGGCGCGGTAGTAAGTTTCTCCTTCAATGTCTCGAATGCGTGTTGCTGTTGTTCTCCCTAGTAGAATGTACCTTTCCCTTTCAGTAACTCTTCTAATGGTGTGGAAACTTTGGCATAACCTTTGATAAAAAATTTGTAATATCCTGTATGACCCAAAAATCCACGCACCTCACTTTGACTGGTAGGCTCCCTTAGGCCTATAATGACTACAACCTTTGTTGGATCAACCAACAAACCCTCCTTGTAGATTATGTGTCCTAAGAGTATCCCAAATAGCGTAGCAAATATGCACTTCTTGATGTTCAAAGAGATACTCAACTGTCTACATTGATTAAAACATTAAGCACATATTGTCACAATGATCCTTAACTAATCCATACACTATCCAATCATCTAAATATACCTGTAAGAAGTTGTGAATAAATTCCTTGAATGCTTGGACAACTATGCACGAAAATATAGTAGGCACATTTTTCAGACCGAAAGGCATTACAGTATAGGTGAAGCTGCCCCATTCAGTAGTAAACATAGTCTTTTCTTGATCCTCCTAGGCAATCCTAAACCTGATGATACCCAAAGAACCCATCTGTAAACGAATATATTTCACACCCTGCAACTCCTTCTAGTATATCCTTAGTGAATGGCATAGGAAATGGATCAGTTCCACATGCAACATTCAGCTCCCTATAGTCCATGCATATCCTAATCCGTCCATCCTTCTTACTACTGATCACCATTGGACTAACCCATTCTAACTCATCAACGGGCTTGATAATCCCATACTTCAACATGTTATCAATCTCTTCTTTGAATTTTTTGCATAAATTGGGATTCATCCTGTAGGGTCTCTTTCTTACTGGGCGCGCACCCTCTTTAAGTTTTATCTTCATCTCCCCTAACGATTCATGCATGCCTTTAAGTTCATGGAACTCTATGATTTTTGCCACTTCAGAGTCTAGCCAATAGTATCCAATTATAGCTTCCTTAGGCTCAGTATCTGTTCCAATATTCACCCACTTTGTCTTCATCGGTTCATGATAGGCATACGTGGTCTTATCCGCGTTGTCCAATACCTCATGCCTCCTTGTTGAATGGTTTACATCAAGAGTATCTACTTATTTGTCATCCACTAAGTAGACCATTTTTCCTTTCTCTTTCTCAACGAAAGCACGTTGAATTAATGTTGCATCAGCCTTTGGTTCTTCATCAAGACATGCTCATGAGTCTTCTTTATCTAATAACTCTTGAAGGAGGTCTTCAGCCTTAGAACTATCTACCATAGTTAAGCGCTTGATAAATTTCAATGCTTCTTCTACCAAAGGCTTTGTAGAGAAAAAGTCAAATGTCTGGGTCATTCCTGCAATTAAATTCTGTCCAATTTCCAGTTTCTCTATGGAGTTCTGCATATACATACCAAGCATGCACGCAGCCTTGTAAAGTGGAATAGAAATGGTGCACCCATAGCGAAGGTGGTAAAGCTTCTTGCCCTTATCTCTAGAGTCTCTCACACTTCTAAATGTGGTGCTGAATAGGATGATTACCGTGATAAGTACTTATTTGAGTAGGTGCATTGCTCCTAAATAACCTAGGTAGTAAGAGCAATCCCAATTTCATTCCATTCGATAAGATTATCCCTGTGGACCACCCACCCATGTGTTGTTGTCCCACGTAGTGTATATGATAGCATATTTCTTCTTTCCAATGGGTCTATCCACTTTTCTTCCATGGTGTGGAGGAATACCATGGGATCCCCTTCTCCCATGCAACACGGTACCAAGTTGTCACCTGTCCTCCTGACATAACATGGTTTTGTACCTCGAGGGAATATGCTCTATACTTCACACCCTACTAACATGTAAGTGTTGTGAGCCCAATTATCACAAGCAACACTTGTATTATCGATAATATATTGTACATCTTCCCACTAAATTAGTACTTCTTTGGTTGGTTCAATCATCTCTGGATCTCGGGATGGCGTGTACATAAATCCTATTTAGATCTTCTTCACTTAATGGCTCAACATAGGGTGAAGATTTTCCATCTGTTAAAGGGATAATAAATTTTTCCTCTTTGTTTTCAAAAGTGATATAGCCCTTGTTGAACAGAAGATTGGCATTATTTGCATAGGACCAAGGACACCCCCAATAGAGCTGGGAAGCTATCTAACTCTGCCAGCGCTAAAACTTCAAAGTCTTTAGCAAACTCAGATCCTTGTATGGTAATGGATGCATCCTTTAAAATTCTGACTGGAGTGGCCTTAGTCTGATTATCCATGAATAATACATTAGAGGATGGCTACAATGGGGGTATTCCCATTTGTACCCATGCATCCAAGGTAAGAACATTGACTTTCGCGCCTACACCAATCAGTATATTACTCAATAGTCATCCATCCACAACAAAATTCAGGGTGATTTCCTTGTCATAATCCAGGCTATGAGGGGGAAGATTCACATGCAGGATCTATCGTCTAGTCTCGGTACTTGCATGTGGAGTGTTTCCTTTTAACCAACTCCCTAATAGTGGAATGATGTTTTCCTGCTGCAACATTTTACACACATCCCTCAAGTCATATATATCAGTTTGGACCATCTCTAATGATTTCTTCTGATCCTTTAAGTAATGTATCTCACCCTGAAGATTCCTTAGAACTTCCATGGTTTCCTGATAAACCTCCTTCTGATAGGCAAGATCTGGGTATCGTGCATGAAGAAATTCTTCTTTAGTGATGGTAGGTTTCTACTGTAATGCTTCTCTGACACGTTTTGCCTCAGTGCAAGTCGTGATCTTCACTTGTAGTGCCTCAGATTCTACTTCCATATTATGCATCCATTGATTTCTAACAACACGTTGAATCCTAACCATCCATGCACCTATTTTTTTCTTGTTTACATTGCTTACTCAGATGCTCATATAAGTCTGGGAACTCCTCATAGCTATGGTTCTTTTCACAGAAAGAACATGTAATATTATGAGGACATTTGCACCTGTAGTGGTCAGTAGATCTGCATGTATAACATGTTATGTGAGGGAACTCACTTCTTCCACCATCACGACCTTATCCTTCGAATCCATCACGGTATACGTCGACCTCTGCCACAACCTCCTTCAAAATGCCCCTTCATTCCGATCATAACGTGCCTGATTGTGATCCCGATCCTAATGCTCATTCTTACCCTTAGAGTTATCTGAAACTTCTATCTATTATACCCCAATATCTATAGCATCATGGATCTATCCAATTAGTTGGCATTCTTCTGTGTCATGAGTCGTGGACCTACAGATTTTACAGTAGCTTGAAACATTCTTCCTTATCACGCGTTGTAATAATGTGCAATGACTAGCATCATGGTTTAAATGGCATATTTCACAATCCATCAGCAACAAGCGTACTATTCTACAAGGAAAACTATCCTTTGTGTGAATTTCTACTTCACAATCTGTGCACCAAATCCCTATGCACGTCTCGTGTGCTGAATTTGCTCATAGTTTCTCCAACTATTTTTCCATGGCTACTATTTGTGTTTCTAAAAATGGGCTCACCCTAATATCTATGCTTCCAACTACCTCAGCGTGCAAGGCTGCTTCAAGTGCTTCGTGTGGATCGGTGTATGTCTTATGTGATAATTCCCTCCTAAAAGGGGTAATCAAACCCCTAACGAACCATTGTGCATGCTGGCTTGCATGTATTTCATAAGAAAGATTTGATAACAACATTTTAAACTGTGCATCATACTCTCTAACACTTTCAGTAGTTCCTTTCTTAATATCCTTGAGTGCACTTATAATCTACTGATCAAACTTAGGGATATGAAACTCTTTAAGGAATACATCTTTTAAAGTTGTATAATCTACACAAATCTGATCAGGGGTAAAAATTTTGTACCAGTTATGTGCACGACCTTGTAATGTAGTAGAAAATTGGCTTTCCCTACGCTCAGAAGCTATGATTCCTTTTACACGCCACAATATTTCACACATATGCACATGTTCATCAACATCTTCTATGAACCTATACTCCAGAAGATGAAGAGACATTTCCATGTAAATATTCTGGGGTTGGTGGAGACCTTGCCCACTTGATCCAGTTACTTTTGCATTTCCCCTACCTCTAGATCCTCCAGATCCATGATCCTGAACCTATAGCTGGGGTCAGAACAGAAGATGTACTTCCCTTTTCCCAACAGTAGAACTGAACTGTACTCCCATATAAAAATGAAGTCGTTTGTATTGCCATCATTGTGATTCTTATAAGACACGCTCCTACTCTCCCACTTGCTTGAACTAGCTTGTTGACTACTTGATGTACTAGATGCTAAAAAACCAAATGCAAGGTTAAAGGTTACCATGTGGATTTAGATTCATACTCACGGCCCAAGTAGTCTCTACTGACATGCTTCTATGTGAGGCAAAGGAAGGATCCCTGTCATGCTTTCCAAGATGGGGGAGTTCTTGATGCTCTGGCTCCATGTCTTCTAAGTGAGCCTCAAATCCTTCACGGTCCATCTCTCTCCTCAATGTCATACTTTCTACAATGTTATGTTGCTTCTCTATCTCCCTCTCATTCACCTCATTATACTTAAGCCGCCTTTCCTCTCTCTGCCTTTTTGCCACTAGGTCTGCCATCTTTCACCAAACCTGCTCCTACCCCCACGTATAGTGGGGTGTAGTTATTCATCGGTTTACTCTCTAGATTCAAATTTACCATCAGGATCTTGATCACCAGTGGAATGCCTTACAGGTAAGTTCCCCTTGGATATCGTAAAAACTGGAATTCAGTTACCTCTATTAGAGTAGGTATTTACCTTAGCTCATGTGTTCACCTAGGTACATTATTTACCTTTATTGTATTTATCCTCACCCACTTATGTGTATGGATATTTCTTTTTATTTATTTAGATATTAGGAGATATTATCTAGTTGTTAGGTATAGTTATTTCCTTGATCTATGGTATTGACTAGATCCTTGATGTCTAGTTCTCTCATAAATCTATGGACTTGACTAGTTCTTTGAGGACTAGTTCTTTCCATGATTTATGGCTTGATCTACGAGACTTGACTTGTTCTTAGATTGTTATTCCTTGTCTATATAAGAAAGGCCCATTCTCATTGTATTTCATTGAGTTCCATAATAATATATGATATTGCTGCTCATTTGTTTGCAAAGGTTTTGTGTAAAGTTATTCTGGCGAATTGATTTCATCTTATTGATCATGGTGTTTGATTAGCATCTGTTTTCTTAGCTTGGTATGCTCTAGTTATTGTTCCTTTTATGGTATCAGAGCAGGAGATTGCAAATGACATATATCTGTAAGCAAAAAACATTTTGCAAATAATTTTTTTATATATTCATATATTTCAGGATTTTCTTGTATTTTGTTGCTGCGTGCATTTTTATGAAAAACAGAGGCTTCCATTGGATCCAGAAGGTGGGAAAACCCTAAGATCGACTGTAAACTCGACCATTTTGGGAGGCAGTCAATTGTTTGGTTTTTTTCTTGTGCAGAGAACTGTGGTGGCTTGCCTCAGGATTCGTGTCAGATGTGAAGGAAAACTAGCAAATTATTTTATGGGTTTTTCATGGTTTTCAAGTTCGGATCCGGGTTTTAATTTCATTGAAATTCTTAGCCCCTGGTCATATGGTATGGTCATATAAGGGCTTAAATCTTGTGATTCCTACTAGTAGGTGCTTAACTCCAGCTTCCTTTCATTTTATTTGTGTGGTGAAGGCAAGAGCATTTTATTCTTTTTAGTGGCAACTAAAATAAATAGTAGAGCATAATATTGAAAAACTTGTATCTTTTGATTGGTAACTCGGTTTTGAGTGCCATTTTTTACAAAAGTGCGTAGTTTTTTATGCTATTTTCATTAAAAATATTTATTTTGAGATTCACACTATAATTTATAAATTGTCATATTGTAACACGCACTCATTATAAAGTGCCAAAATCTGGGGGGGCTCTTGTTGCATTGCTTGGTTCTTGCATTTCTTTTGGTGATTTTTGAGGATGACATCTTTATCTACTTTTGCATTAGATCATGTTGAGTCATTAACAACACATAATTACCACACATGGACCAACCAAAAATGGAAACAATAATCAAGCGGAAAGCATTATGGGCTTTAACTTCTTTAGAATAACTAGTGTTCACTAGAGAATATGAGAAATTTCAGTACCAGTGCAAATTTGATGAGTGTATGGGTTTGATAGGAACTTATGTAAGTGATAGTCTTTTATTTCATTTGGAAAAGTGTGACTCTCCTTTCAAAATATGGCAAGAAATTGGAGGATTTATTGGTAATGTGGATCATATGAGAGCCATGTAACTTGAAATTGAGATCACCTCTCTTAATCCTGAATATTTTCCAACAATTATAGACTATCTTACCAAGTTCAAGCATTTGTTGACACGGTTGAAGGGGAGTGGAAGAGATAAGAAAGATGAAGAATGTGTTTACTTGATTCTATCCAAGTTGAGAGGACCATTCCAAATTTTTGCTTCTACCTTTTTCTCTAGCATGGATGCCTTAGGTGACACATTCAAAATGTCTAACTTAGAAATATTTTGTGAAAGACTTACTAGGGAAGAATCCAAATTATCTAACCTTGAGTCTTCCACCTCTCAAAAGGCATTAGTTGCATCTAATCCTAAGGGAGAGGGAAAACCAAACAGTAAAACCAAATCCACACCTTCTCCATCTCAAAATGCTCCTAAACCCAAAGAAAACAACTCAAAACCCAAGGAGTCTTCTAAATCCAAGAATAAGTCTTTCTGTTCACACTCTTTTTATGGGGGTAGTAATCATGAAGAAAATAGGTGTTATAAGCGAATGCAAGCCTTAGAGGATGTAGTCAAGAAACACAAAATTTCTATCTCCACTCCACCTCCTTCTAATCAGCATGGAAAAGCACTTAATGTTGTTGGGAGATCTTAGTCACCACTTGCAGATAGTTGGGTTATAATTCTGGTGCTTCTCATCACATGAATTCTTCCAAGGAGTCTTTTATATCTCTAGGTTTGAGTTCTACTTCCAAAATTGAGGTTGGAGATTCTTCCTTTCTTTCTGTTAAGGGAAAAGGTAACATACAACTTGATGGTAGCAATATCCAAGATGCACTATATGTTCCTAACATCACTACAAATTTACTTTCTGTATATCAAATTTGTCATTATGGTCAAGGGAAAATAATGAATTTTACACCACATGGGGCAGAAGTAAGAACTTTGTTGGAGCCTCATTCACTTGTTGCTCAGGGTATTGTTGATCATAGTTCAAGACTATATCACTTTGAGGGTTTTGATGACACATCTCCTATATAGGGACAGGATTGGTTTCTCATGTCAGATTTAGAGAGTAAGCTTTGGCATGAGAGATTTGGACATCTCAATTACAGATATTTGAAGGAGTTGAGCACTCATGGTATGGTTGATGGTCTTCCTAGAGTTTCTTGTCTTGAGGGAGTTTTCCCTGGTTGTGCATTAGAGAAACAACACCAAGATCCTTTTCCTAAGAATTTGTCTAAGAGAGCTTCTTTACCACTTGAGCTTGTGCATAGTGACTTGATGGTTTTGCCTACCCCATCTTTCAATGGAGCTAAGTATGCACTTACATTTATTGATAATTTCTCGATGCGTAATTGGGTTTATTTTCTCAAGTACAAAAGTGATGTTTTTTCACGCTTCAAAGTCTTCAAGGCTTTGGTCGAGAAACAATCTTCTAGTAGCATAAAGAACCTTCACACCGATAATGGGGGGAGTACTTCAGTAATGAGTTTTCTAATTTTTTGGCAACTCATGGCATTATTCACCAGCATTTTGTTCCTCATACTCCACAACAGAATGGATTAGTAGAAAGGAAGAATCAGAACTTTGAAGGAAATGGCTAACTGTCATGATGCATTATAGAGATATTTACCTCCTATATATTGGGAAAAAGTAGTTAATTCTGCTAACTACATTCAGAATCACACACCACACAGAGCACTTGAGCATTTGACTCTAGAGGAAGCTTGGTCTAACACTAAGCCAGATGTCTCATTTTTTCAAGTCTTTGGGAGCCATGCTTGGGCCTTTATGCCAAAGAAGAAAAGGAAAGCTCCTTGGATAAGAAGAGAAAAACCTTTGATCTTTGTAGGGTATTGTGAGGACATGAGAGCTTATCATCTTTTAGATCCTGATACACATGAGGTTCTTTTTCAAACACATGTTCAATTTGATGAGCATTTCACTCCTCATGATTCTTCATCTTCTTCCATTCCTTCTTCTTCTTTATCTCATCTTGAGGATCCTTTCTTTGAGGAGATTGATGAGGAGGTTATAGATGCCATTGAGGATCCTATTCCCACTTATTTTATCACTATGCCTAAGTGGGCTGGTACTGCAGTTTCTGAGGCAACACTTTTCATACAGAATCTTCCACCCACTAGGCATCATCATGCACATTCTACCAGGTTCTTGACTTTTGTGTCAGGCATTTTCTGAGGATCCACAGTCTGTTTTCATAGGCTCATGGGATATAAGAGTGGGATGATGCGATGACAGCTGAGTATTCTTCTTTGATGAAGAATCATACTTGGGATTTGGTATCTCTTCCTAAAGGAAGAAAGATGGTTAGGTGTAAGTGGGTATACCTGAACCAAATACACAACTGATGGGTCCATTGACAAGTATAAGGCTCGTCTTGTTGCAAAGGGTTTATCACAAGTCAAAGGTATTGATTACTCTGAGACTTTTGCACCTGTTTCCAAGATAGATTTTGTACGCCTTATACTTGCTATTTCTGCATCACAGGGGTGGCCCACATACCAGATGGACGTGAAGAGTGACTTCTTACATGGAGATCTACAAGAGGAAATATATATGGAGTAGCCGGCTGGATTTGTTCAGGATTCTTCTCTTGTTTTTCAGCTCTAAAGGTCTCTCTACAGTCTCAAACAAGCCCCTCGGGCTTGGTATGAGAAGATGGATTCTTTTCTTCTATCTACTAGTTTTGTTCATTGTCACTCTGATCATATAGTGTATCTCCAGCATGTCGGTGAGGATATTGTGATACTTGTCTTGTATGTTGATGATCTGTTACTTACTGACAGCTCTTCTTCCCACATTCAGAGTATTCAGAGGGCTCTTTCTACACAATTTGACATGACAGATCTTGGGCTATTGCATTATTTCCTTGGTTTACAAATTTCTCAGACAGATTTAGGGATTCATTTGAGTAAGAAAAAGTACACCCATGATATTTTTAGGCACTTTGATATGGTTGATTGCAAGCCAAGTCCATCTCCTTTTCAGTCTAGGGTTACTCTTACATCCACATGTACCACACCACTTTATGATCCTATGTTGTATAGGAAGTTGGTTGGGAGTCTCATGTAATTGACCCATACTCGCACTGATATTTCATTTATAGTAGGGCTTGTATCTCGGTTTGCACATTCTCCTCATATTAGTCATTAACATGCTACTAAAAGGATTTTGTGCTATTTACAGGGCACTTCCCACTTTGGCCTACACTACACTAGGGGTTCTACTCGGTTGGGTATATAGATTCAGATTGGGTAGGTTCTATTGATGACAGGCATTCTACTTCTGGCTATATTTTCTGTCTTGGTTCTTCTCTAATTGCTTGGGCGTGTAAAAAGCAACAGACTATTGTACTTTCATCTTCAGAGGCAGAGTACAGGGTAACAGTTATAGCAAGTCAAAATATTCTTTGGCTTCTCTAGTTATTGACAAAGTTTGGATTCCCACAAGATTCACTTACTGTACTTTGGTGTGACAACCAAAGTGTAATTCACATTTCTCGCAACCTAGTTGAGCATCGGTGAACCAAGCATATCAAGATACACATCCAATTCATTCGGTAACACATTCAGGATGGAGTTCTTTTCTTGGAGTACCATCCAACTTAGCAGCAGGTTACAGATATCTTTACGAGCCTTTTGCATCACCTCGCTACCTTGAGTTGCGTGGCATGCTTGGGGTTTCAGAAGTTGTTCTTGGGGGGTGTTCGTGAGAACATCTTCCTTCTTCTTCTTCTTTCTCTTTCCTTATAGCAAGATTCTTTCCTTCTTTTGGTTCGAGATTTCTTCATGGATATATTGTACATGAGTACCTCATCAGGCCTAGTTTTCGAGACTCATATTATGGACATGCAACTTCTATTTTGGCCCCTAGCTTCACTTGAGAGGGGGTGTTAGAGTAGGTATTTACCTTAGCTCATGTTCACCTAGGTATATTATTTACCTTTATTGTATTTATCCTCACCCACTTATGTGTGTGGATATTTATTTTTATTTATTTAGATATTAGGAGATATTATCTAGTTGTTAGGTATAGTTCTTTCCTTGATCTATGGTATTGGTCCTAGTTCTTTCCTAGATCTATGGTATTGATTAGATCCTAGATGTCTAGTTCTCTCATAAATATATGGACTTGACTATTTCTTTGATGACTAGTTCTTTCTATGATTTATGACTTGATCTACGACCTTGACTGGTTCTTAGATTGCTATTCCTTGCCTATATAAGCAAGGCCCATTATCATTGTATTTCATTGAGTTCCATAATAATATATGATATTACTGCTCATTTGTTTGCAATTTTTTTGTGTAAAGTTATTCTGGTGAATTGCTTTCATCTTATTGATCGTGGTGTTTGATTAACATCTGTGTTCTTGGCTTGGTATGATCTGGTTATCGTTCCTTTTAACCTCTAGACACAAATAAGTGGAAATTGAGTATTCCAATACATAATTGTTCAAGACACCATGGAACCATGTATCCATAACTTGATTCCAAATTATATCAGCATCATAAAGGGATTGAAATTATTGCTATGTCTAGACAAGTGTGTGATACCTCTAATTCATCTTAAATGCATAAGCAATCAGCCACTCGTATAATTTTACTGGAAAGATAGTGAAAAATCTCTCATATAAACTATCATAAAGATTTTATTCCACCCACATACATGTGTTAAACTCATATCCAGTGTTGAACCTGCATGCGTATTATTCCTCTAGATTGTGTATCCACTCCTTAACACTTGCTAGAGTTAACCAGTATGTCTTCATCATGAACCATCCCAAGAACAACCGAAAAAGAGGTCCCAACAAAAAAACCAATGATGTAGCCTAGAATTCAGTAATACAAGCCCAATAAGACCCTAGACGTGCTGGCACATCACTCATATTGGACTGAGTGCTCACTCGAAGTGTGCAAAGGTACCAGGTTCCTCTTTAGGGTTGTCATTACAGGATGTTAGCATGATGAAGACTTAAAGCTTACAGATCCATAACTAATACATCATTCTATAGTGCATTCCAGATCTATCTCTAAGGGAGAACTGAATTAAATATTAACCATGGTGAGACCAAAACAACAAACTAGATTCAAATACAAACAAAACTAACACTTAGATTCACCTAATATCCTCCATTATATTAAATGCAATAAGTATACAGAAGCTTCATTACAATAACAGTAGTATGCGTGTAATAGATTTAGCAACATATTCTCACTATATCTCCATGTATGCATATCTCTCTCTCTTTCTCTATGTCTGTATATTCACCATTATACATGTATATCTACTACGCAGTTCACTACATATATATAAGGGTGGGGACTTTCCCTTCACCGCTTATCCATTCCAAAAATAGGTCACATGCTATTAATAGCCACATGCCATTTACAAGCATAGCCCCACATGCAAGTGTGCTAACTATAGACTTCTGTTAGTTAACTACATTAATAATCCTATTCCTAGCCTATATCCATGCAAAGTTCTTTAAATATGATCCTCCAAAAATAGCTAATGCGTGGTGCGCACGTCTCTGCCTCATTTGTGTGCTCTGCATGCCATCTCTAAAAATATACCTTCATGAGCGAAAATGGCTAAGTCCAGAAAGATGAACTTCTACTCCACACGTGTGTTCTTCCTATCCATTTGAGCCTTTGAATATGACTTGCTTTCCCACACGGAATTCTTGCGTGCTTTCAGTCAAGTGTTCTTTGATCAACAAGGCTCTATATAAAATCCAAATTATGTGTGGTGGTGTTGATGTGCACAAGAAAGTTAGAATACTTGTGCATGTGCACATATTTTGATGTGTATCATATAAGAAAATAATACAAAAATGATAAGTGCATAAGATGCATATGTTTATAAAGAGGATTATAGGTAGTTTTACATGGATTATTTACTCTTCCTTGAAGCTAAATTTCCTCCATTGCACGCTTTTTTATGTAGGAACTTCATTTGAATTCGATGAATGTTTTTTCACTTAGATTGATCAACATACTTCCTTAATGTGAAAATTCTAAAAAATTCCTTGGTGGGTATATGTATGTCATTTCAATACTATAATATTTTATGAAAACTAGAAATCAATATGAAAGACTTAAAAATAATCATTTATTAATGAAATCTATTGCAATACATATAGGTATTGAACAACTAAAATCATGATCACAATCTATAAAAGGAGGAGTTAACTTGATAACTAAATTGAATTAAAGTGAACTAGTTAGTACACATTAGTGAATTGAAAAACTAACAAAAATTAACTAGGGAGAAATAACACTAACACTTAGTTACAATTTTTTTTAAGAGGTGCATTATTATCCACATAAATAAAATAAACAATACTAAATCAATTACTTAAATGCTGATTTTAAAATTCCCCCCTTAATTTTTCATTTATAACATTAACTTGAGATAAACTCTTTAATGTTGTTTATGTGCAAGTGATTGTAATGAAACGTTTTACACTCAGTTTAATCGATGAAGAAAAGTGGAACTATAGGATGTAATCATGATCAGATGGCTCCTTTGAATATGTGGTCCTTCATGAATATTTCCTTATCCTTTTTTCTGTTGAAAAATCATTTTGTAGAATACTATACTTCTTCAATATTACCATATCCCCCCTTTGTTTGAGTTGGAGATCATAATAACCAAGATTCTTTTGAGACCATTGTTTTTAATATAATCTTCAATATTAATTTTATAGGTTTTGGAATCATATTTGAGCCTTTCCCCCTTTTCTCAATTACGCTATCTCTATTTCATCTGATTGATTTTGTAGTGGAAGCTCTTCAACTTTTAGAATTGTAGATCACCCAATTTCATCATTTAATCAATGTTGGATTCTTCTTATTTTGTGCGAGTCTTTGGTCTAGAAGTAGATGTCTTTGAGACTCCATCTATCTTCACATGTTTAATCATATCGGTGCATATCGGTACACTATTTTTGCATAATTTGACCAATGGATGGTGTATTTTTGCCAATTTTCCCATTATTACTCACCATTTTCTTCAAATTTCTATTTATGATTCTACAGATGGTTGGATTGAATTACATGTCTTATAAAATTGAATATCTCCATTTATGAAGGTTATTTTGGTCTTCATATCAATTAACTTGTATCCTGTTAATTCTTTAGTATATCCCATAAGATATAGGTAGTTGAATTGACATCTAACTTTTTCCTTTTCTACTTTGGTACTAGCATTTGTGTTTTTCTTTTGAAATTTTTCAAAGATAAGCTATTGATGGTTTATTCCTTGACCATTCTTCTTCTGGATTCACGTTTGCAAGAGGAATCTTGGTGACGTGTTGAGAATATTTTGTTGAGTAATATTTATCTAGTTTTGCATTCTCATTCATGTACCACATGAATAAATGATTGTGTAATTTTTCCATTCTATAAGATTGTTCTTTTTTATAGTTAATTAATGATGAATTCTATGTTCTTTCATGTATGTTGTGAATGTATTACTGGTAAATTCCCCCCTCAATATGAATGGAAGAAATTAACATGATGTCATATTTTTTTTTTCACAAGAGCTTTGAACTCTATGAAATATTAGAACACTTGATCTTTTGTCTAAAGAAAGTATAAACACATTTTTCATGAATAATCATAAAAAATATGAAATTATTGATGCCCTGAATAGGTTGTTGAAATATTTCTATAAAGATAACTATGAACGAGATCCAAATTTCCTTTATCTTTACACAAACTCTTGCGAATAGTTTCTCAATTTTTTTTTATCATTTTGACACTTGGTGCATATTTTAGTTTGTTTAGAATCTAATGGAAATACTAGAAAAATCTACTTTTTGTGAAGTTATACTAAGAAACAAAAACTAATATACCCATATATTTTGTGCCATAGATTTCCATAAATGGTATCCTGAGAAATGTGTGCTTGAACATTAGCTGACACAAAATCCAACTGAAACATTTTATTGATCCCTGATGCTCATGCAATAATTTGGAACTTATTTTCTTTATCCAAAACAAAGAACACTTTATTGTCAATTACATAGTCAAAATCAACATCAAGATTATGATACAATGGTTGGTTGAGTGATATAAAATTCTTGGTTAGACCTGGTACATATAAGACATTTGTGATTATGAAGTGTCTGATGTCATGGGGAATCATTATATCTCAAATACCCTAAACTTTGTAGGAGGAACCATCCCTTACTGAAACCGTGTTTTTAGTGGATGATGAACCATCCCTTAATGAAACCGTGTTTTTAGTGGATGATGTAATAATTAAAAGAACCAATTCTTTCATCTTTTCATACATGCCTAGTTGTGTTTGAGTCTATATATCAAATAAAACATTCTACATTTGTTTCTTCCTTATTTGTATAACAAAAAAGTTATCCCCATTGGGATTTTCATCATCATTTGTGACATTTTCATGATGTTATTGTTTCTTGTTATAATTTTTTTCCTTATGGGATTGTTATTTTGAAGATTGATTGTTATTGTGTTGGGAATTTTTTTTATTGGAATTTTTGTGTTTTGAATTTTTTGTTAACCCATTATGCTAACAGTATTGGACATCATGCCCCTTATTACATATATGACATTATTTTTTCCCTCCAAATGTTTTTATATTAATATTTTGATTTAAACCTTGCTTATTGTTGAACTATTTTTTGTTTTCCCCTTTTAGTTAGAATTAATGGCATGGTCATCTTCATTATTTGCTTCACATTTTATGATTTCCTCTTTTTGTAACATATTAATCAACTTTTGAAATGTTGGTTTTTTCTCAATGATGTTCAATATGGTAAAAAAATATCCTAAATAAGGGTCGCATACCTATAAAGGCTATTGGTAAAGATTATTCCAACACTTATTTTGCAAGAGATAATAAGGAAGCCCTTAATGTTGCAATTCTTCATTAAAAAAAATCAATAAATTTCAAGAATTTTAACTTCAAATTGTGCATTTAAATCTGTAAGTGTAGAATGGTATTTTGATTTTTCACTTCAAAGATAGTGTTGTATTCTTCCCACAGTGCTTTGATAGTGTTGGCATATCTTATGTGAGATTGTACCTCATATGTGACTACAAACATGATGATGAGATTGGATTTTTTTATTAGCCGTGTCCCATTATCTTTATTGGTAAACATCATTTGTATCTCAAACAAAATTTCTATTCAAAATAGAATATAATTCTTAAAACTCCAAACAATTCTTCAATTTGGTTTTTCATGAAACATAATTATCTCCTCTTAGGAGCTGTGAATATACCATAAATTTATTTCAAACATTTTCCATTTTGTAAAACTAAACTAAAATATGGAAAATGGGGTCGGTGCCTTAGCACTCCAAAATGTTTCCCTTTCTTTATATTTTCATGCCGATATACCAAACCTATCCATATATGTGCCCTTATGATATACTTGTTTAGTACATGGAATAATCTTTGTTCCTATCAATATAAGAAAGGAATACACATGAGAGAGACATTAATGCACATGAGAAAAGTTTATACTTGTATGTAGACATTATGTGAAAGCTATATGCTCAACCAGTGAAACCTAATCAGGGGGAAATCTTTGCACATGCGTGATGAGTCCAAATATACTTAGATTTTTCCAATTTTAGGATTTATGTCCAATGATCATGGTGAATGTGATTCAAAGGGAATGGGGATGAGTGTAATTTCTGTATTACTCGTTAATGATTAGGAAAATGATTCTACATACATTGTTAAATCTATCTTAGGTATTAGATACAGTAGTTCAATCATAACAACATGACCTATAAGCATGGACCAGAGGATTTGTATATACCAAACAATGTGAAGAGATTAAAAGATCATGTGATTATGATTTTGGTTTTGTTTTTGTTGGTTTCTATTTTTCTTATATAATGGCTTGCATATCTATGGAAACCTAAAAAATTAACACAACAATATGAAAAAATAATGCAATATGGAAAACAACCCCCCCCCCCGCACAGTTAGGAAAAATTGAAATTCATGCATTTTTAAAGGCAATTGCAACTTTGTGTTCAATGGAATGCAAATTTGACCCATTTTTGGAACTTTATAAGTTCTGAAAAAATAATGTTTTGGGCTTAAATTGTCTTGGGGTTATTAAAAAAATTATGCCCATTTTTAATATCATTTTTTCCCTTTGTTTTTTAATGTCTCAATAGATCCCTTTTTTTGTTTAAGCTAGAGAGGCCCTTATTAACAAATTCAATAAAAAAATTGTGTGAGTTGGGAGTTGAACACCTTATCTTCTTGCACATTAATGAATTACACTTATTCACCTAGTTCTATGGTCACTTAAACAATTTTATAATATATGCACTCAAGTGTTATATTTTAAGTTTAAAAATCCAATGAATGACTTCAAAACCAATATATTTCAAGGTAGGAATCAAACTCCCTACCTCAATATGATAATTACTTTCAACCCATGTGTTGACCAAGTAGGTAAAGTCATTGGATGAGTACATGGTATACAAAAATTGTATTTAAATTATAAAAACTAGAAAATATATAAAATATAAATAAAAACCAACTTGTGTAGAGTTGTGTTGGGTGGACGATTCGATATTGGAATCAGACATTCAATTCAAAAATATTTACTTTTGTTTTTTCTTACTATGTTGGGTTTGTTCCATTCTTTTTTTCACTACTTAGTGACAACTCATCTTTTCTATTTGAAGAGCTATACCACCACAGTCAATTATATTGGCACTACGTAAGGGTTTTAAATTTTTTTGCTCTACTACTTTGTATAAAAGGTCATGCATATTTCACTTTGTAGGTCTTATTTTATTGGAATTACTCCCATTTTATGGATATTCCATGCATGTCTAATTTTATTTGGATCACATGAGAAGATTTTTGTGATATGGAGTTGAAAAATTATGAGTGATTCTACAACTCAATGTTGAGATAAATACCTGCTAATTGGGTCAAGTTTTGTAATCATAGTGTTAAGGGTAGTTCCTCATTAGAGTATACAGATCCTCTTTAGGGTTAAAGGGGATTCAAAATGAGATGATATCATGGTGGTGATATTAACACAAGATGGAACTTGGGATGGGAAGTTTTTAAAGCTTAGATTGTGTAGATAAGGACCAGTTGGCTCAATAAATCCTAATAGATTTTATAAGAGATGACTAGCATCAAGGCCTCACATCAAACTATAAGAGGTTGGTCATGATGAAATCAATCTTTAATCAAGATTACTATAGGAAGATATGAGTTGGCTGGGTTGGATTTATGGAGAGTTGGAGAGAGCTAATGTAAAGGAGGTAGCTCATCTCAATTACAACCAACTTGCAAAGGAAATTTATAGAGACAATTTGGAGAATGGTGTAGAGATTGGTACATAGAAAATGGGAGATGCAATATGAATAGATAAAGGGGGATACACAGGAATATCTATAACACTTTTTGAATACCCTTGTTGAGAACAACCTCAAATATATACCAACAACTTGTAAACTACCTAAAATAGATATGCACCTAAAAAATGAAATAGTTTTTGGGGTGGGGATAACATGGTATTCCTCCTCCACTAAAAAATTCAAACGCTTGATAATTTTATCTCTACTCTCTCTTTTTTCTCCCCTAATCAAATTCTTTCATTCTAGCTATGACGCTAAATGATAGAAACCATAAATCAATATGCAAGACTTAAAATTGATCATTTATTAATGAAATTGACTACAATACTTATTGGAATTCAAAAAATATTATTATACTAAGTGAAAATAGGTGATTATTCATGATCAAACTCTATGAATGGATGAGATAATAAGATAACTACAATGAACTACAATAGTGAACTTAACTAAACTAGTCAGTACCAAGTAGTGAACTAAACACATAACAAAAGAGTAACTAAGGGTAACTAACACTAATACTTAATTAAAATAACACTTTGAGAGGTGCATTATTATCCACATAAATAAAACAAACAATGCTAAATTAACTATTATAAATAATTTTAGCATTAATTATATACGTAACTCACGTGTTCACAATCTATATATAAGAAGAATTTTAAGTCACTTTTGTCTTAAGAAGTGGGGGGGAGTAACACTTAAGGAGGTCTAAATTTAATATCATATGTATTCCCAATTATGGAGGGAGATCAATAATTAAATAATTATGAATAATTACATGAAAATGATTCAAAATGGGATGAGATCGTGGTGGTGAGATTAACACAAGATGGAACTCGGGAAGGTGTTTGAGCTTAGATCATGTAGATCAGACCCAAATGGCTTGATAAAACGTGATAAATTTTATAAGAGATAACTAGGATCGAGGCCTCTCCTCAAACTATGATAGGTGGGTCATGATGAGATCGATCTTGGATCAAGATTAGTATAGGAAGATAAGAATTAGTTGGGTTGGATTTATGGAGATTTAGAGAGAGAGTGGTGTAGAGATTGGCTCATATGGGATATGGAAGATGAATATATAATGGGGGATCTACACAAGCATATTTATAAGACTTCTTAAATACCCTTATTGAGAACAACCTCAAAACTATACCACCAACTTGTAAACTACCAAAAATAGATATGCACCTAAAACTGAAAGGGATTTTTGGGTGGGGAGAACATGGTATTACTCTTACACTAAAAAAATTAAACCCTTAAAAAAAATTATCAATCATTTATCTTTTCTATTTGCTAATTGAATGCTTTCGTTCTAGCTACGATGCTAAATGATAGAAACCATAAATCAAGATGTAAGACTTAAAACTAATAATTATTAATGAAAATGACTACAATACTTATAATAATTCAAAAATATTTATTACACTAAGTCACAATAGGTGATTAGTCATGATCACACTCCATGAATGGATGAGCTAATTAGATAACTACAGTGAATTTCACTAAACTAGTTAGTACCAAGTAGTGCACTAAACAACTAAAAAAAAGTAACTAAGGATAACTAATAATAATACTTTGAGATATGCATTATTATCCACATACATAAAACAAACAATGTTGAATTAACTATTAAAAACTAATTTCAATAATAATTGTATATGCAATTCATGTGTTCACAATCTATATATCAAAAGAATATTGTGTCACTTTTGTCTCAAGAAGTGGGGGGAAGTAAAACTTAAGGAGATCCAAATTGAATATCATATGTATTCCCAATTATGTAGGGAGATCAAGAATAAAGTAACTATGTACAGTTACAGGAAGAATGGTATGATGATCATAGTGTATGGGCTTGATCTTTGGGTGTAAAACATTGAATCATTCCTTTTTGAGATGTAACAATTGTATTTCACCAAATCCAAATACATGAGGTGTGTTATGTGTCTGATGGTGCTCTAAATATACAAGTATTTTTGGAGTGTGAGAGAATATGCTAAACGTGTTAATGAAAAGACTTTTTGTTCTACAAAAAATCCTTCTCTTTATTCAAGGTAATACTCACTAGAAAATTTATATAGGATCCTCTTGTTGGAACCCAAAAATAATATGGAATCTAATACACCTCTATATAATTTTGATCAACTTTAATATAGGAATGTTAGATGTAAATAAAGTTATCATCCCAATTGATAGCACACCCACTGTTGTATATAAAGAAAATATGAACTAGAATGTGGTTGATGAATTATGTTTGTCCATGTTTCTATGAATTAAATGTTGTCGACCAATCCATCTAAGTACCCATCAATACCCATAGTTTTTTCCAATTATAACTAAAAAATGATGAAATATGTTGGATATAATGGATTTTGAGACTCCAAAGTGAATCAAAACAAGGGTGAAGAATGCATGATTAGTGTCAATTGCACCTTTCTTATAAGAAACCATGGTGGTCATCTTCAAAAACCTATCCACTACTGATCCATAGGAAATTATAGGTGCTCAAATTTTCCTTAATTATCCCTGAGCCATTACATTCCGGAAGACAACTCTAATAGCTTTCCAATGCCTATTAGAATGGGTGAATTAGAGACCGTATGCTCCCAATATTGTTGGTCAAAGTTCATGGTCAAATTAGGTCAACATGGAAGCACAGGTCTATAGTACCCTAGTTTTGCACAGAGTCTATTTGTGTATTTTGGATTTGATCAAAATTCATCATGAACATGTTTGGTTTATTCACCAATCTTCGTCAAGAGTCCAAAATTTTAGTTTCAACAACGAGGTCCACTCTTGTTTCAGAAGGGGACCCGACTGCCATTATATATTAGAGTAATTTTAATTTTCCCAACTACACTATATAGTGTTATGCCATATTATGACGTGGCCTCTTACGTTGAAACGTGGTAGGATATGAGCATCAATGAGTTGGAATTTTTGGAGAGGTCCATATGGTGGGTCCTCAGGCCACCACGTGGCCTGCCACCTCATTCTCCATGTCCAATCTAAGCACTTCATGTTTGCCACATTTCATACTACATTTCCACAACCAAATGTGTTCCAATCTAAACACCCCACATTATTTCCACATGGGATTACAAGTGCACCACATACATTCCCAATGCTCCACACATAAATAACATCGCATTGCATTTGGCACCAAAAGTGGCCTAGTAGCCATTTAAAAAAAATTCCACTACATTTATTTTAAACAAAACTACCCACCTACCTGTAGATAATTCAGTATTAAATGATTTTCAAATAAGAATGTCAATGTGCCATATTTGGTAGTCAATATGCCAAGGAGATTCAAACTCCTGACTTAGTGGTAAACTAACAATCGTACGTGAAATATACGATGGAAATACTGAAGGGGATCTGTTGAAGGAGTTAGAATGGAGGAAGAGAAAAGTGGGAGTGGAATAGGGAACAATGAGAAACTCAATCCTACACAACAATCTAGCAAATGTTCTCAACTACATACATGTGATATTCACTAGGAATATATATGTGAGCTTAAATGGTCCAAAATAAAAATAAGGGGAATGGTAAATCGTTTTTATTTAAAAATCCAATGAAGATGTGTTTTTTACAGCATGTTGCAGCCCCCCTTTCTACTTGCAAGCTCAAGCTAATGCAAGAAACAACAAATGCACCAAAAATCAACAATAACAGAACTCACTCTTTGACTAGCCATATGAGTGAGTAGTATAAATTATATGTCGATAGAGGTCAAAAACTTAATATTTTTTATCCCACGACATTAATTTTTTTGAGATAATTGACAAGGATAGGAAAGGGAAATATGGAAATGAACATGTGGGAAGTAATTAATTGTGGATGTGACATGATAAAGAAAATAAAAAACATAAAATAAGTTTAAATGCAAAGTTGAAACCCATATTTAATTCCCTGCATGTAACAAAGAGATGACTATTAAGATTTGTAGAATATATGATGGTGAAGATTCGACAAAGAGTTGATGGTATATGCCGGTGCATTTTTGGTGGAAACAACATAGTGATTACCATAGAATAAAGGTTTCCATATTTTATTTTTAGCGTCTATGGTTTCAAGTGGGAAATGTTTAATTTATTATACAAGTAAAAGACGTGAATTGAATTCTAGAAAGTAAATGGTGGGAACTAAATACATGCATGTCCCACACCATGGCTTAGAATGTTCCAACCCAAATATTATCTATTTTATGTGCTCTATTTTATCGTCTCAAACTCGTTTGTATTATTCAAGTTAGTGAAATTAGTGTGTTAAGAGACCAAAGAAGAGGAGAGGCCTTCAAGTGAATGATAGATTTAATTTATCAATCAAGATTGTTCTTTTTTTGTTTCACAACAGCAAGGCTTACTATTGGAAAGCATTTAATTTGAAATGTTAGATGTATAAATGAAAGGAATTTTAGAAATTTAAAGGTGGGAATCAAAATCTCACATGTCTCACGCATATTCAATAAAGTAGATTGTTCCTACACAAATAAAATTTGTTATGTGGCCTTCACCTAGTCATATCAACCTCGTGCACACTACTCATGTTAGAAAAATGTGAGATTAAAGGGGCCAAAATTAAAATGAGAGAATTCAAGAGGGAGAAAGTTTGAAACCCAACCAAAGTGCTTGATTTTTTTCGTACTTTGCAAGGAATCTTTTCAGTTTTAAGCTCTAGTAGTTACAAAATAGAAAACAATATAGAAAACAATCATTGATAATTGAGATCCTCCAGGGAATGGACATATGAATAAAAGGAAGATTTAATATGTCAATTGAGGTTTAATATTTTGTATTTTACATTTTTATGGTGGCAATTTTTTTGGTTGGATCTCATTAAATTTGCTAGATAAGGCGAAGCCATGGAGGAAAAGTTAGAAATTAAAATGCAGAAATTAAAACCTTGCTTGTCATGAACCTATTCCATAGATCAAATTCTTCCTGGCCAAAGGAAATTTACTACGTGTGCTCCACTATATTGTCTCAATCTCACTCCATGTACCGGGAAAGGCATTATCATTCCTATGATGCAGCTCACCACAAAGTTGGACTATAATGGAATCTCCATAGCATTTATTCTCGCTAAGTAGCACCAAAAATATATTATAGAGGCCTAAGATAATAATTTTATTTGTGCTCAATGTTTTGGACTCCTAATTCAACCAAGGATCATATGATACTGAATGTCAGAGCTCTCACAAAGGTGTCTAATATGGAATTCTTGTTTCACTCGCCAACCAACATGGAAACTCTTATGGGTGAGATTATAAGTGAATTATATTGGTCCAAAAACCCCATTACATGCACAGTCATTTATACGCTTTTGAAGTTGGCTGCACCATATGTAAAAAGATGGGCACCATTAAGTTTCAAAGAGTCATGCACGAAGATGAGCCACAAGGGCATTTTCCATAAAATTCGTACGTGAATGACCTAATATGTCGTCAACTCTTTATCAAATCTTGACCATCATAGATCTTTTGCAAATATTAACCATCATCTCTTTGTTACGTGTTGGGAATGAACATGTAGGTTGTAATTTTCCGTTTAAACTTATTTTTTTGGCTTCAAGGATGTCAAGTGGATGAAATTTAATTTAGTAGATAAAACCCGTATATGAATGGAAATTTGGACATTAAATGATGGAGATTACATAATTGCATGCATCGTACCTATTTCATAGAACAAATTATTCCAATGCAAAGAATAAGTGAGGCCTTCAAGTGGTTGGATATAATATTGAAAGGTAAATTTTATTCATCAGTAAAGCTTATTATTGTTTATTTCATAGTACTAAGGATTAATTTTGGAAATCATTTAATTTGATACGTAAGACGTGTACCTAAATGGAATGTTGGAAATTTAAAGGCAGGAATCAAATACTCACATATTTTGTACCTATTAAACAGAGAAAATTGTTCCAACATAAATAATATCTGCCACATCTGCTTCATCTAATTGTCTCAACCTCTTTTAATTCGATAAATAAAATGAAGACATGAAGGGAATGTTGGAAATCAAAAGGTCTGAATCAAATACCTTCATGAACCACACCCATTCCATGGATCATATTATTCTTACACAAAAAAAAAATATTATTTGTGCTCTATTTAAGCATTTCAATGTCAGAAAGAGGGAAAAAAGGGGAATAAAAAAGGTGACATTTTTAATTCGATAGATAGGACATAGACACGAATGGAATGTTGGAAATCAATAGGTGTGAATTAAATACCTGCATGTCCCACACCCATTCCATGGATAACATTGTTTTGACCCAAATAATATTTGTTATTTGTGCTCTATTTAAGCATTTCAATGTCAAAAAGAGGGGGGAAATGGGGAAATAAAAAAGGTTTAGGGTTGAATGGAATGTTGGAATTCAAAAGGTGTGAATTAAATACCTTAATATCCCACATCCATTCCATAGATCATATTGTTCTCACCCAAATAATATCTTCAATTTGTGCTTTATTTAAACATTTCAATGTTAAAAAGAGGGGGTGAAATGGGGAAATAAAAGGGGTGACATTTTTTAATTTGATACATAAGACACATACATGAATGGAATGTTGGAAATCAAAAGGTGTCAATTAAATACCTGTATGTCCCATATCCTCGTATGTCCTTGACCTATTTGACATGGCAAATTGTTATTAAAAAATAATATGTTCCACATGTGCTTCACCTAGTCATCTCAACCTCGTGCACAATATTCATGTCAATGAAATGCGATATTAAAGGGGCCAAAATAAAAATGGCGAGAATTCAATTGGGACCAAGTCCGAAACCCAACCATACTATTTGCTTCGTATAGTCCTTTACAAGTAAGATTTTCAGTTTTTAGCTTGATTAATCTCAAAATAAGAAGTGATGTAAGACAAAATCATTGATAATTGAGCCCCTCCGGGGAATAGACGTATGAACAAAACAAAAAAATTATCTGTTAATTTTATGGTGTTGATTTTGTTAGTTATATCACATTTAATTTTCTAGATAAGGTAAAGAAAAATGCTTGAAGGCGAGAAAAACCAAGATTTTAAATGTCAAAAAGAGTGGGGAAATGGGGGAATCGAAAAGGTTCAGCGTTCAAAATGCAATTTGAATGCTTGTGTCTTGTAGCATAGTTTAGCCTTTGTATCAAGTTACAAGCTTAAGTAACCACTTCAAAAGTTGATGAATATAGGTGGATACACAACTTGTTTGTTTGTCTTTCCTACACATGTCAAGGTATTGTTGCACATGTCATAGCTATTCTTTGAATCTTTCCTGCATAAATCACATGAGGATAATAATTTTTTGCATCATCCAGCCATTGCAGCATTTTCAGATTGTCTATTGTAAAAATTGTTGTAACGTTTTCAAATTGCTTATTTTGTGTAGTATGGCATCCATATCCACCAAGAGAGCTCTTTTTGGTAGGTTCTAAGCATCTTTACCTCTTATGTCTAGCGGCGTTGTGGATGTAATTTATTTTACCAAAAGTAACAGTGTTTTCTTGAGTAGCCTACCTCAAGCTAAAGAGGTAATCTAACCTTTTTTTTTTGTTTCGATTTTTTGATTTTTTCTGCAACAAGAAGAAGATATATATTGTTGTTTGTGGGATTTGAATGCACAATAGGATGGATTTGTTAAAGAAATGGGAAATAAGGCTGGTATACTATAGATGAGGGAAAAGAGAAGGTGGAGGAGGCCTAGGAAAGCACAAAGAGCAAGGGCCAAAAGCTCAAGGACTCCGATTCTGTAAAAGAATAAGAAATAAAGGAAACAATTCAAAAAAAAATAGAGGATGCCTAGAGTAAAATTCCTAAATCAAACTAGATTAGATTATTTTCATTCAACCGTCCGATTTGCACCATCACCTTGACTATTTGATTTGCTAGCCACCTGCACCGTCAGATTTGTGACGAAAAGTACTGCATGATATTATCAGAACCTACTACTTCCCCTCCCCTTTATAATTTGGATTACGCCTTCGGTGTAAATATAAGGTGCCAATCCATTTTGCCACTTCCTTGCAAATAGTATAGAAGGTGATTTGTGGTATTTGAATATAAGTTGGTTGAGGACTATGTAAGTTCCCTTAATGGACATTTTTTACATTTGGTCATTTTTGACCCACTTAGAGGCATTTTTCAGGAATTTGACAAACTGGATATATGTTCAAAATTTCCAGACGATCAACCTGAGCCTTTGATTTTCCCAATTGGAGTTCATTTGACATCATTTTGAAGAGCTTTTCTATTGCTTTTGACGTAGAACATGGGTAAATGGATCGTGCAAATGCTACAGGAATGTAGAGAACATTTTTTTATCGATTTCGAAGTTATTTGATGGTTTGATAAGCATATTTTTTTAGTTTTAAGATATGTTATTATTTTTATTTTTAATAATTGTACTTGCAAATTGATTTTTAATGGATCAAATGGCGTTCTAAGCCATCCTAGAAACATAGCCCAATCAGCGGGTGAACTCCATTATCAATTTTGGAGTCTATTTTAGTTGTGCATGTGTTATTTATGATTTTTTCCAGATTTAAATCATATTTTAAATAAGTGGGTGCAATTTTAACACTTTTACACTCTTTCAAAAAATCATATTTTGATCCTTTTTATCATGCAAACTAGAAATGATTTATGAGTTTTAAATCATATTTTTGATTCAATTTTGATCATATTTAAATAAGATTTTGGATCATACATTCATCAATTCCTATTTTTTAATTTGAGGGAAATGATTAATTTTTTAAGTATCTATTTCAAAAACTATTTAAACACGAGATTAGTGTTAGTTTACAGATCAACTACAACAAAAATGCATTGTGGCAATATTTTATCATAGGAAACCTAGTTATGTAGTTCATGCTGATGGATTTACATGTTTTGGATGGAACCTATAGAGGTGTATAAAGTCTTAGCTTCCTATGAATGGAATTTATGATGCATCAACTAATGCAGTCCTTATTGTGGTGCTCAAAATATTTTTACATTTACAATTAACAGAAGTGTGATTGGAATATGATTAGTATTTGTAACACCAAAGTGGCCTAACATCTTGGCATCTAGTGCACCTCCAAAATGAGTCTTTTATGAGGTGGAGCATTATGAATCTAGAGATATTACCAATATTTTAGAGAGTCTTTCACCTAGGTAAAACTTACAAACCTCTTCACCTTGTGAAAAAATGGTAAAGGCATATGTGAAGTCCTTATCAATTGAGTAGAGAGATACCCATCTATAAATTTGAGGTTGCGCATGTCCAACACTATGATGAGTGTATGAATTGGAAATATACTAAAGTCATTTACAACATTGTTATCCTTTATATTCTTATGATTTATCAATATATGGAATTGCTACAAGAAGATAATCCAATTTATGATATTTGGCCATATTATTCAAACGATTACTCTATGAGATTCTTTGGCATGTCCAAAAACTTAGAAGTTCCACTCAGCAAGCCACATAAATGTAAATAGTTTCCACGTGGATGTTTTGAGAAGTTAGTATGAACAATGTGGGTTATGTACATGACTGTGTTGTAAAGATGACAAATGGGCATTGTGAGAGGCAATTTTTGTGTGGGTGTAAGATGTTGAATATGTTTTATGAGTATGCATAGAAGGAATGTGTTACAGGTGTATACAAAAAATTAGCAAGACATGTGTATGTGCACATGGTTGGAATAGATCACAACATCTATATTTACAATTATCCTCATGATATTTTTTGGATTTAGTTAGAAAAGTGGTATAAGTTTTTATCTATATTTTACCAAGCATATTACTTATCATTTTGTTCAATTATTTTACATAGGTTTGGAGACATTCATGTTTGCTTAGTATTTTTATCTTTCACAAAAGAATGAGGTAATTAAGTCGCAATACTTCAAATCTTATCATTTTATTAGTTAATGTTGAACCATTTTGGTGTAGCAACAAAAATGTTTTGCACTCCCAGGTGCGTTGACATTTATATTAAAATGTAGCCATATAAGATGTAATACATATACCTCATCTTCTTTTCTACTTTAATATGTAAGCACATACACATTAAAATGTGATAAAATTTAGACACCTAAAAGTGGTTGCATGACATTATTTAGTTTTACTTTATAAGTAATTTAGCACACTTATTATGTTAATCTAATTTCGTATAAGTTGGGTAATGTGAACCCTCATGTTACCTTTCACCTTGTTAAAATCTATACTCTTGTATATCCCTATCTTATCATCATATTGTGTTGAGTTTAGTGTATTCATGTTTCCCCAATTACTCATTTTAAGTCATATACATTGAAATTCAACATAAGTGTTAATATTGTTGAATTTGAATTCAAATCTCACCTATAAGTACACAAACATTGTGGTTTATTTGCACATAGAGTATCTAGTGATCACTATAGAGAATATATTGAATACTCATTGAAATTCTAAGGACAAGAAACAATCATTATAGCATTTATCATTTCATGGTACACAAGTTTATGTTTGAACAATTATTAGGAGGAAGGACATACACTACACACCATTATGTTTTTGTATGTCAATAGAAATGTTTTCAATTAAATGATTTTTTTTCTTTTTCAATAATTATTATTATTTAGGGGCTTGATAAATAAACGGTGCTTTAAAACCCATGTAGACTTATATTAGGACCAAAACGTTCATTGTTTTCCTTTTTTAGATATTGATGCTACTCCACAAAAGAGGAGAAGTCTTGTTTTGCAAGTACACAACTTAGTTGCATATTTAAAAGAGGAATATAGATTTAAATTTAAATCATCATCATAAGAAAAGTACTAAAACCACTACTAAATTTATAAGCATTGACTAAGAGTTTATTGCCTTATAAGGTCATGATTAGTTGGATTACATTTAGATGTAATCCATTAATCAATGTTACACATATAAAAAAGAGGTGGGCTTGCCTATCCAAGGTTGCAACTAAGAAACCAAATTGGTCCACACCAAATTCCATAGCACACCCCACATCCTCCTTTCCCCATGGGAAGATGATTGTCCTACTTTTAAAAGCATAAAGAGATACCTTGCATAAGTTAGAGTATGTGAGAAAAGAAAACATAGATTTCTAATGCTTATTATTCTCCACTCTATTTTGTGACTCGCCCGCCATACATTGATCTTTTAATTTGAAAAATGAAGGAAGAAAAAAAGTCACAAAATGATGGGGTCTTAATGATGAAACTAATATACTTAAAAATGATGATACTAATGTACACCACTAAGATGTTTTGGTCAAATTATTCTTTGGGGCCCCATTTGGGAGCACATTTTATCCTGTTTCTCCCTTTTTACCAACATCTGACCAGGAGAATATTTCTTTACTTTCCTAATACCTATAAAGGAGGCCGCCTTGTTAGACATGCCAGCTTCTTCTTTGACTCATCAGTCACCTTCAGTCCAGCTAGCCAAGCCCTAGAAAAAAAAGTGTACCGAGCTACATGGACTTTACTTTGAAATGTATGGACGTTAGCAAGAAAAACAGAAAAAAAAAACCAATCTCCCCATATTCCAACCTTGACAGACATTCATTCTACATTGCTCTGTATTCCCAAAGGTTATTTAGTGAGAAAGTTTGAGGTCTGAACTGAAGCTTGTTTCTTGGGTTCCTTGGCATTTTGACAAGGTGAAAAATATTGGGTTGGTTTGGTCTTTGGGCAGTCTGCAAGCATCTGAACTACCTCTCTCATGGTTGGCCTCTGCACGCTATGCTCTTCGACGCAGAGCATTGCCACGAAGAAAAGATGCATTGCCTCCTCCAGAGGGATGCTGCTCAGCCTGCTGTCCAGAATGTTTGTGACCCCTTCTCTGGCCGAGTTGGTCATCTTCTTCATCCACTGAACAATGTCGACGCCGTCGCCAAAATCACCCACAGGCTTCTTGCCGGTTATTAACTCCAGCAGAACCACCCCAAAACTGTACACATCACTCTTCTCGTCCACTTTCAGCGTATAGGCATATTCTGAAACACCCATCCACACAAGCATAAGCAATCATTTAAACAAATTAATAACTATATCAAGTGGTAATACTCATAAAAATTAATGGTGCTCTTTGTGGGGCATGTTGCAGATGCCAGGACCAACTCAACTAGCTCTTAGAATGCAAGTTATTC
Source organism: Taxus chinensis (assembly GCA_019776745.2). Taxonomy (NCBI): domain Eukaryota; kingdom Viridiplantae; phylum Streptophyta; class Pinopsida; order Cupressales; family Taxaceae; genus Taxus; species Taxus chinensis. Next base: position 729,608,556 of record CM034146.1, read on the forward strand.
TCTTTTGATGGCATGATAGCATTCCAAATTTCCACTACTCGTACTGCATCACTTTAGTGGGAAAAAAAGCCATTTTTTTAGTTTCCATCAATCATTACTACATTCCTGTCTCAGACTAAAACATTAATGTAATGTTGGTACATATAACGAGAGATACTGTCATAGCTGAGCAGAGAGTGCATTTAAATAGGATTATCAAAGCATTTGTGTAGGTGTTTTTTATTTTTCAAACTGGCTTCAGTGTTTTCTTCTCTCTTTTTTTTTTGGATAAAAACCGACCGGTCTACAGTTTTTCCTGTTTTTAAAACTGACTGGAACAAATATAATATTTGAAAATGCCAACCAGGAATCTTGGTGGGATAAGCTTTCTACATGAATTTCTGTTAAAAAAACCTGATCAAATTCTATCTTGGTCTAGTACTGGCAGCTCCGTGATCGGTGCAGGTCTTGTACAATTGAACACAAGTGATTGCAAGTTGTTTTAAAGTTGTACCTATTGCACTGCTTGGAAGTTTTATCTTGTACTTGGGAAGGCACTATAATGTACTGATATAGTCTAAAACTCAGTGCTTTCTTACTTTAAACCAAAAATAAAATAATTATTTCGAGGAGGGGGTTATATTTGATGATCCTCTAGACATTTTTGGTGTTTTTGACCTAAAATACTTGTGTAAATATTTGAAATAACCATTCCACATAACAAAATATAACCGTTATTTTTAATATGTATTTATATATAAAATAATTATTTCGAGGAGGGGGTTATATTTGATGGTCCTCTACACATTTTTGGTGTTTTTGACCTAAAATACTTGTGTAAATATTTGAAATAACCATTCCACATAACAAAATATAACCGTTATTTTTAATATGTATTTATATATAACATATATTAATATATTTAAATATATATTAAAAATTATTAAATAAACCTAAAATCACCTATTATATCAATTGGATTGTAGTCTAAAGGTGAAGAAGATGGTGTAAAAGCACTCCCTAGTCCCTAATCATCTACCAAAATACAAATTCCAAAAAATACCAAAAAAGAAATGAAGCCACGAACTCTTTTACATTTTTGAAGGACAACAAGTGGCAGTCAATTTTACCAATAATATCCACAAAACAGTTTTTTTTTAAATTATTATAATATATATAAAAGTAACTGTTAAAAAAGTATCTTACTTTATTTCATTCAAAGTATCTAAAAAACAAAATATAATTTTTATTTTTTTTTGGGCTTCAGTTCTCTCCGTGGAGGATCCGGGAAAACTTTGATTACACAGATGGATTGAGAAGAAACATGGTGAATTTGATAGAGAATGTGTTTTAATTTCTAATTGAACAATTAACCACCATAATTTTTTGAATTATTTTAGGAATACTTTGGTTAAGGGAAGGATTTTGAAAGCTTTTAATTTCTTACTGGACTACTAGAACTGTCGTCGATAATCAGATTTACAGGAAAAATAAGAGCAAACTGTTTAATAATTTGAATCATAAGGTGTAAACTAATTTACCTGGAGCAATGTAGCCGTAGGAGCCTGCAATGGACGACATGCCTTCAGAATTACCCGAGTCCTGAAGGAATTTGGCGAGGCCGAAATCTGCAACATGGGCTTCGTAGTTGGAATCCAGAAGAATGTTATTCGACTTGACGTCCCTGTGAATAATCAACGGATTACAATCATGGTGAAGGTAACAGAGCCCTTTTGCAGCCTCGAGCGCAATCTTGTATCTAGTGCGCCAGTGCAGGTGACCGCCTTTGTTGCCATGGAGGAGCTCGCCGAGGGAGCCATTGGGCATGTATTCGTAAACCAGCAGGTTGGTCTCATGGTTGGAGCAAAACGCCAGGAGACGGACTATATGCCTGTGGCGGATCATACCCAGGGTTTGAATCTCTGCAGAAAATCCGTGGTCGTGAGGCGAACCAGCGCTTCCGATTCTCATAAGCTTTTTCACTGCAACTTCTTCTCCGTTGGACATGGTGCCTCTGTAAACAGTTCCGGCCCCTCCTTTTCCAATGTAATTGTCCTCTTTCAGGCACTCGAGGACCTCGTCTCTGCCAAAATCGAGCTTCTGGAAGGCGGTCATTTTCCAAGCGCGGGCGTCCCGGTGTTTGCGCACGGCTCTGGCCTTGGCAACCGCCACGACTGCGAAAACCAGAGAGCATAGCAGCAGAGTTAGGGCTATGACAAGCTTGAAAGAGGAAGAAACGGAGACCTTCAGACTGGTTTGGGTTCGAACCGCCGACGTATTTCCTGACAGGCTGCAAGGTCCCAAGTATGGTCCGCACAGGCCGGGATTTCCTGCAAAAGTGCTCGCATTGAAATACGAAAACTGACCGCCGGCGGCTACGAGCCCCGAGAAATTGTTGTAAGAGAAATCCACAGACGACAGGCTCTGCATGCTCGCAAATTCTCTCGGAATACTCCCATTGAAGTGGTTTCTGGATACATTGAGATAGTCCAGATTGCGCATGGCGGTGATGCCCACCGGCATTGGGCCGCTGAACTGGTTCTGGCTCAGGTCGATGTAAGTCAGAGCTTTGCAGCGTCCTATGTCCGCGGGAATCGAACCAGAGAATCTGTTTCTGCTGAAATCCGCCTTAGAAATGTGAGCCAGGCGGCCGATCTCCGCCGGGAGGGGCCCCGTTAAATGGTTTCCGTTTACGAGAAATATCTGCAGAGCCGAGAAAACACCTATGGATGAAGGAAGCGAACCCTGGAGACGATTGTTGGAAAGATTAATCTTGCTTGCGGTGGAAGGGCGAAAATTTTCAGTTTTGGTCTTCTCCGGTATGTTTCCGCTGAGATAATTATAATGCAATTCGATCATGTTCAGACTGGGCAAATACAGCAACCCCGCGGGAATCGAACCGTTGAGATAATTCTGCCCCATGCGAACTCTCACAAGCGAATTGCAGGCTCCCAGAGCTTCCGGAATGGGGCCGAAGAACAAATTACTGAAAAGAATCAATATTTTCAGCTTTCCGCCATAGCAGAGATTCGGCGGAATCGAACCGGTCAATTTATTTGTAGACACGTCCACTTCCACAAGCTTGCCGTTTCGCCCGAGCTGCTGTGGCACTGGACCTCTCAAATTATTCTCCCACAGCTGCAAAACCTCCAGATTGGGCAGATCCCCGATGAAAGACGGAATCTCTCCATGTAACTTATTCATAAACAGATTCAAAAGCCTCAGCTCCTTGAGCTCTTCGAATTCCATGGGTATTTCCCCGCTGAGATCATTGATGGAAAGATCCAAAGACCTCAACCTTGAAAGGCGACCTAGCTGGCGAGGAATAGGACCAGACAGCGCATTTTCCAGCAAGAACAATGTGTCCAGGTTCTCAAGCCCTCCGAGCTCCGACGGAATTGGCCCCTCCAGGCTACAATTAGATATATCCAGATGCTCCAACTTGCTTAAATTCCCAAACTGTGGAGGAATCCCTCCTGTAAATTTATTGTAGTATCCCAGATAAAGGAACTTCAGATTCTCAAGCAAGCCAAGTTCTTCCGGTATTCGCCCCGTCAGATCATTCCCAGTCAATGACAGATACTCCAAGTTCCTGAGCCTCGCATACTCCGGAGGAATACTTCCAGAGAAATAATTTCCTCCGAGGTGCAAATACTTCAGCTTCACCAGCCGGCTCACCTCCACAGGCAATGGCCCCGCAAAATTATTGTCATACATGTCCAGGGACTCCAGACTCCTCAATTTCGAAACATTAGCAGGCAAGCTTCCATTAAACATGTTATTCGAGAGGTTAAGCAAGCGAAGAGCCGAGAGGCTTATGATTTGGGGAGGGATTGGGCCAGAAATATTCATACAAGAGATATCTAAACCAACCACGCGACCGACACTGTCACATTGGACACCAATCCAAGAACAATGGTCTCTCTGATTGGAAACAACCGACCAGGTTTCGAACACAGAACCTGGAGCCACCATGGCCGATTTCATTGAAATCAGCACCCGGGCATCTCCATTAAACCATGAAACATTACCCATGGAGGGATACACAGACACCAATCCATAAAAACCCACAAAGAAAATCTTCAAAGCAACCCTTCCCAAGTCCCCCATAACTAAAACAAACCCTACAAAACCAAAACCAGTCACTAACAGAACTACCTGAACTCACTCTGATCACTAATTTGACAAAACCCCAACTGCCCACACCCCTCTCTGCAACAGGTTTAATATTCAAGCTGCCCTATAAATACAGGGCAGACCAGTCTATCCAAATAAAAAACAAAGCCAGGAGGGCATCTTGACTAAAGCGAAAACAACAACATTCGACTTTTTCTCAGAAATGCAGTTAACTTAAACCTACCATTGTCTGTGTTAGAGAGTTCAAACACTCAATTATTTGAATACGACTAAAGCGGTCTGATAAAACTCTGGTCTGCTTATCTTACTCGCCCTTCCTCCATTGGATACCTGCAACGTCAAAAAAATAAAAATAAAAATAAAGAGTAAAGCGGGAAATAGGTATCTAGTTCGATACCCATTGCCTGTCTGCTTTGTACACATGGAATGCAATTTTTTCCTTTAGCTTTTCCTTTATTTTGCTTTAGAATATCGCTTCCCAGTTATTAAACAGAGCTTTCTCTGTGACCAATAATAATTATCCTTATAATGTATTGATTAAAGTAGTTCGTATAACCTCCTTTCGCGTATTCGGTTTCTCCCACAAACCGTCACACGACCATAAATTTGCAAGATGGTTTTTAAAGATAACAAAGCCTTTTTAAAGTATAACCGCCACTATATCGGTTAAATGTAAAAACGAACTTAAATTTTAAAAATTTAACTGTCAATTTATTTAGTACGTGGATAGATTTAATCTAGAATATGCCATACAACGTATAATTTGATTTTTCATTTAAATTTTAGTATTTTAATTATTTTTTATTATTGAAATGTTTGATTCAATTTTATTTTATTAATGTATTTTTTATTTCTTCCCAATTTTAATTTGAAATAAATTTATAATTTTTTATAAATTTATTATTTGTTAAGAAATAATACATCTTATCAATATTATTATGAAAAAATAAATTTAATTTTTTAAGTTTGTAATTTTTTGTTGCTTTGATTTTCTTATTTCATATTTTCAAAATTTTATTGTTCATTTTATTAAATGTATAGTTTAAATAAATATGGTATATATTGTCCCACTGTGGATGTGTGTTAAGAGCACACTTGTTTTCACAAATCTACGTGTGTGGACATCTAATTTTCTTTTTTCCCTTTCCTTTTCGTAATGGTCCTGAGTGTTATGTTTATTTTATTTCGATCTCTACACTCTTTTTCTATCTTCTCCATGTTTTCCCAAGGATTTTCAAGTATGATCCCTTCTAACCCTTATTTGAGTCTCTCAAAGTTTTTAGGCATTGGTTGTTGATTTTTATGCCCATTTGTGGTTCCTCTTATGTGTAGATAGGGTCCTAACTTGAATTTAAGAAGTCTATAAGTACACAAGTACATTAATAGATTTAAAACATGATGTGACATGTAACTCAAGATAAAAATTCTCATTATTCAAATATATTAGACCAAGAGAATATATGATACATTTACTTCAATAGCGATCATTCAATCTAGTGTGAAAAGTCATATAAAATAAATATTCCATTACATTGTATTGGTTGGATAAACGATTGCATTTATACTAGGTGTGTTGTTTTCAATATTATACATTTTTTATAGCATTAATGAATAACAAGGAAGTTTTTCTTTTTTTTAGTTAATAATACATTCCAAAAACATCAATAATTTAAATGAGTTTTTTTTATTGTGCAACACTTAACAAAACTATATCTTGATTTCCTAGGATAATATCTTGATTGTTTTGAGAAGGCCCTTTAATGAATATATGAATTTTTTGGGTTCTCTCTTTCCAGCCGCCAACACTTCATTTATGTTATACATTATTGATAATCATTTCCATATTTGTGTGAAATAAAATATTCTTCAAAGACCCTCCCTTGTAAATTCTTGTGGTGGAAATAATTTATTTAATTGAGTATAATTTTATTTTTTTACAGATTTGATTTAATAAAAAAATAAAAGCATGATATTGTGTCTCACTGAGAGAAAACATAATTTAACACATAACCAGTGAATAAATCTTATAATGTATTTAACAAACATAATGTGGACACAAAAAAGTTCCATTCTCTCTACCTCAAACTTGAATTTAGTTGTGGTAATAAATATTTTCACACATCTAGAAACTGTGAGATTAAGATTTTAGAAATCAAGATGAGCTCAAATATGGACCAATGTCCCTCCCTCGAGTCAAGTTTCCATATACGAAATAATTCAAGATATATAAAGTATTTACAATGCCTTTCAACCTAAAACTAAGGCCAACAATGTAGTGAATTTTATAGAGAACCCAACTAACATGTTACTTTTATTTCACATAGGGAACCTAGGAAATTTAGAAGATCAAGTGAGAGTCCAAAAATGGTATCATAAATACTTATTGAGTCTAATATGATTACTTTACCTTCTCTTAGAGATTGGGATCCATCAAGGTAATTTCCCAATAGTTATCATGTAAACTTGCATTTTTTGATTATCATAGAATCTCAAGACAATCTTCAAAAAATGCATCATGTGACTTTATGAGTTATTATGGGTTATGATGGCATTTTATTGAACACGTAGTTTTATACTCTCACACATTGCATTAAATCACAAGAGCATACTAGTATGGTTTTATATGGTGATAGATAATATATCTTACACTTTTTTTCTCTTGATACTATAAATAAATAAAATGAGATGAATTCCATCCAACTTACACTAATGTGTGGAATTTTTTCATATGAATAAAGTGCTTATAAGAGCTGTAATAGATGTCTATTATTCTCCACAGTAAGTTCAAGATGCTCCATACCAAAACTTCTACATGCCATAATAACATCTAATGATTACACCTTAAACAAGTGAACATGAGATTTTAAAATGTAATAACAATGCATTATATTATTTCATAGCCAATATAAATGCCCTTGTTTTTCAAGTTAATCATGTTCAGATAAAGGATTATAAGTATCAATGTAAAAAGGTACAATAGAAAATGATGATGATGAAAATAATGATGAAAATTTGTTGGTTTTCTTATATATATGGGAACCTCAACATCTCAAATTTAATTCAAATCATACAAGTGCTTAAAGTTTATATGAGTATACTAATGAATTTGTTAAGTATGATTATATCATTAATTAACCATGTGTTAAGCACTTGTGTTTGCACTTGGGCTATCTCTATTTGATACACAGTTTTCTTTTGTGTTGATTACCTTTTTTATCGGTATCCCTTGTTTTTTTCCCTTTCTTAATCTTTTATTTACAATGTATTTTTAGTGAATACTTGTTCTTTCCCCACCTTCCTCTTAATATTTGATTCCCACTTGGGATCTTTCGGGTATTGCTTCCTCTCAAACCATGTTCTCTTATCTTTTATGATTGATGATTTATTATTCATTGAATCTTGTTTTTTTTCTTAACCTTATTTTAATAGATTAATATTATTTTAATTTTAAGGGTTTTGTTAGTATTATTTTACATTTTCCGTTCTAAATGTATGTTCCTTTTTTCATATCTTTTTCTTATGATTACCCCTACTTTAGATTGATTTCTTCCATCCAAAAAGACCATAATAACTTCTACATTGTAGTAACAATAACGAATATATGTAGGTACCATGCCCCTTAGTGTATAGATTTTGACAGGACTATTAAGTAATTAAGGATTCCTCTCTTTTCCTTTAATGAAAATTCCACGTCTTATCTATATAATTTGCATAGAACTTTGGATTATTTTTAATTATGTTGGGGTGCACAATTTATATCCATATTGTATATTTTCATTATTTAATCCATGTTTGACATGTTTTCTCCATACTTGTTATATTTTCTCCATGTTTGGTCATACTTGACATGTTTATAGTATTCCTTTAATATGTTTACTTCTTTTTTGTAGATGTATTCAAAATGTTTACGCCATGTTCAGTGTGTCTTAATCACATTTACTCAATTTTTGGTCACATATGTAAGTTGTTTTCTTCCATCTTCATATGTATTAATTATTATATGTATGAACTTATATGATTAACATTTATTCCTTATCTTATATTCATTCTCTGTGATAGGTGTATTTGAAATGTTTTCTCCATGCTTGATTATGCATATATATGCATGTTTCCTACTATTCTTAGTTTCAAAAAGTATATGTTGTGTCTTATGGTTCCACGATCCATATCATGCTCAATATTCTAATACACAATACTCTAAATAAAATTGATGATATTGAACTGTGAAAATATCAGAAGTTCGATAATTTATTAGTTTCCTACATTATAATAATTCATATCATGAATTTATTGGGGAAAAGGACCCATACTTGTATCTTACATTGATATGTCTTTATATCTTTATGTTTGCACCACTTATTTCTTTCCTATGTGAAGGTATAACATGTTTTGTGCTATATTTCATATATTACATCCATAATGGACCATTCCTTTGATTTTCTTAGTCTACATACACATCTTACTCACATAAGGAATACCATCCAATTTATGTACATTTCCGATATAACACCTACAAGGAGAATATTATGAGCATATGATTACTTTGATTCTATTTGTATAGCTAGGGAAATTACATGTGAGCGTTTATTGGTAAATATCACCCATACAGGGAGTGTTATTATTTTTCTTGCATCGTTTTTATTTTACACTTATGCTAGTATAGATCAAATCACTACCATGTGTAGGGAAATTTACTTCTTGTCATATATAGTTTTGTATTAAGATCTTATTACATGTTATACAACAATATTACTATTATCTATCTTACACATGATGTCCAAAATCTCTCTCTTTATATAGGATGTTAAAATTTCATTCCACATCTCAAATGTTCATATATTCCATCAATTTTATCTTCAAGATCTAGAGCCAGCCAATATATTTTATACATAGTTTTGTCGCACTATGTATACAATGAAATTACATGTGGTTTTTCCAAGACATACCCAACACGTGAATATTTTGTTCACATCATAGAGTATACTTAGAAATTTTTCTAACACTACTCTCTTTATATATGATCACATTTATTTAGCTTTGATTTTTTTTCTAAAGATTTCCATATGGATATCTTTATAGTTTTCAAAAAATCTTGTGCACCATTTCTAATTTATTTTTATTAGATTTCAACATATTATTGTCAAGATAATTTATTTGCATATATTTTTTCTTATGGGCTTCATATGCATGAAGCCCATAATCCCATACATGTCCAAAAATTATAAAACAATATAATCAATTTCTATATAAAACTATGTGAAATTTTTTTAAATCTAAGATGTTGGGGACTTGATAAGAACTTGTATTAAACCAACCACCAAATTAGGTGTATATTTTTCACTTTCATATTTTAGATTTCAAAATTGATTGATAGGGAACTAATCAATGCATGTGTTCTTTTTTAGGTTTATCAAGTGCATTGGAGTTACTTCAAGAACATAGATTCTTATATCCACATGTCTATTTTACTTTGATTGTGCACACACACACACACACACACACACACACACACACACACACACACACACACATTAAAGTGGGGTGTTTTCTATACATCTAATTTTGGTATGGGGCATTTATTATTCATTAATTTACATTATTTAGAGTACATGTTTGTCTGTTAATCATTGTTCCATATAAGACTCTTATTTGTGTTTCCTTATTTTTATATTCCATGTTATGTTCCCTGTGTTTTTCTCCCTCCTCTTTTTATCTCTCTTTCCCTTGTTTTCTCTTGTGTTGTAGTGTTTTCCCCATAACCATATAGTTACAATTATCGTTTCCCATAATCTAGATATATATGGAATATTGGGCCCACATTAACCACAATTGTATAGTTCTAGGGTATTTGGTTATATGTGGCCCTTGTTGACCCTTGTTTATATCTCTCAGGATTTTGGGCATTCTTTGTTGATTTTCATATCTATTGAGTGTCACAGTTTAGACCAATAGGGCCTTAATTTGAATTCAAGAAGTCTATAATCACACACATGTGCATTTTAACTAAGACATTTAGGAATTAAAGATGTGACATGTAACTCAACAGACAAAACCTCGATATCCAAATCATTAATAAAAAGAGCACATATGAAGTATTTATTGCTTAATCAAACATTCTTTTTAGTGTAAAAAGTCATATAAAGTACACATTATATTACATTGGATTTTTTGGATAAAATATTGCATTTATACTTGGTGTATTGTTTTTGTAAATGTTATACACTTTTGAGGGTTCTCATAAATATTAAGGAAATTATGTTATTGTATATTTTAGCACAAGCCTAAAAAAAAATATACGTACTCATTTTTTAGGATTAATTGCCATAATATGGATTGAAGGAAGAAGAATAATTTTCTGAGAGCGTTGTGCTAGATTTCAAAAATATAAGCAAGGTTTGTAATGCCATAGACTTGTCAAAAAAAGCCGCCAAATTAGATTTTACTTCCACAAAAATTATTAGAATTGTAGATCTTGATGGTCTTGAAAGAGTATCTTAATGTTTAGTAAGACCATTTGGATGTTTTGGTAAGATCTTTTATTTGATGTAATTTTTGTGCATTGTCATTGTCGACCAATAAAAACCATGAATTCATTATCTATTACTAATGACTATATTCCCATTAGTGATATTGAATATTCTTTGAAAATCCTTCTTCTCAATTTGATATTTTCTTTGAAAATCCTTCTTCTCAATTTCATATTAAAAAATAATTAATACAAATAATTTTGATTTTTAGTTAAATCTAATTACAGTGAATATATTGTATTGTTAATGTAAAACTACTTCGACAAAACAATATATACAATTTTTTATATACAAATTGATTAGCCGAAATATTTAAAGTATTTTATTTTAGTATAAATATTATTTTTAAAGGCCGCATAATTTTCAAAATAGTCACCTTTTTTTTTAATTGGTGATAGCCCACGAGACAGGCCTGGAATTTGATGGTCACCCCTGCCTGTCAAAAGGAAATTTCATGACGGTTTCGTGATATAATTACCTTTTAATTTACGTTTTTAGTAAAATTTTAAATTGTCAAAAAATCTTAATTGATATATATCATTTTTAAATAATTTTAGGATGATAAATATATTTATAAATTAAATTTAGTAATTAAATTCTAAACTCATTCAATGAGACATGATAAATCCAATTTTTCTTGTGGGTATTGTAAAATAGAAATTCAGATGTTAAAATGAGAAGGGAAGTTTACCAGTGTAAAGATTTTCCTTCTCTAATTTTTCGGTATTTTATTATTGAGCAGCGACTCTGACTAGATTAATAATCCTGTAACAATAGTCTAGTAAAGAAGAAGAATAGTAAATTATGAGAACAGAGACAATCGTGGTAGCAAGGCCTATAATCTATCCTGATTCCCAACTATGAAGCACTCAATACCAATGATAAACCTCTTATCATTGGTACCATTACCAACAGCTGATGAATTGTAATTTCATATTTTTGAATAACAAAACATATTAATTTCAAGGAGGGCATTTTTCAAAAATATATCTAAAAACCCAAGCCATTTTTTACCATGACAAGTTTCAAAGGAAATACCCTTGATTTCAGTCCAGCTTCGAAGCTGTTGAAAAGAAAGAACATATGCAATCTAAATCTGTGATTTGTCGATAAACATGTATATCTGCAAGGATTAATCAACCAATTCTTCCGTGGTGGTAAAAATGATACTGGAAAAAATCTCAGGTATTTAGAAATATTGGTTCATGTTCTTGTTCAGAGATAAAAAAGTTGCCTTCAAGAGTAGATGATGAGATGAATATGTCACATAAATATCTTTATATATTTTGTAAAACCCAACTGAAATATCTTTGTCTACTCTACTGAAGGCCCAATTTTTCCTCTAGTTTATAGTCCTTACTTCTAGAAAAAATGAAATTGTAATATGTAATAATTCTATTTTATTCAAAATAATAATCATGTACCTGTATTGATGTCTGTATCTCAAGCTTCTTCTTGGATGTCTGTAACAAGATTCCTTAAATTTTCCTACACGAATAAAAATTTGAATTGAAACTTGCATAAAAGTTAAATTGAAACTTGTAGATTGCAATTGGTAATACAAAATGAAAATAAACACCGTCACAATATCATTGAAATTAGAAACTTATATGTTTTTAGAAAAAAACAAACACAACGTGTGAACTCTGAGTTTAATAAATTCATTATTCATATAAACTTATTTTAGTTTCTAAATTTAAATTAGGAAATATTAAAAATCATTATCAATATGATTTATAGAATATTTGTAAAATGAATAAAATCCAATCCGATTTCATATATATAGTAATATACCTTATATATTATATTTGACTATTATGAAATTTTACGGTTTTTAAATAATATAAACTTGCTGAAATACAGTTTTATTAAAAAATTACCTGGCTAAATTGACGGGTTTGTTTTTTATTAAATTGTAATTTACGGCTAAAATACCAAAAAACGGTCTACAGACCATCAAATTCCAGGCCTGCCACGAGATTCCTACGGTGAAGAAGTATACAGAGAGCTTACTTCCAATAATTATTACGTGTGAGTAGAAAACGAGTTGGAAAGCACAAACATTGTAAAAGCTTACTTACTGCCATGATCAGAGTGATCAGAATCTGATCATTCCTGCCCAAAAGTCGTTTTAAAAAGCTTTCCCAACCAACTTCCCAACATATTCTGTGAAACAAATCCTACGTCTTTTCAGTACGTTTATTATGTACGTAGATTAAAAGCCCATGCATTAAATTACCGCATCAAATTATACACAATAACTAAAAGAACATTTACAAACAAAGTATGGATAAATGTGTTTGAAATATTGTGTTTTAAAAATGTTAAGGTTGTGGGTTTGGCTAGTAGATTGCATGTTCTCCAGCTTGAGGTTCTCTCTTCGAAATTTTGAGTTTGTGGTAGTCTTTCAGTCTCCCTCTCACCAAACCAAATTTATTGATGAGAAGAATTTTGCATAATAATAATTTGAGGTGAGGGTTCGCAACTTATTATATATTTTCAACTATCTTGTGTATAATTACGTTGATATGCGTTTATAATTTACTGCATACCTCTTGGACTACAGTGCAGATCGATGGCCTAGGCATCTTCTTCACGGGGGATGACAATCAGGGTGTTCTTAAATGATCATAAACAACATGCACAAGTTTATTGATGAGAATAAATGTATAATAATAGTTTGAGGTGAGGGTTCCAAACTTATTATATATTTCCAATTATCTTGTGCATGATTACATTGATAGGCGTTTATTTACTACCATACCTCTTATACTGCAGTGCAGACCGATGGCCTAGGCATCTTCTTCACAGGGGATGACAATTAGGATGTACTTAGATGACTGCAAACAACACACAAAATCTTCTTCATGGGGGATGAAAATTAGGGTGTTTTTAGATGAACACAAACAACACACACAAATGGCGTAGATGACCGCAAATAACATGCAAAAATTAAGTGTTTGATTACTCGAAGTCAAAATTCGAAGAGATTTTTTTCAGCAGGTTCTGAGTTGGGATTCAACCCTGGGACCTCTTTATTTCGACTGCACCATCCCCACCACTCCACATGCACATGCTATATAGAAGCATATCGACTACGGTTTGTATTGATCTATTGTACGTCAACTGCTAGTTGAAAATGTTTGTCATTTCTGCTCAGGCAACACGAGAAGCACTTTGTGCTTGCTAGATAAGGCTTTTCGGTGTTCTTCGCCATTAATTATGACTGGTTTTTTGTCATTGCCCACACCTTTGTTCACCATCGACACCTCCATTGTTCTGGAGACGAAAATACATTGTCTCGTAGATGTTTTCACTAGGATTTTGTATGCATAAATGGCATCATGGGGTTGGATGGGTGACAAAGAAGTCATGTTTCCTTCCTTTGCTATGATGTGCCGGCAAAATAACTCTACACCATGATGTGCCTTTATCGCTTTTAATGGTGTTGTCAACGAAGTTTAAGTGTGAGATTTTTTTTCGAATTTTAAGACCATGCAAAACAAAAATTGGGTGTTTGGTTGTGATTTGGGTGTTTGAAGAGCAGAGCCAGCCATCGTTGCCAAGTGTAGGTATCCTACTCCACCTTGATTTGCTGATGTGTTGTGTAGAAAACTATGTGCGTACTTTATGAAATGATTGCATGCGGATATTTATTATCTGGTAGTTTGATTTTTTGCTACTAGTTTTGTTTTTGAATCTTTTGATTTTTATAAACTTTTGTCTGCCATTTCAAATGTTGGGTCAAGGAAAAACCCTACATCTGGAGAACAAAATCACTAGAGAGAAAACCTACAATATGTATGATGAAAAAGCTTCGCAATCTCCACATTTTTCGGACATACAATATTAATGGTAAACATTGAAAAATGTCAAAATTATTCTATTGAAAAATCTCTCAAAATCCGCATTTTCACATATATACATACATTTATAGTTGCCACATATCAACATTTCCATTACAACCATCTTCACAATGCCAATTAGAATCATATTCTTGGAAAGTGTAATCGCCTAAATCAAGCAGGTACCCTCCACAACCTTCACATTATCAAAGACGTAACATTCCCCTCCATAACCCTAAAATTAAAAGAAAATAATTTTAAAAAAATATAGACTGAGCTTAGACGGGACGTTTGAATGCAATAATTTATCGTCCCAAAGCATCCACCGTATCTTATATTAATAATATCCGTATTGTTTTGCAATCCACGTGGAAAATTAAATGACTTTGATTTTTGCACGATGTGAATGTACTAGGCTTTTTGAACGCCGAAATTCGACTCCGAAGTGCGCTAAAATCATGCTAAAGATGAAAATATTACAAGTGTAGATATCAAGTTTGTTTCTTTCCTCATGTAATGGAATCTAGAGGCCTTTACTTTATTCTAAACTTCGCCGGAGGGCAACAAAATTAACCCCCTTGTACTTGCAAAATGCATGTAAAGGAAAATGCATCCGAGTTCCTATTGGTGTTTGTCTCCCACTTTGAGAATGAGGGGGAGTTTTCATTACCATAAAAGTGCAATCTTGTAAGGATCCCTAAAATAATAGATAGACACAACTTTGGTGGAACTTCCAAGGTGTCAAGAATATTTTAGTGGGGGGCAGAGGAAGCCCATGGACCCAGCATAGTTGAATTTGTAGGAAGGGGTCATTTTCAATGTGTTCAGATGGGCACACAACAAGATCTTACCCGATTCATATGATAAGAGAAGCAAATTAGTGATGGATTTAAGAAAACCAGTCATCATGTTTGTTGTTCCTTTCACTTGAAAGGAACACTATTTGTGAAAGGTATTATAGTTTATTTATTGATTTATCATTCTATCACACTAAAGTTATTGTTATTATACTTATTTTTAATAGTTTTTAAAATATAGAGTATTGTTTTATCTTATATGGGTCTACTGTGTTTATTTTATATTAATTTATGTTGTTGTGAATCATTGTGTTTGTATAATATATTTAGTTTAACTTTAATAATATTGATATTTTGGTCGATTTCAAAAGTTTATGATTTTTTTTTAGTTATCCAAAATATTTTTCATTTTTTACGAGTCTTCAATCTCCCTTTCCAAACCATATTCGTCAATCTTGATATCATTTTCTCTTCCTTCTTTGAAATGGATGGGTATGTATGCCATTTTTTCCACTTTTTTATTCAATCTATTAGAAATTGATATGCATGCCAATATTACCAAATTTGAATTCAAATTCACTTGTAACTATACAAGTGTTGTGATTCGCTTACACACATAAGAATTATTGATTATACAGTTGGAATTGGGATGCTATTATTATTGCATGATAGACATGCTTGCGACTCCAAGATTCTGAATGATTCCATTGTTCTACTATACATAATCATCCCATTAGAGAGCTAATTAGTGGACACTAGTGAGAAAAACTCTAATAAGACTTCAATCCACTTTCTTTGATAATCTAAGTCATGGATTTAACGATTGTAGGCACAAAAAGTTCCAACACACAAACTAAGGTCGTATAAGATAAGACCAAAGCATCATGCAAACCAAAAAATTTAAATTTATATTTCAGACTCTTTTCCATGAGTAAAGTGTAGAAATATACATGTACATGTCAACCTAGGAATAAATATACTCAGATTTAGATAAGACACATAGATATTATAGAAGATAAAAAGAAGGCGAGTAAAGAATCCCATACGAGATAAAATTTGTTTAATGAATGGATTGAATCAATAAGATTCGATGTGCATATATACACATACAATACATTAGATTTACACATAAGGATGTTGACCTTCCTTCATCAATACATTAGGAAAGGGAAATAAGGTGGCCGACATGTCCTAAATAATATAAGACTCGAGAGAACATAACAAATAACGAACTATTATAAGGTCCAAGTCTAGATTACACAAGCTCCAACATCTCCACTTAAGCTTAACTAGAGAGTTAAATCGTCAAAACTAAAGTTACAGTTCTTAGAAGGATGAACCTAAAGTCTAATTTATGCACAAATATGAAGGTATCCTTGAGAAATACCTTGGTGAATATATTTTTTAGTTACGAATATGAAAGCACATGTTTGAAATGTGCTTGAATTCAACCTTACCCTCTTTAAATTATTAGTTGACAAAGTGCTTATGCATATAAATATATTTAATGTGATGATAATGAATACGTTTATGAATCATATGAATGCTGATGAGACTATTGTTATGAATAATAGATGGGTTCTCTTGAGTTACCCCAAGTCGAGAAAAGAGAGTATGAAGACACTTAAGTTAACATGTGGCTTCCTTTGCATTGGAATACTTTTATTTAGCTATGACCATGCACTTTCAAGTACTAACACCCCAAAAACATTAAAATAGTTGTTTCTTGAAAAATAGTGGGTGACAATATTGATTGACTCGAGAATAACTCAAAACTTCATCTACAACAGTTAGTTGCATGGTAGAATTAATTTTTATCTAGCTCCAAAATTTTAGTTCATGAGTGTAGATAGTGGTACAATTACTTGTTTAAGGAATTCCATAGTATTAAACTCACTATAGAAGACTACTTGTTATATTTCCTTTCTTCTCCTTTCTTATGGATGTAAAAACATTAATTTTTGGATTGTAATGTCTCACTCCCTTGGGAATAATTAAGATGAATATCCTTGAGATTTGTTCAAGAAATTTAATTCAAAGGGCATGTCATATGAACTATTTGGGGTGTGTGAAAATTCCCCACAATTGGTGATTTATCATCAGATATGGAAGAAAAAGGGAGCATATGGATTGATGGTACACACATTTTTATTAGACGTACAACCACTTAGTACACCACTTGATCTACATGTTATTGTCAATGCAAAATTAACATGTCTCATATATATAACAAGAGAAATACTTCCCATATATGATCATTATCATTTCATTCATCTTCTACTATGGAACCAACCATCCAACATTAGAGCTTATAGGTACACATATATACAGAACACTGAGCTTGTGAAGATACTACATGAGATGTTGACAAAAGGTATTTTATCATATAGTCAGAGTTCTTATTTATCTCCATTAGTGATGGTGCACAAGAAGTATGACACCTATTTCATTTGTCTATACTACATAAATTTCAAAGATTACTTTTTCAAATATAAGTTTCAAATTCTTTTAATTGATTTTTTTAGATGAGTGTAAGACGGTTATTAAGTACTACAAGATGACTTTGTGTATTTTATATATTGTATAATATTTGTACAATATCTAATGTACATGTATAGTATAGATAAGACAAAAAAGAGAATATGTAAAACTCCTTTAGCCTAAGAAAGGAATATGAAAAACTCCTCTATCCTGGAAAAGGAAGATGAAGGGAATGGAAGGATAAAAATCATCTCTAACTGTACAAAATAATTTCATATCCACGCGGAGGTGGATTGTTGTTGGTTATTGAATTTTGGTTCATAACTATAATAGAAAATCAAGTGTTGTTTTTAATCTCGTACTCTAGCTTGTGTGTTTCCATTTATGTTTTTTCCCATTCTATAGTTTAATGCACAAGTTCCAATCCGTAATAAGAATTAATATATATTCCTATTCCTTATACTCAAACATTAGTGTGTCCCAATGAGATATTTGAAGGACTGGTCCTAATAATGGCTTTTTTTCTTGAACCTAAATTTTTTAAGATGAATACTGAGACAAATAGATGTGGAGAGATGGTTAGAGGAAAATATGAACCATTTTTCAGAAAATGAAGTGGTTGTAACAATGTTTATTGCAAAGAAGATAAAACTAGACCATATATATGGTGATATCTATGAAATATTTTGGTGTGATATTTTGAAATAACTAGATGGACAATTGATGAGGATCGTCAATCCTAAAAAAATTAAAGAATGTCAATCCAGGGGTGGTGTCTAAAGGTTGTATGCAAAAAGAGAGAGAACTATTGGTAAATGGTCCCTTCTACCTAAATCGAAACTTACAAAATTAAAACACACTTGCAGGAATTGAAACACGCTTGCTTGAAAGGAAACACACTTTCTATGAATTTTAAAAGAACACTTTCATGAAATTAAATTCACATTGCACAAAATTAAAACACACTTTTCAGGAAGGGAAACACACTTGCAAGAAAGGAAATTGCAGAATTAACAATAAACACATAAAAGACTTGCATGTTTACAACAGACTGTACATCAAAAGGATAATTACATGGTACAAAGAGAAAAATAAAACAAAAATAATTACAGAACAAGAAAAAAAACATAAATATACATGCCCATCTTCTTGGAATGAGTGGTCGGCTCATTCCTAGGAAGAGGATTTTAATCAATACATATTTACAAAATGTATAGAATGGAATCTTAGATTGAATTGATTAGAAAAATGGTGATTACATTAAATGGTGTGGGAGGTTTCACTTATAATTCCATGCTTCTAAACACCTACTTATTTTAAAGAATACATCTTTATCAACTAAGATTCTAATCTATCTAAAAAACATCAATCTCCACAAAATATGGAGATAGCTTATCTACCAATCCAACTGTTTTATTGATAATCCAAATGAATATTGATTCTTATTTATTTTAAAAATAATAAAATACTTATAGAAATATCTATTTTTAGAATGAATTCCAAAAATAGATCACAATACCACCCTTGGAATTATGCTCATCTCTGCAATTTTAGTATTCATCCTAATAGCTCTAATAGCCAACTCTGAAGCAACCCAAAGAGACTCTGAAGCATCCCAAAGAGACTCTGAAGCAACCTAAAGAGACTCCAAAACAATCCAAAGAGAATCTGAAGCGAGCTGAGACATTTTGAAGTGAGCTAAGATAATCCTAAATGAGGTGAGATAATCTGAAGCAAGCTAAGGCAGAACATTACGAAGCTAATGAAATGATGAAATAAAAATCTCTAGAGATGATATGTGATATTTTGAAGATCTTCCAAGGTTGGATGTAGCTGGTGCTTAATTCTCACAATTCCTTATTCCATAATTATAGAAAAATATGAACTGCATATGCACAAATTGATATCTTTTTCCCAATAATCATTAGAAATAGCTAACAAAAAGATAACAATAAATTCTACAGAAATAAACATGATATATACTCTCTATTTCATCCTGAATAAACCATAAGTTTAAATATTACACTTAGATCCAATGTAAATATGCAAGGAAAAAGAATGCCAAATCTTGTATAAAATGGGCCATTTCTTGGGCTCATCAACGGTTGTTATTATTAAATAATTATTGTTTCAAAAAAAATAGCTAAAGAAGAGTATGTGTGTAATTAAGAGAAGCTTGAAAAGTTTCTATAATTGGACATGAAGTGGACTAGAGTTATAAAATATTGGTTTTAAAAAATTATAGCCAACGTACATAAATAAAACAAATGTGCAAATTTGTTATTCTTTTGATTACATACAAGAATGGTTCCTTTGTGGATTATGAAGAAATATTATTAACTAGTTACCCATAACGGTGAAGTTGTTGGCTATTTAAAATTCTATAGTGTAAATTCCTCTCGACATGGAGGAGTGGGGTAGGAAACATAGGAATGCAATCCCAGAAGAGGGGAGATGAAGGGGAAAGCGATGAAAATGCAGAGAATCTCAAAAAGGTCCAAAAATGATAAAAAGAAGAAAATATAAAGTTAGAAAAGATACAAAGTGAAACGAGGCATCACAAAAATAAGGTGGTACAATTACTATGATGGGATATCCTAAGATAGCTACAATTAATAGTAAAGTATGCAAAGTGAATTATGAAGGACAAAAGGAGTATCTATAAAAGATAGAAGACGAAAGGGATGAGAAAAAAAAGAGTGACCAAGAGGGTATATGAGAAGATATAGACCTTGATAGAAGGATATAGGAAAGAGAATAAGAAGTCGCGGAAGAGGAAGAGGAAAAGAGGAATAAGGAATTGGAAATAGTTAGTATTATATTTGGAATGCAGTTGAAAATACATGGGAATAGAGACACACTTAGAGATCTTGGAATTACGAAGAAAAGGAGAGAAAAATTTAACTTAGGAATTCAAAGTAGGATCCATACATGCTCGAAAAATAAGAGGTTACCCATCCTCTAAGATGTACATCCTTGGAACTAGCCTAAAAAATAATTATGTGGGATTTTGTAAGTGACACATAGAAGATTTGAAATTTTTCAAGAAATTAGAGAACAAGAAATATTGAAATAAATAAGGGAAAAAATAAGTAGTGTTTGCAAGAATAATTGAATTCATTACCAAAAAATATAGAGATATAAGACCCCAAGAAGGATATAGAAATTACTCTTGGTAAGAAACCTTTTCACATTTTCTTTCCTAGTTCTAATGATATAAACAATGGAAATTATAGTTATAATATCTCAATGATTCCAAAAAATAGAGTGAATTTCCTTGATTCCATAGATTCTAGCACTAGTTCATGTAATTATGAAACTATGTGTGCAAGTGTGAATATGGGCACAAGTAGTAATTATCAAATTGCAAAAGCTAACTAGAACCGTGATAATAATCAACCACCACTAGGAGAAAATCATCTAATTAGAGGAAGATTGGTGCATGTTGCTAAATTCCTTTCGTGAATTTACAATTGTATAATGGGTTCTCTGACTCAGAGAATTATTTTTTGACTTATGATATAAAATTGGAGTGAAGGGGATGATTACTGATGTAACAAAATTTATGACCTTAAAGAAACTTTGCATGAAAGAGCTCTAGAATTTGTATATATTGTGAATTTGAGCGTACCCTCATTCAAGGATGTGCAAGATGCTTTAGTTAAAGAATTCAAAATAATTATACTTGTGTGAGACAAAATATACATGACCTAAAGGAGATAAAATATAAATTTAGAAAATTAATCTTGGAGCATGATATCTAGTTCTATAATGCTATGTGTAGACACCTGTAGTTTGATCAAAGCACTATTATTCCTAATATTGCACTAACCATTCTCCTTCTTGCAAATTGCTCACATACCGTCAGTTAGACCTATCTAATTCCCCTCTTACGACACCCTTCTCATTCGTATTCCTCCTATAATCATCTTATTGGGCTAATATCTCTCTTATTAGCTAAACATTATTCCTTTCAACCATTCAGGACCTCCCTAGTTCTCTCTGAACCACTTCTGCGAGCTTCTTAGGCTATCTATCAGTCACAAATGGTTATCCATACCTCTCCCAACTCTTAGTGAGTTTCTAATCACTTGCTAATCAAGTTTAACTAGCCTAAACCTTAGTTAACTAGCCTAAACCAAGCTTAACTAAGCCTAAAGTAGGTTTATCCTAATATAATCTAAAAGTGCTTTTTGAGCTTTAGTCCCACATGCACTCAAATCTTCCACTTTTCCACATGAAAAACTATAAATAGCCCACTTCCCCCTCTCATTTACAAGAAAAATTCTTCCCTCTGACATAAACTATAGCATTATTGCTAGGATTAGGAGTTTTATTTCATATTAATGAGCTATTTGCTTTATCCATTGCTGCTCACCACACACCATTGAGTAAATGGGAAAAACCATTGGCCTTGAAGCCATTAATGGTGAGCTCCCATTCTCTTAAGCACAAACTAATTGCTTAGATCCTTATTAGGCTAATTTATTTAAGCTTTCAAGAATAGAGGGTAATTATATTTGTTAAGTTTTCTTGTTTGCTTCAAAGTTAAGGTATGCAAAATAGGGATCCTTGTTTACTTCTTATCTGATGGTCCATTGATCGGTTTTTCACAAAGCTTTAGGGTTCTTGAGTGTTCTTACCCCATTCCATATCTTTTGCAACCTTTCTTTGAACACATTTGGCACGCTCGGTGGGAGCTTGGTCCATCCTCCATTAATGGAGGTCTTTTAAGCTTTTCAAAGTTCACTTACATGTTTTCTAGGAGAAACAACTTGTTATTTTCTTGTTTCCATTTCTAAAAAAAGTTAAATAATCATTGTTCATATATATTTTGTGGGTTTGAACTAGAAATAGGATTCTTTAACTAACCTCTAACCTATTTGCTTCTCACAAAAAAATTAATTAAGTGACTTTTGCAAGTTTTTTAGGGGGTACGCGCAAGTGTCTGTTAGGTTGTGGAGCTTGTTTTCATGTGAGAAAGTGTTGAAGACTATACACTAAGAGTACTTTACACTTTCCATAGTTGTCTCACTGGGGTTCGGGGGTACATACCCTAAGATTTTTTTTTTGGCCTTAAAACGTGCCTGATATACTGGGAAATGTTATTTTCTCATATGGGCAGGATTTTTGACCCATTGGTTTATGGGACGGTTTTGGCCCATGGTTTTGATACCCACGGTTTTGTAAAACTACTTAAGCAGTTGTCTACTTATGTGGTTTTGTGCATATGGTAGGGTTAATGTAACATTGCAGATGTGTTTTGAATTCGGGTGTGAATTCTATAGAGTTTGTTGAGCGTAGCTCCAAACAAATCTGGGTATTGTATTGAGAGCGTGGTGGCTTGTAACAAAATATGAGCAATTGATTCTTGGTGGACATAGCCCAAATTGGGTGAACCACATTAAATACTCTCTCTTTGTGTTGTGTTATTTTATTCTACACTTTTATTTGAGATCTGTAATATTTTATGCATATTAGTTTCTACTGTTGCGATTCTGTGAGGGATTATTCCGCATATTTTATCCCTCATTTCCTAACAATGTCTTGAAGCAGGGCATCTCTTTCGATACCATAGAACTGGCGTCAAGATAGCCACATATCCGTTTATCGTACTACTGGTTGAAACACATTTTAGAACAGGCCGTGTATCTGTTGAACCATCGGTGTCTCCGTCAACCATTGAGCATCTCTGAGTCTCTGAACACGTTGGTGTCTGCTATCATACTATGTTTTCTGACATTTTTACCTGTAGGCATACCTGTTGAACAAAGAGAACACATGTAAAAACCCTAGCGTACCTATTTGACAGGCCCATGTAGGTGTTTGTACCCCCTATCATTTCTTCCTGCCACGCGTCTCCATTGGCTGGGGCACGTTGATGTCATTTTAGGTGCGCAGGCGTCTGTGTTAAAACTTGAAAAAAATTTCGCAAGCTGTAAGATAATTTTTTTCCTAAAGTTTTTTGAGGTTTTTAAGGACTAACAAAGCAAGTGCAAGGTGTTAAATAATTGTTTAAACTAGCATAAGTGTTTTTATTCCTTCACTAAAACAAGGTTTGTAATATGTGTATGCTTTCTCCTCGTATCGTCTAGGTGATCTTGGAGATCAAAAACACTTATGCAACCTTTTGTTGCATTTAAAAACACTTGTCTTATACTTTTAAACAAAAAAATACTTTCCATATAAATGGTTTTTAGTGGAATTTTCACATTGCGTATGCTCTTCCTTTGCACCTTTTGGTGATCTTGGGAATTAAAAGAAACGTGTGAATTCTCATTCCTGATATCTATATTAAATGGAAAATTACTAACTCGTCGCATGCAGGACCTAACACTTGTCAAATAAAGGCATCAAAACAAAACAAAATCCACTAATACACATGTTTAGAGGTAGGTTGCCAAATAGTGTGCTCTTTAAAACCACATTAAGTTAAGCAAGATAAAAAACACACCATTTCCCTTCACACTATATTACAAATTTTGAAAAAGGGTACATCCCTATCCGCTCAACTGGAACATAATCCCTTTGGCATAAACACCTTAAACTACAACAATGGGGGTGGTTCCAGGAACCCTAAAGTAATCCACCACTAAGTAACCTCGTGGATGAAAAAGGAAGCGCTCCGCTTACCCACTTGACTTGTTTTTCATTGCGAGTTAGAGTTACAAGTTGTCTGTATTGCGACCCCAGTGATGGTATAACTGAACACACTAGTTACTCATTGTATCAGAAGGGGGTAAATTAAAGCCAAGATACTCCTAAATTAGTTAGTGTGACTTTTTGGGTAAATTGAGCTCACTCCTAGAAAACTTATGACACCTAGTTGAGAGATCTTATTAGGGAGCCATTGTCTTGGAGCCCACTTTGTCAGTCCATTACTACGTCAAACCATCATGAAGTGATGACTTACTTGGAGTCTAAAGCCTTTTTTCGAATAAGGAAAAAATTCCACTTAAGTTTGATCTACATGTCTTTCATCATGAAAATTAAACGTTGTCTCACTTATCTTATCTTCTTTCTTTCCTTCGGATGAGGTGAAGCTCTACCCAAGTGGTGCTTAGTTTATTTTTCATCTTTTTATACCCTTGTATTCTCACTGCCCACTTTTGGGGTGAGAAGAAGGCATATGTCACGCGTCTTATTAAAGACAGTACTCACTGCTTTTTTTTCTGTTTACGCCCATCCATGTTTACGACTGGTTTGTTAAACCGCAAGTATGTTTTCATGTCTTTGATAATCCTTTGATCTTGATTTCAAGATCATCTTCGCTTCAGCAAGTTTGGTTCATCATTTTTCTTTTCTTGAGTTGATAGTTTTTCTTGAATCTTAGTCGCACAGTTTTGGTACTTACGTCGTGTTTTCAATCTCGTGAGAACTGGATATAAGTCCCTTTATTGTGCAGTTACACTGCTCAGACAACTAGAAACTTCTTGTTATACTCTACTTAGTTTCAATTTTGACTTCATCTAAGTCTTTTGAAAGTGTCGATATCGCATTATGTATATCATAATAACATCATCTTGATACTAACACCTTGCTTGCTCAGTTAATGTATCAGGATAGTGTTGTCACATTATACACATTCGTAACTTCCATTTTTTAAAAAAAATAGCTTTCACCGGCATTTTAAACTAGTTTTAGTATACTTTGTCAAGATATTGCATCAATACCACTTCAATATTTAGGCCTTGTTAGATTTTTAACTTGACATACGCATTGATATGATATTGTCACTATTTGTGTTTAGGGTATAGGCTTGGCACAATGATAAATTCAAGTGATCATTACATTTAAGTGTTCATATGAGTGTTTCTTTGACAAAAATAACTACATATCATTACTTTTAGAACACACTGTGACATTTTGAACATCATCTCGAATGATTTGCAAAAACACCACATTTAGGATTTACTTTAGCTTCATATAAACATTGACTAGTGATGCCCAAAATCACAAGGATGGCATCCAAATCAAATGATCATGACTTAGGAGAAAACCCTTTTGAGACCTTCCCATTTAGCGACCACAAATTAACACCTCTCTTTTCACAAGTTAAGGACACAGAGCTGTTAATTGACCACAGTGGAGAAGAGTCAGAATCTTCTGGAGAGCAACAAAAATTAGACCTAAGAAGATTCAATGAACTCCTATATTATAATAGAGACCAGGTACTCGCAAGAGACCTGTAATTAGGAGCTAAAATTCCACACAAATTCAAAGTAGACCAAGATCATCAATCACAAAATAGAAGAACAAGTATCGCTCCTAGGAATAGATAACCCCTTCGATACGGGGTACGCCTTCACTTCTAGACAACATCATACCACTGTTGAAGGAGGCCTGGAACAATGACCTTATTACAAAGCTTCACGTAAAGTGAAGATTGAGCACAAAGCCTTGCATCCTCCCAAGTTTTATGAAGAAGAGGATCCTTGAGTTGAAGAGGAAATCCTTCAAAAATAGAGCTTGAAGCTGAGTCAGAAATTAGCAAACCTAGGATCTTCAAGAAAAAAATGTATACAAAGACAAAGACAATGAAATCTAGCGAATTCCACTTTGATCCAAATACTGGAACTACCTTTAAGGTGGCTAAGGCACAAAGGCCAATGTCACCTACCAAAGAACAAATCATTCAAAAAGAGTTATAATCAATGAAAGAAACACTTACTACGTTATAAGAGGGAAATGTAGACCATAGAAGGAAATACTTATATGAGGTACTGTGCCCTTACCCATTCAATAAGGACATGTTATGGAAACCCTTCCCAAAACATTTTATTGTTCCCAAATTCGATAAGTATAAGTGCAAGAATGATCCTCATAATCACATAAAATACTTTTATATGGCTTGCTAAGAGGTCGCATACAGTGATAACTTCTTAATATGACTCTTCCCTCGCAGCCTAGGAGCACTGGGATTGGAATGGTTTTATAGCATACCCAAGGGCTCCATTACAACATGGCCCACATTAGCAAAAATATTTGTACGAAATTACTCCTATAACATGGAAAATGATATCACAATGAATTACCTCTGTAATGTAAAGAAAAAACCCAATGAGACCTTTGTATGCTTTTTACAATGATGGTGAGGGTTGGCAAGTAATTTCCCTTGTATATTACCAGAAAAATAGCTAGTGAGCATATTTGTTCCTAACTTAAACCCATAAATAGCCTTCCATTTATAGATGCATTGTGGCTCAAACTTGAAGTTGTAGAGAAAGGTGTTCAAATCAAGAAATCCCTCATTGCAAAGGGTACGCTTAAACCGGTTGTTAAAGAAAAACATGAATCCAAATCCATAGACAAACCAAATTTCTTCAATACAAAAACATGTCATTGGTAATGGCATTACAGAATCCAAAAGAGTCCAAGCCATGCAGATGGGCCCACTTTTAAAGCTCTCACAAGGACCTCTTCCCAAGGCACCCACTAAACGTACGTTTACACCATTAATAGAATCCCTATTTTCCATACTAAAACATTTAGATAACGTAAACATGGTGGAATATCCAACATCAACAATACTATACCCAAAAGATGCTCCAAAACCTGGTTGGTTCAAAGACCATGAGTACTGCGAATTCCACCATGTTAAAGGACACAAAATAGATAGGTTCTTAAGACTGCATCATTACATACAAGACCTCATTTGAGAGGGTAAAATTGTCATAGATTCTCCCCCTGATTCAGGACAATGTCCAAATGTGAAAATGGGTATCTACAAAGATCCTTTCCCTAATCATGTAGATAAAAATAAAAGGAAGCTAGATCACACACAAGCTTCCAATGACTATAGGACTACCGCTTATATTTACCCTACTAATGATAGACCCTTCGATTCCCTCATAGGATGTATCCTTTCATCTGATAAATATGTCAACACTATTAGGATCTTAGAAAAGAGTTTTACAGTAGGGACGAGACATGTTCACTTAATCATACCCAATCCCCTACCTATTCCGTAGGAAGGTCAGTATAATTTGATAGACCAGTTAGAGAAAACACCTGCTAGGATATCAATTTTAGATCTCCTCAAAATCTCTACTACCCACAAGAACATACTGTATAAAACATTACAAAATTCAGGAGTATCTACAGATGTTGATCCCATGTGCCTACAGGCCATGATTATGCACCTTAACTCTAATGATCATATTAATTTTGATCACACCGCAATCCCGCATAACAACCCAGAGCACAACTTACCTTTATACCTAGAAGTGGTTGTTACCCATCGTAAAATCAAGAGGGTACTTTTGGATGGTGGATCTGGTGTAATTATTTGTACTTTAAATCTGGTCAGGAAGCTAGGCCATTCATAAATGGATCTAGGGGCCAAGACTATCACGATCACAACCTATGACAATGAAGAACGAGAATCAACGAGTACTATAGTAGTTCCCATGGAAGTATGGTCAACTTGTCATGACACAAAATTCCATGTCCTTGACTTGGACCTTCCATATAATATACTCCTAGGGTGCTCGTGGATCCATGCCATGCAAGCCATTCCATTGACTTTCCATTAGTGTAGCAAGCTATGTCATTAAGGTCAAGTAGTTACCATTCTGGGTGACCCGGAACCATTTACACATTGTAAGGCATTGCACAATTTTTCTTGTGTAACTTATGAATTTCCTTCTACGGATGTTTTTATCCCCCTACAAATAGAGGCTATCAAGAAACAAGTGGATTCAAATTTGCTTACACCTTGTAATCAATATATTCCTTCGTTGGTCAACCCTTTTTCCTCATGGGAGGTAACGTCGGCAAAATATGGCCTAGGCGAGCCATTCACTCTTGAACATGATTTTTTGATATCATATTTATCAGTATCTCCCTAAACATGGGGTAAACCTTATTTTTTATTTCAAGAGTACTTGGGAGAAGTGTTCTAAACCATTGGAAAAGTTTTCCCTAGCGGTCTCCTATCTGAGGAGAAGATGATAGAAGATCCTGCCAGCGGAGTGTCGAAAGGTACCATGGCTTCATGCAATCATGCTCCCCAGTATATTAAAAGTCACCACATGATGTTCGTGAGATTGAAGCCACCTCTTTTGAATGTGAGGACAACCCATATCATTTTGATAGCGACATAGATTTCCAGTGTAGCCTTTACGAGGACCTTTCCTCCACTAACCTATTATCTTATTCAGTTGTTCTTACCTTATCTGGATCCAACCCTCTAACCAATTACCAAATAACCCTTATGTATCCCGAACTTATAGATTGGGATCAACAACTTCATGTGCCACTAGAATTCTTTGAAAATGATGAGGCATTTACAGATTTCACGGGACTTAGGGATTCTATTCCAACTGGAGATCACAAAAAGGATTTACAATTCAACTAAACACCTGTGCATACTTCGGGGAAGATGCAGAGGTGTGTGGATGTTTGAATAAAAAGGTATTAAAAAGGAGTAAAAAATGTCAGAGAAACCTTGCAGAAAAGATAAACGGAAGTATCATAGTGATAAGATCTTTGAAACACTCATAGATAAGCAGAATGAAGAGTCTGTGGATGAAGTGGTTTAACCATTTAAAGATGATCCTGAGCTACCGAAGGAGGTTGATCTTACTCTTCCCTTTGATCCTACATGGATGGAAGATGCTTCTAAAATTATTTTTGAGGAAACAATCAGTGTCACCATTGGCTCAAAAGAGAAACCTAGAATGATAAAGTTAGGAGCTTCACTCTCAACTTAGGAACAAAAGGTCCTTGTAGATCTCTCAAGAGAATATGCAGATATATTCGCATGGACATACACAAATATGTCTAGTTTGGATCTAGAATTAGTCGTACATAACGTTGTTGTGCACCCAGATGCCAAACCCATCAAGAAAAAGTTAAGAAATATGCACCCTAAAGTTGCACTCCTTGTCAAAGAAGAACTAGAAAAAATGTTAGCTGTTGACTTCATTAAGCCCATCGACTATTCAGAATGGATATCTAACATAGTCCCTGTGTAGAAGAAACCTGTTGGGATAAGAATCTACACTGATTTCTGTGACATCAATAAAACATGTCCTAAGGATGACTTCCCCTTTCCTAACATTGATATGATTATGGATTCCACCATTGGTTATGAAATGTTGTCCTTAATGGATGGATTTTTTGGTTATAACTAGATTTGGATTGCAGAAGAGGACCAACATAAGATGGCCTTCATCACTCCTTGGGGAACGTTCTATTACACAGTCATGCCTTTCAGACTCAAGAATGACGGGGCCACCTATTAGCATGCAATGATTTTCATCTTCCATGACATGATGAATGACATCATGGAAGATTATGTTGATGCCATCCTAGCCAAATCTAAAAGCAGAAGAGAGCACCCTGAAGTGATGAGACGTATTTTTCAGCATCTCCAAGATTATAAGGTTCACTTGATTCCTAAGAAGTGTGTCTTTGGCGTTTTGTTAGAAAAAATCCTAGGTTTCATTGTTTCACAAAGAGGGATAGAAGTGGACCATGCAAAGGTTACGAATATCATAGAAATGCCACCACCTACCACTCTCAAACAACTGAGGAGTCTATAAGGGAAAATTCAGGTAATCCATCATTTTATTTAACAACTTGTGGATAAGTGCCACCCATTTACGCATCTACTAAAGAAGGATATTACATTCAATTGGGGACCAGATTGTCAAAAATTATTTGCATTACTAAAAAAATACCTTATTAACCCACTTGTACTCATGTCACCTACCACAGGCTAACCTCTCCTCTTATACATCTCTGTTACCCAGTTTGCTATTGGTGCACTACTTGCCCAATATGATCTAGACCACAAAGAAAGGGTGGTTTCATACCTCAGTCACAATCTGATTTCCTACAAACTGAATTACTCGCGGATTGAAAAATCCTTCATGGTGGTTATCTTCACCTTTCAAAAACTTTTCCATTATCTCCTTAATAATAAAAAACAAACTAATATCCAAAGTTGACCCTCTTAAGTATCTTTTATCCAAACCTGCCCTCACGGGCCGAATGGCTAATTAGATCATTCTCCTAAGAGAATTTGATATTGAGTTTGTAAATCAAAAGTCCTTGAAAGGACACGTATTGGCTGATTAGGTAGCAGAAGATCCTCTAACAAGGATGGAAACTTTGTGTCTAGATCTATCGGATGCATCTATGATGTACATTGAAGAGTCTATAGGGTGGCAGGTCCATTTTGATGGATCATTCACCTTCCACGGATCTGCAACAAGAGTGGTGCTCATCACTCCCATAGGGGAGGTCATACTAAGAGCATTCCATTTGGGATTCCCTTGGACTAATAACATTATGTAGTATGAGGCACTCATATTTGGCCTCAAGCTAGCTATTACTTGGAATATTAGACGGTTGCGAGCCATTAGAGACTCCCAACTTATCATTAAACAGGTTAATGATGATTACAAGGTTAAGGATGAGAAAATTATTCCATACAAGAAAATGGTTGAAACCTTGAAGGAATACTTTACACATATCATATTTGAACAAAATCTAAGGTCACATAATAGATCAGTAGATGTTATGGATACAATTCGATCATTATTGTGCATTCTACCTCAGGAAAGTAAAATTCCTTTATTTGTAGAGCATCTATGAATGCCCACATATGATATGTCAGATTCATGTTTGGCATTCGAAGTTTTTGATTCATTATCCCCCTGGTATGAACCTATCTTTCGATACCTATAAGATGGCACTTTTTCACCATACATTATCCATTATGAGAAGAAATCCCCTACCCATTGTATAACCTATTATACCCTCCTAGGAGCAACCCTCTATCGTCATGGCTATGACGGGAATATGCTTCACTATTTGGATGTTATTGATTCAATCCACGCTATTAAGGAAGTACATGGTGGTGTTTTTGGAGCACACACTAGTGGTATGGTCTTGGAAAAGAAGCTCTTAAGGGTAGGTTATTATTGGCCCACCATGGAAGAATATTGTTGTAATTTTGTCAAGAAATGTGAGCTATGCCAAAAGTATGGGAACTTGATACATGCACCAGCACAGGATTTACAGCCTATCGCAACACCTTGTACGTTTTCTAAATGGGTCCTGGATCTCATAGGGAAGCTCTATCCTTCTTCTTGAGATGGTCACACTCACATTATCACCGCCACCAAGTATTTTACCAAATGGGTAGAGGCTGTGCCTCTTACTTACATCACTGGTGCCAAATTTCTAAATTCATCATGAACCATCTCATCTGCCATTATGGTATCCCTTCTACCATTATCACTGATAATGGTAAATCCTTAAAAAAAATGGTTAAGACATTGTGTCAATGTTTCCATTTTCAACTCAAGTGGTCTACCCCCTATTACCCCCAAGGTAATGGACAAGCCGAAGCTACCAATAAAACCATTGTACGAATCATGGAGAAAATGGTAAGTAAAATTGGATGTAATTAGCACTTATAGATATATCCCGCCATCTGGGCTTATCGAACTTCCATCCGCACTCCTACTGGTGCAACCCCATGCTCACTAGTCTATGATACTGAAGCCATCATACCCTTGGAAGTGGATCTTCCTTCCCTGAGGATATCTCTCTAAGACTATCTTGATAAAGATGAGGACTATAGAGTAGCTCGGCTAGCAGAGCTAGAGCTGTTGGATGAGAAGTAGATAAGAGCGCTTAATCACCTCAAAGTCTATGAGAATAAAGTATCCATGGGATACAACAAACACATCATTCATCAAGAATTTGATGTAGGTGATCTAGTTCTAAAATAAAATTAAAATAATACCGTCAAAGACATAGAAAAGAAAGGTATTGAGGCCAACTGGCTAGGCCCTTATGTGGTGGTTGTTAAATATAGATCAGGAGAATATAAAATTGCATACTCGGATGGTGAAGAGCTTCCAGAGCCTATGAATTCCATGCAACTCAAGTTTTTCTATGCTTAAGCATGAAGAGAATATCATATAAGAACTAAAAAATAGAAAAACAAAGAAAAAACAAGCAAAACATGAGAAAATGGTAAAGAAAAAGCAGGTCGTCCACATGTGAAAACCATGTAATTGTGGTGTAATGGGTAGGTATTTGAGTGAAAACCAGTTTTTGACGCTTAAGGAGGATCCGTTTTTCACAAGCTACTCTTGCATTAGGATGGGTAACTCTCACCACTTTCTAGGGTTAGTTTCCCTTGCTAGGTCTAGGAACCCTACCAAATCCATCTTGCAAGGCTGTGATCTGTCTTATTTGTTCTTATATCTTCCTAAAATGGGTTTCCTTTGGATAGTACCATCACGTTAGGGGAACCTTCACATTCCACTTCCTCTTACATATGCACGTGGCATTCTACCTTTTGTATATTCCCACATCACACTGGGGGCACCCACACTTCTTTGTCCTTATATATTACTTTCAGAACATGACCTTAGAAAATACAAAAACATTCAGAAAAGGGATGCAAAAAAACCTAAACATTCAGAAAATATCCCTTTTAGGGACAAAGATATGCCAACTTTGCAACATTGTATTAGGGAAACCTTGAAAACAATGTGAACAGTAGCCTTGAAAACTTATCTTTCTAAATAAACCCAAAAACATTAAAAAAACATATATCAATGTTGTCCCACAAAACAAATTAGTACTTAAGGATTGCTTTTAGTTGTTGGTTTATATAGTGTTGATATGTTGAACTTCTCATATTGTGTATTTTTAGGAATAATTTGTTTGCTTACCATAGGTTAAATCTTGTTTAGTTGCAATTATATGTTGCGTTGAATTCATTTTTCTTGTACTAACATTGGTATGACCACATCAATATACCATATGCATCTATTAGGTTTCATTTTACTTACTTAGATTGAATAACAATTTGATATATTTGGTATGTTTAATAAATTCATTTGTTTTGAATTTGTAGTAGTGTTGTGTTATATGGATGCATTTTTTTAGCTTTGTTAACTTTTGCTTGTGTGTCTGTTGCCTACACATTTGTTGGTTATCACATCTATCATCTACCATTCATCACATATAAACATCATCTACTACATCATATATACATAAATGCTAAGTATTACATCATGCATGTATGCTGAGATAATCATCACATATTGTATCATCAGAGGGGGCAAGAGGGGTTACGCATAATCACAAATCTATCCCTCCCCACACCTATATCATCTAGTATCAGTCCCCAGTGCTAGAATAGAAATAAAAAACATCCCATAAAATCCAAAAACATATGATACTATCTTTGGATATATCATCAATGCAAAAAACATGAAACGTAAACATCTCTGAGGATAAAGTATGTCACATACATAAGAGAGAGAGAGAGAGCATACATCATGATATAATCATCTACAGAACATAAATCATCATCATAAGGGCATAATCAAAGCATGACATAACAAAATCATCATCGAATGTCTGAATAATACATGTATAAATGTCTAGATCAAAATAAAGTATACATCATCAATACAATATGCCATCTAAAAAGGGCATGCATCAAAAACCGTGCCTTCATCAAGAGGCATCATCAAAATAATGGTACATACATCAATCAAAATCAGCCTTCATAAGAGACATGTATACATACAATACATATGTATAACAAGTAAAGTGAAAAAATAAACCACAGCTCACACCCTCTCCGGGGCTCCCGAGTCCATGTATCTGAGGGATGGAAGAGTGGTGGCTATGATGGGCCAGCAGCAATGGAGGTACTGCACCATGTTGTTCGGCTAGCTATTGTCCAGTTGGATTATTTGCAAATGATTGTCGAAATTATCTAGCTGAGTGGCCTAACCGCCGTGATATGGAACCTGTCATACTTACACGTAGCTTCTCAAAAGGTGCCACCCGTTGCTATGATGGGATTGCTTTGAAATAGGTGGTCCTATAATACAAGGCCTTTTCGTTGGCCCTCATAACATCCTGAATCATATCAGCATCACCAAAAGCAATGGCTAACTAAACAACAAAACAACTCACTCTCCTACCAATCAACCTCTATCAGCATGGGCTTGTCGCGTGGTGGTAACCTCTCGGTCTCTATCCGTAGTGATGGTCTGCACCTGGGCTTGGGCATGATCCCTCTAAAAAATAAAACCTTGTGGGCCTATGCCTAGGTGTGGTCCTTCTGTGAGACAACCATCTGCACTTGAGTCTGTGACTTATGTAAAAGACTTCGGTATCTAAGCCCCCTGCCCTGCCAATTGGCTAATTTGGTATTGCAAGGCTACACCATCCCCGCCCTGAGTGGCTTGAGCTCTAGCTTGATCTATCTCAGCTGTCAAAACATGTACCTGAGTGTTGGCCTGGTCCCACTCTACTGTAAGGGCATGTACATGTGCCTTGGCCTTATCTCTCTCACCAACCACATGTAACTATACGACTGTTGATGAGGCCATAAATTGACCATAAATTACCATTATGTTTTCCTTCCAAGTTACCTTTAAAAGTGGATTTAAATGTTATTTAGGAACTTATACCTTGTTTAAGATAAAATATAGGATATATATCTTGTTCACTCTTTAAAAATATTTTTTTAATCTATTTTTTTTTACTAATCCTATTGATTATTTGGGAAAAGATACAGTCTTGTGTATGCAGGTCATAAAGGAAAGATAATTCAAGTATTGGGAAAAATGGAAGTGACCATGAATAGTACATCTAAACTCAAATGTGATTTCATATTCTGATTCCTCTTGGAAAATTATGCAAGTTGAAAAAAATAATCATCTTAATCTTAGGTTGCATGCAAAATTTATAGTTGTTTTAGTTAGCTCCAAAACCATTGGAGTTAGCTCCGGAACCTGCAAAGTTAGCTCCAGAACCTGCAACATTAGCTCTGGAACCATTGGAGTTAGCTCCAAAACCTGTAATGTTAGCTCCATAACCATTGGATTTAGCTCAACAAAGTAAATTAGCTTTAGAACCATTGGAGTTATCTCCAGAACCTACATCAATAGAGTAACGTTAGCTCCAGAAACAAAGTTAGCTCAACATTAGCTCTGAACCATTGGAGTTAGCTCTGGAAGAACTTGCATCAATAGAGTAGCGTTAGCTCCTAAACCTACATCAATGGAATGACATCCAAGACCTAAGAGATATTTTTTTAAGGAATTTTGAAAAATTAGAGAATCCAATGGGAAATTGAGAGAGGTTTTTGTTCATATCAATATTTTCAACAATAACCTCATTAATATTTTCTACAGGTTTTACCCATGCAGAGAGGTCTAACTTTTAGTGAGCTACTGTCAGAGGAAAAGCGTATCAAACCAGCACTAAAAGTTCCATAAACAAAAATAGAAAAGTCAAACTAAAAATATGAGAGTGGTTTTTGTTCATAACAATGTATTTAACAAAAACCTCATTCATATTTTCTATAGGATTTACCAATGAAGATAAATATAACTTGTAGTGAACTACAATTCGAGGAAAAAATGTATCAAACAAGCGTTAAAAGTTCAACAGTCAAAAATAGCAAAGTCAAATAGAAAATCAGGGAAAGGTATTTGGTCAAAATAATCTTTTGAGGAAAAACATCCTTCCAAAAATGTAGGAAAATAAAATTATTGTGATTCTTGTTACCAAAAAACAAGGACAAGATTTGGGAGTAAATATTCCTAAAATAAGTAAGATAAGATTTGACTCCAATAATATATCTCTCTCCATATTTTGTGGAGATGGAGATCTTAGTTGTTAGGATTAGAATACATATAAGATTAAATTGTATTTCCTAAAATAAGGAGTTGGTTGGATGCATAAATTATAAATGCAACCTTCCGCACTGAGATATGTAATTCTTTCTCCCAAAAATTATAGATTTTTTCTTTCCTCTCAAATATTCTGTAGTTTTAAAATCTCATAAGTATGATATAAATTCTCTTCCAAGGAATGAGCTGGCCACTCATTTCAATGAAGATAGATCTATGTATTTATGTTTATGTTTATTCATTTCTCTTTAATTTATTTTGTTGTATTGTTTTTATCTTTGTATTGTGAAAATTCAGTTTGTTGTGAACCTACAGGTGTTTCGTTTAATTATCTTTATTTATAATTCAAAAATTTCAATTTATGTAAGTGTGTTTTTAATTCCTACGAGTTTGTTTTCCTTCATGGAAGTTTTATTTATTTTATGTAAACTTTATTTATGCAAGTGTGCCTTTAAATTTCTGCAAGTGTGATTTATTTTATGCAAGTTTGGTTTGTATTTAAAGGATCTACTTTCCAAGATCTTCTTCTCTTAATGCATACACTATTCATACAACAACCTGGATTGACATTATTGATGGTGAGGATTGACGACTGTCATCATTTTGGCGTCGATGTTGGGGACACGGTGTTATTTAGAGATTCAAAGATCTCTAAAAGAATATTCTAGTGACAGTAGAATACCTTTTAGCAAATTATGTTCCAAGAAGTATTTGGTAAGTAGTTTCTTTAGAATTTTATTTCCTGTAAGTAGATTAAAATTTCATTTCTGTAATTAGGAATATTAGATTGTAAATATTTATCTCCCCACAAACTAACACTTTGTATAAGAAAATGAATGTGATGTTTGATCAAGAAGGTATATTGATATGAACAAAGAATTCAGATCTTGGAAATGGTAGAATATGATATTGAATCTAGAACAAGATCCAGTTGATGAAATATCATATGCCATCCTTGATAACCACTTCCATTTCCCCTTTTATTTGCTAACAACTCAATGATCTTGTTACACATAACCTTAGTCAAAATATGGATTATACAGTTCGTAATAATGAAGTGGTAGCATTTCTAATTAACTCTATCCATATTAATGGATTTAAATAGAGCCAAAATAAAAACCCACTCATAATAAATCCACCCATCCAAATTAGTTTTTCATCCCATAATAACATTCAATCCTTGAACCATATCCATTAGAAAAAAATGTTTTCATGTCTTTCAATTTCTTCGTTTATGTATATGTTTATATAACATGAATAAGTAATTATTGTTAGTATCAAGACAAATAATTTATTTTTGCTAACATCCATAGGAATTTCCAAAGGTTTTCTTGGTACCAGCATGCATATTTGTACGCACCAACAGTATCAACCAAGGAGCAGTTTGGAAGGACCCACAAATTCATAATACAATCCATCTCCTAAGATCACTAGTTTGGGCTTTGAAGATTACTATGGTGATTCCGATAATGGACAATTCAAGTTGGGATTTGAAGACCTAGAAATTGTCTACACAATTTTCAGAAATCTTCTTGGAGTTACCAAGTAAATAAAGAGGTTTTTATGAGATCTTGGACATTGCTTCCTATTTTACACAAGTTGTACTTTGATGAATATAGTCTGATGATGGATAATTTTTTTCTCTAATCATTCTCATGTTATCATTTCTAAAAAAAAATTTATTGGAAAACTAGCTTTTTGGCTAATCAAAGGTAAAAAACAATCAAAAAGCTTTGATTGAAAAACTAGCTTGTTGGTCAATAAAAGTTAAAAAAAAAATTTGATTAGAAAACTATCCTACTAGCCAATTAAAGACAAAAAACAAAAGGTGAATCTTCCTCAAAGGCAATCAACTGTTACCTAGTGGCTTTCTTCTCATTACTATTTGACCATGTTAACAATAAGATGATAAATACAACTATAGGTGTGATCAAGTTATTTTGTTATACTATTTTATTTTAAATTTTTTTATTATAGTTAGATCCACTTTTAATATCTCCAGGAAAGCCAAGATAAATTTCATATCTCCCATACTTATATGAAAAATATGTGCACCTCTTTGCAATAAAACTTTTAGAGTCTAATTTATGGGTAGCCATGAATAAACAACATGCATGAAGATATGCATGAGTTTAAGTGTGAGAGATAAGGAGAAGCACAATGTATGCATTTTGATTTTAAATATGAGAAACAGTAGAAGAAGATCCACACAAAAACTTGTTGTAAAAGAAAGGAGATCAAAAGCAACATAAAGGAGATCCACACAAGAACCTACTATAAAATAAAGGAGATCAAAAGTAGCAGAAGGAGATCCACACAAGAACCTGTTGTAAAAGAGAGGAAATTAAAAGTAGCAGAAGGATATCCACACAAGAACCTAATGTAAAAGATATAAAAAATAGCAGAAGGAGATCCACACAAGAACCTGTTATAAAATAAAGGAGAGAAAAAAGAGTAGAATAAGATCCATAAAAGAACGTGTTGTAAAAGAGAAAAAAGCAGGAGATCCACACAAGAACCTGTTGTAAAAGAAAAGAGATAAAAAATAATAGAAGGGATTAAAAAAATCAACAGAGATCCATAAGAACCTGTCATCAATATGAAGAAGAATCTAAGAAGAGGAGATAATAATGTAATGCATGGGGACTTGCATAAGATTAAGTGTGGGGAAATGATGAGGCCATAAATTGGCCATAAATTACAATTATTTTGTCCTTTCAAATTACCTTTGAAAGTAGATTTAAATGTAATTTAGGAACTTATAGTTTGTTGAAGATAGAATATAGGATATGTATCTTCTTCATTCTTTAGAAATATTTTTGTTATCTATTTTGTTGACTAATCCTATTGATTATTTGGGAAAAGATACAAAGTCTTGTGTATGGAGGCCATAAAGGAAAGATAAAGCTAGTATTGGGAAAAATGGAAATGATCATGAACAAGTACATCTAAACTCAAATATTATTTCATATTCAGATTCCTCTTAGAAAATTATGCAAGTTCTAAAAAAGAATCATCTCAATCTGAGGTTACATGTAAATGTTATAGTTTTTTTAGTTAGCTCCAGAACCATTGCAAAGTTAGCTCCAGAACGTTAGCTCTGAACCAAGGAGTTAGCTCTGGAACCTGTAACATTAGCTCCAAAACCATTGGGGTTAGCATCCAAGTAACGTTAGTAACGTTTCCGGAAGCAATGTTAGCAGAACCCAACGTTAGGAACCATTAGTTAGCTCTAGAAAACGTTTCTAGAATTATAAAAGTAAAGTTAGCTCTGGAACCATTGGAGCTATCTCTGGAACCTGCATCAATAGAGTAACGTTATCTCAGGAACCTACATCAACAATGAAATGACAATTTTTTTAGGAATTGTGAAAAATCAGAGAATCCAATGGGAAATATGAGAGAGATTTTGTTTCAAAGCAATATGTTTAACAAAAACCTCATTCATATATTCTATGGGTTTTACCAATGAAGAGAGATCTAACTTTTAGTAAGTTGCAGTCCGAGGAAAAAGTGTATCACACGAGCACTAAAAGTTCTCATAAACAAAAATAGAAAAGTCAAATGAAAAATCTAAGAGATATTTTTTTTCATATAAATGTGTTTAAAAAAACCGCATTCTGATTTTCTACAGGTTTTACCAATGAAGAGAAACCTAACTTTTAGTGAATTTCATTTTGAGGAAAAAGCGTATCAAACAAGCGTCAAAAGTTGAACAATAAAAAATAGCAAAGTCAATTGGAAAATCTAGGAAAGGTATTTGGTCAAAATCATATTTTTGAGGAAAAACATCCTTCCAATAATGTAGGAGAATAAAATCATTGTGATTCTTGTTACAAAAAATCAAGGAGCAGATTTGGGAGTAAATCTTCCTAAAATAAGGAAGATAAGATTTGACTCCAATAATATATCTCTCTCCATATTTTGTGGAGATGGAGATCTTAGTTGTTAGGATTGGAATAAAGATAAGATCAGATTGTATTTCCTAAAATAAGGAGTTGGTTGGATGCATGAAGTATAAATGCAACCTTCCACACTGAGATATGTAATTCTTTCTCCCAAGAAATAAAGATTTGTTCTTTCCTCTCAAATATACCATAGTTTTTAAATCTTGGAAGTATGATATAAATCCTTTTCCAAGGAATGAGATGGCCACTCATTTCAAGGAACATGGATCTATTTATTTATTTTTATATTTATTCATTTCTCTATAATTCATCCTGTTGTATTGTTTTTATCTTTGTATTTTGAAAATTTATTTTGTTATGAACATGAAGGTGTTTCGTTTAATTATGTTTATTTCCAATTCAGCAAGTTTAATTTATGAAATTGTGTTTTTATTTCCAAGAAGTTTTATTTACTTCATGCAAGTTTGATTTATTTCATACAAACTTTATTTCTGCAAGTGTGCCCCTAAATTTCTGCAAGTTTGAATTATTTTATGCAAGTTTGGTTTGTGTTTAGAGGAGATAATTTCCAAAGATATTCTTCTCTTAATGCATACAGACCTTCAGACACCAATCTATATTGATATTATTAATGGCGAGGATCGATGACCCTCATCAACTATTTCCGCATGTAATTGCTATTGTAACACAACCAACTGCCCATAATCACCACCACCCCCTAGAGCATGAGGTGGTGGGCCCTTATGAGGAAGTACTAGCTGTAATGGGGTGTATATCCCCATTGGAATGCCTACTAGAGGAAAATCCATATCTAGTGCATTGGGTGCCTATCTCGGCCTGAGCCTGGGTCCCTGTCTTTGTGGCTACTGTAATAGAGGACCATGTCCCCTATTCCTAACATGATGCTGAACATCAAGACCACCACCATCATCATCATCGTCACCACATCTACCCTCTTCACTGCTGGGAGGCCCCACTAGAGGATCCCTCACACCTACATCATAAGCTACCCTGCGAATAGTCAAACAACATGGAATCACACCATGGTACCATGGCACATACTCAGGTGTGCAACCAGGATCTCTGATTTTCCTCAATGGTACCCATAGCTAGTACCACCTATTAAAATCTAGTCAAGGCCCTACCCCTAGATATTTGTGGCCCCATATCAAAATACTCTCTGGCCATGCAAGCATATCACATATTTGGCCCAGGTACATCCTAGGTAATACCAAACTACCTCTGACACATGTCTACTCTGTAAATCTCATGCATATAGCTGTGGTTTCCCATCATGAAGTGCTCAACAGTCGCAGTGTTGAGCTCTAAGCCATCCTCTGGCCACTGAAAATGTCTATAAGGCCTCCATACCATGGCAGCATGTTATAACTCATCCAACTCATGGAGGTAATTGTAGGCATCTACTATGTGTGGCCACACATCATCCCCAATCAGAACCTAGCCCATAGAAGAAGGCTGCTATAGAGCCCAAACTCTCAAAACACCTAAGGGGCAACCAATATCAATGTGGTCCCACACCCAAATATGTAATAATTTGGCTGGTCCTACTATCTTCTGATGGTAGTAGGTGATCAAATGGATGTCCTAGTATAAGTGTGCTAGAATGCACTAAACCCAAAAGTATGTCTCCCCATCAATCAATCCTCGTATCACTCTGAGGAGGCTGAGTGGAATTGAAGCACCAGTCTTGTCAGGGAGTAGAATTCCACTAAGAAAGGCCATCATATAGACTACCACATGATCAAGGTCTGGGTCCTCGATGTAGCGTGACAATCTAATAGTCATCCCATCACACGGTATCATTGGGACACCATATAGTTCAATGATACACTGATCAATGTCGGGCTGGTGACGAGTATACTGAATAAGATGACCCTAGATGGGGACCCACATGATACGTTATACGTCCTCTAGTGTAATCGTAATCTCTCCAGTTGAGAACCAAAAGAGCTGACTCTCGTTGTGCCACCTCTCAACTACAAGCTGTAAACAGGCCGTGATCCAAGGTAATCTGTGGCATATTGGTCACGTAGGCTAATCTTGTGACGTATAGAAGGATATCCAA
This sequence comes from Taxus chinensis, assembly GCA_019776745.2. Taxonomy (NCBI): domain Eukaryota; kingdom Viridiplantae; phylum Streptophyta; class Pinopsida; order Cupressales; family Taxaceae; genus Taxus; species Taxus chinensis. The sequence goes on from CM034146.1 coordinate 729,651,008, forward strand.
TATTCTTCTATCATCCTCATCGAACTGTGCCTTTATCGCCACCAGCCAGCCGTATCTCTCGCGGGTATGCAGAATGGGAAGTACCCTCTACAAAATAAAAGGGAACGTGTTAGGATCTTATTTTCTATCCACTTCTATCTATTCGTAGCTAGTTTTCTGGTACAATTCTTCTTTCATTCATCTAATATAATAACTTTCACCTTCTTCTACAAACCATCTAGTCTATTTTTCATCTATACTTAGCTATTTTGGTTGCAGGGATAAAATACCTTCTCTCCCTAGTGTGTGTACCTCCACTTCGACACCTACGCGCCTGTCTCGGCACATACACGCCCAATGTGGATATGCCTCTTCTTCGATGCACACACACCCTACCCAACACCTATGCTTCCCCTCCATTCTTTCTATTCTTCCTATCCTACCCAGAATGCATGAACCCCTAGCACAATGTATATGCTCACCCTCCACCATGCACGCGTGTGTGTCCTTATTTTTTCATCTCTGGTGTGAACGCCCCTCTTTTTTTGTGGATACGCAGGTGTGTAGCTATTTTTCAACACATATACGTATGTGTACCTATTTTCTGACAAATGCGCGTGCACACATCTGTTAAAATCAATGCATGCACACACATGCATATGTTGAAAAACATCAAATACTACCCTAAAAGGTGAAAAAATACATTAAATGCAAAATTGACAAAGGAGGGATAGGGCACTCATGTAGGGTCTATCTATTGGGTCTTAAATAAACTCCCAGATGTGATCTTCTTGTCTCTTTCTTCTTGGTAGTCTTGCCATCTCACTCCAAGGCTATCACTCTCACTCATGATAAAAATTCGTAAGAGATCTTCTACAAATGAATTGGTCGTGATTGTTTTATCCCCCAGGTGGGTATATTATGCTTCCGTGATGCCCCTGGGGCATGTTTTCTCTATCGTGATCACTCTAGTACTTCTTCTACTCACCGAGATGATTATTTTCATATCTAAGATGATTATTTTCATACCTAAGGTTATTATTTCTACTTTTTTTTGCACGTAGGAGCACTCGCTGCCACCCTGCGGTCACCTCTTCGACCCAGGATGATTTACGAATATTCTAGGCGACATTTTTATATCATTTATCTTCTATATTTATTTTCTTTTTCCCATCATGATGATTATTTTGATAAAATAATTATTGTTTCTTGTAATTCTTCTTGCCCGGGGCATTTGTTCACTATCTGACACCCTTGCCTTCACCATCACGTAGTTGCACATGCTTTTAGGAGATATTTGATCTCTTATATAAAATTCTTCTAAGAAATCAAAAAATTTCAAAAAAATTGTTAAACCATAAAAAAACCAACAAAAATTTGTATAACTTTGAAAACAGACTAAAATAGGTAATCAACTCATTTACGACTGAAATCTATGTCTCTTATATGGCACTCATCTCATGTCTTGCTGAAATTTTCACATGTTTTGAAACAAAGAATCAAAAATCACCTAACTCTAAAATCATTTTACAAAATATATGTTTATTACTTCTTCTGTACTCTAGGGCACTATCAATTGCCTGGTACTATTTTCATCATACACATCACTTTTTCATTGGACCCCAGTGTCCTCCATCTTTTCCCTCGCATATAGAAATTTCTTGGGGCATCATTTTAAATCCTTGTCATTTATCAAAACATTTGGGACTACATCTCGATAAAAAATTATTTGTGCAACAATCTTGAACGTTGTTGGTCTGAGTGTGTGTAATTGTACATATTTCCCTGTTAAATGAGTTTGTTTACTTCTCGTATTACATTGCATGTATGTATATTACGTGGAGTTGTTTTAGCAAGGGAAGGTTGTTTATATCTTGGCTTTTCATGTCATTTTACGCTTCTGTCATATTCTTACATTTTAATAAGGGCCGATGATGAGGATTCTAAGCAAAATGATGATTACAAAAATGTTTGCACTGGTTTGTGGATAACTCAATATGCCTCTTTCTTATCGTTCTCTAATATTGTATTCACACTCTTCTTTCTTGTCTTCTCTTTTCAATCTTTGATCTATTTCTTCCATCACCCAATCGACGCTCAAGGGGGCATCCCTTAGCCAACTAATTTTTCTTCTACCCCTTCAAAAAAATTCATTTTCTTATGTTTGTCTACTTTCTTTGAAGTGACGTATCTTACGTCACCTCAAAGAGGGGCAAATGTAGACTCCTGTAGTTTGATCAAAGCAACATTATTCCTAATATTGCACTAACCATTCTCCTTCTTGCAAATTGGTGACATACCATTAGTTAGACCTATCTAATTCCCCTCTTATGACACCCTTCTCAGTCATATTCCTCCTATAATCAGCTTATTGGGCTAATGTCTCTCTTATTAGCTAAACATTCTTCCTTTTGACCATTTAGGACCTCCCTAGTTCTCTTTGAACCACTTCCGCGAGCTTCCTAGGCTATCTATCAGTCAAAAATAGTTATTCAAACCCCTCCCAACTCTCAGTGAGTCTCTAATCACTTGTTAATTAAGTTTAACTAGCCTAAACCCTAGTTAACTAGCCTAAAACAAGCTTAACTAAGCCTAAAGCATTTTATCCTAATCTAATCTAAAAGTTCTTTTTTGAGATTTAGTCCCACAAGCACCCAAATCTCCCACTTTCCCAAATGAAAAAAAATAAATAGCCCACTACCCCACTCTCATTTACAAGAACACTTCTTCCCTCTTACATAAACTATAGTATTCTTGCTAGGATTAGGAGTTTTATTTCATTTTATTGAGCTATTTTTTTAATCCATTATAGCTCACCACACACCATTGAGTAAATGGGAATAATCATTGGCCTTGAAGCCATTAATGGTGAGTTCCCTTTCTCTTAAGCACAAACCGATTTCTTAGATCCTTATTAGGCTCGTTTATTTAAGTTTTCAAGAATAGAGGGTAATTATATTTGTTAAGTTTTCTTGTTTGCTTCAAAGTTAATGTATGCAAAACATGGATCCTTGTTTACTTCTTATCTGATGGTCCATTGATCGGTTTTGCACAAATATTTGGGGTTATTAAGTGTTCTTACCCCATTCCATAGCTTTTAAAACCTTTCTTTGAACACACTATGAACAAGAATAACTTCAATTTTGATGAAATGAGTAAGGATAATTAATTTTTTGAAGGAGTGTGGTAATTTTTTGTATTGCATAAAATATTTTCCATACAAAATTGCAGGCTATAGAGGTTATGATAATAGTTGAAAATATTAAATATTATGGGGAAAACATAATCATTAATTCATAAATCTCCCAATTCAAATTTCCAATCTCAAAAATCAAATTCCCTTCTTTTCATTAATCAATACTTATCCTAAACATCAAAATCATCTCATGAAATTACTTTTTGAAACAAATATACCCTCATCACTATATTTGGAGAAATACTCCCTCTTACATGGTTCAAATGAAAACATACTTCACTAATGCAAAGAGCTTACATTCTAAAAATATCAAACAATTAATCAATATTTATCTCTTCATTTTATAATCAAATCTATGTTTCTAAATAAGATTCTCTTATTAATATACAATCTTCCTCTTTTTTATCTCATTTGAAATTGATAGTGTGCAAGTCAAGTGAGACCTCATCAATGAAGGATAAAGAACATGTGTCATTTTTTTATAATTTATCAAATATCTTAGTTACTCTAGTGATAATATCAAATCTACTCCTATCACATGTCAATGATATGACCAAAGGCATATTCCCTTAATGGGATGCATTTTATTACACATCACCACACCTCCTCATTTTTTCTCTTTCTTACAACATTGTTCTTATTTGACCATGGACACATCAAATGCATATAATCACAAAATAAAATTATAAATGTGTAAAATTCCCCTACCTAGGTTCTGTTTTTAATTCTAACAACACAAATCTATAAAATTCTTTCTCTCAAGGAAATTCCTTGTGCCCCATTTCAAGAGTATAGACATTTTAACTATCTCGTCAATTCTCTATGAGGATATAACATGAATCTTGAAATAATTAGGAATCTAGTACATAACCTATTCAACTCATATAATGATGATCCAAATAGAATCAATCATAAAATCAAAACTACTGATCTTGCTAATTCTATCATTTCTTAGTTGCCCTTTCTTTATGAACTCATTCTTTGAAGAAGGTTATTGATGCAATTCCAATCAATTTTTCTTATTATTTTCTTGCTTGTAAGGAATTTCCTTATTCACCACCTACCAAAAGTTGTTTAATTTATTCATATTGAAATCACCACCCCCAAGTATGATGACATTTATTCACTTGATGATCCATTCTTATTTTTCTATGCATAAGCTAAGGATGCGAAAATCCATTAATATAAACAATCGTTATGCACTTCTCTATCTTATCCAAAATATCTACAAGCATCCTTCAATCATGGTATTAATTTCATCCACCTCTAAGAAGTTATATTAAATTTCAAATACTTTTATCTTGAGGAGGATGATCATAGTAGTGATTTTATGCATGCTAAGGAATTTAGAATAAATTAAACAAAGGACTTAATACCAAGTAAATTCTAGCCTATTTCATTAAACAAATACATAAAGATAAAGCATGTGAAAAATCTAAATAACTTTCAAAAAAGTTTTTAAAAAAGAATGCAAACCTCCCTTCATCATGTGGATGTGCTTTTGATATGTGGGTATTCCTTACAAGCTAAATGCAAGCCATGAACAATCAAGGAAAAAGTGATAAAGGAAGAAATATCCTGAAAATGGCACAAAATCTATGTTTAAATCTTATCTTACTACCTTAGAAAATAATGAGTAATCTCAATTTGGAAAGCCTTCCAATATTATAAATGCTCTAATGATAAGTGAGTATGAACGGATTACAAGGACATGGTGTAGTTTTGGGAAGGAGGTACTAGGTTGCTTATATAACTTTCCATTTTGATAAAATCATAACTTTTAATGAATGTGGGATAATGGGGATGTAGAATTAGGAGTGGATAAACATGATTAAAATAGATTAATGACCCATGGGAGTTAGATGAGGTTAAATTAATCTATTGGGATCAATTAATAGGTCATTATTATCTTGTAGAAGATATTTAAGGGAGATTAGTGGAATTTAGATGGTTTTGAGAACAAGATTTAATTAACAAAAAAAATTATTAATTAGATACAAGATGATGAAAGGGTAATTAATTAATAATAAGTGATTAATTAATTAAAAGGGGATTTTAACTAATGAAACAACGTTAATCGGAATCCAAGATGGGGGAAATTAAATAGTTAGCCAAAGGTTGCTAATTTTAGTGTGATGATAGAAATAATGAAAATTAGTGTAATTTTAGTATTAAATTGTGAGGTGGAAATTAGGTGTCTACATTTTCACCTCTTTGATGTGGTGTAGCATGAGAAACACCATTTCAAAGATAATAGACAATTTATTTAGCATGGGTAGAAGAAATTTAGTAGGATGGATGATTCCCCCTTGAACATCAATGGGGTGATGGAAGCATTTGATTAATTCATGAAAAGAAGATAAAAATAATTTTAGTGGAAGGAAATCCCATCACAATGGTTGACAAGCCATCACAATGATTGAAACCATCCCAATGAGGGATATATATGGGGGGAGGGGTAAAAATAAGTCATTTTCACCCTCTCAATTAGTGTAAAAGAGCTCTGAATGATCACAATGAGTAAACATGATGAACTCAGATTTCTTACATTGTGTAGAGTGATTTTTGGGAGTGCCAATGGATGCATAGACATGAGGCACATGTAGGTGACGTTTTGTAGATAATTTTTACCTATCAATTTTTTTTAATTAGGCTACAATGAATGATAAAAAAACCCATGTCATGCAAGGCTCTTGAAATTGAATTATGTCAATTTTAGTGGTTTTTCTCTAGGGTGTGGAGATTTTATAGCGATATCGATGGCTTGGCCCGGGTAGTAGCAACTACTCTACAAGTATTAGTGACCTCGCTTCAAATGAAAATTTAAATTCCACTAGTGGTGATTTCGTTGTTGTTGGTGGCCTCATAAAAATAATGGATCTTCCCCATGTCATGGGGCCTCGCCAAATTTTGGGGGATTTTCCCCATGTAGTGGTGGCCTTGGTGATTTACTAAATATAGAAATATAAAGGTTAAATCCTAATTGCAGATTTTCAGTAAAAAAGATGACGCGATAAAGAACAAATATGACCTAAGTAATAAGCTAGAAAATATGAAACCCTAGGTACAAGAGAAGGGATAAAGTACTTATTTGATTTCAAAATTAATCCCGAAATGTGTCAAATTGAAGAACTGATAAATAGGAGGAGGAAAGTGTCCCTAATTAACCCATAAAAATGTGAAACAACCGGATCTTCCTAGACTGGGGTGCCAGAGATGACTCCTGGGCACCTATGACTATGAAACTGATCAAACTATGAATTTGATAATGTCATAAGATGTTTGCTAGATATCATCTTCAGGGAAAATTTTAAGGAACCCCTCTGAAAAAAACTTATAAAAATCCTGGTGAATATACTTGTAACCAGTTTCATGGTTTTGGAAAATATATCTATAACCTGTTTTGTGGTTTTGATGAATATCCCTATAACCTTTTTCGTTCATTCAAAAAAAATGGTAAAAAATATTTAAAATAGTTGGAAATCGAATGGCGAATCTCCTGTCATTTGTTTGGCGAGTACCCTCTATCAAATTTGATTGTAATGAGGCCCAAAAATTTTCATTTCTTTTGCATGTGTTACCTTTACACTCAAGTTACTGGAATGTGTGACACTTGGACACTCAGAGGAACAAGAAAATGACACGTGGTATCTTTTGATTGCTCACTTCCACTCTGCCTTGCCTCATTGACACCGTGGACCCCAAACTTTATTGAATTGGTTCATCCCGCTAGATTGGAGTCCAGGGAATTCCTTTAAATTGGGGAGGTCCAAAATCCTACCACGTGTCTATCTGATGGGAAGGGAAGGATTGATAGCTTTAATAATAAGGAAAAAATAACTTATATGTAATAATCAAGGATACACCATTGGTTGCTAATCATTTTTTATGTCTAGTTTGTGGAGCAGTAAGAATGTGTTTTTTAATAACACACAAGGGGTAAATGTAATGATGTGGAGAATTAGTACTCACAACATGTGAAGCAAATTTCCACATTGGTATTTGTACATGTGTGTGTCAAGAAATATGATAAAGATTTTGAATTTTGAAACTTAATTCTAATTCAAGTCTAAGAAGATGAATTTATTTCAAAGGAAGATATTGGCAATTTGTGATCTCACGGTAAATAACATGTAGCCGAGGAAAATTTATCATGTCTTAAGCTCATGTCATTCAAAATTTGTGATTGATTATTTCTTTGGTGTTATTCCCATAGTTAATTACAAGTTCTTCTATTTAAAAAAACAAACAATTCAATCATTACTCTTGCTTATAAGCTTTGGCAAAGACAAACAGAAAGCTCGATATATATTTAAATATATACACACACACATATACATACATACATACATACATACATACATACATACATACATACATACATACATACATACATACATACATATATATATATATATATATATATATATATATATATATATATATATATATATGTATGTATGTATGTATGTTTATATATGTATATATATAGTAGGAGGCAAGTAATTGTCTCAAATCAACATAGGCTCAAAGGCAATGCCACTATTATAACACATGCTAGTTGTGTTTATATATTTTGGCAGCCACGACCAAGACCCTTGCTTTAAATGAAAACAAAGGATGAGGATATTTATGGAAAGAACCTTTTTGAAACACAAGAACTCTCTCACCACAGTGCAACTAAATAAGAACATCCTTTTCCTCGTAGAAAAACAATAAAACATTACATGGGGCATCCTTGGAATTTCTTTCCAAGACAAAACTTTGCATCTTCTCCTTCCAAACTCAAGCTCAAGCTCAAAAAAAATTATGTCCTTCAAATGGTCCCCATATACAACTGGTGCTATAAGTAGCACACTTTATTAATATATAACCAACCTTGATCTATAGTGAGGGAAATGGTCTCTGCCATATGTTACAGGTAACAACACAAAATGCATAGTAGCACAATATTGATTGTTATAAATTCTCACACCCAACACAGGTTCATATGACATTAAGAAGAATAAAATTTTGTTTAAGACAACGGATCCATAGAAACAATCTCTCAAACGTGCCACAATCCTCCAATTCCCCATAGAAGAATCATAAATTTTTGTAGTACCATTTCCTGCATTATCTCCAGATTTATTAGCGCCTGATTGAAACACTTTTTACCCCTTGTTGTCATCACCACCAAAATTCCCCACGTATAAATATAAAAGTTCCATCCATTAATTTGAGTTGATAACATCTGAGGAAGCTTGAAGGAGGTTCTTGGCTTCAGTGGATTACGTACCCTTGAAACATGACTGTCACACGAACAAAATAAGATTATCCCTCAATGTGAATCTTTAAACCATACCCAATCAAAGCATGATAACCAAAAAAATTTGAGAATTTTCCATGTTCTATTGTAAAATTTTTATCTCATTCAATGATGACCATGATCATGATTTACAAGTATCCATGAATGTGTTTTCCTTGTTTCAATGTAATGCCTAAAGAATTTGGTGGAAGTCATGAGTGCTTTCCATTCCTTAGAAACTAGAGAGAACCTGCATATGGATTCTAATAGAACCCAAAGCAATATGTTTTCCCAAACATATTGAGGTGGTGAATGATCCCACAAAACAAGATTTCCATGTTGTATTAGAAATAAACTAAAATGAAGAACAAATTCTGGTGTTTCAAGAAGGAGAAGACAAATCAAAAGGCCTAACATTGTAGCAATGCAAGAGTATTCACAAGAACAGGTGCTGGAAAGGAAAAAAATATTTGTTGAAACATAAACAAGAGTATCCATAAGAGTATATCATATATTTGTTGAAACATAAATATTACATTACATATCATAAACTATAAATCTCAAAAAAGTTATTTTTTTGTTTTTAACATAAACAAGAGCATGCATGTTTTGATTTTTTGTTTTTTCTATTTTTAAACTATAAAATATTGAAAATTTTAGTGTTTGATACGATGGATGGAAGAAAACACAAAATACAGTAAATTTATCCAAATCCATCGTATTTGGTAACTGTGATCGTAACATAGGAATACCAAAAAAGCTATAAGCCTATAACTATATTATAACATAAATATTACATATCATAATATATTTCTCATTTCTTGTACCACTTTCCTAACTGCATCAGTATCGATCTTCTCCACTAGAGTGTCAACCAGGGTTAGTATCCCAACACATTCTTTATCAATGATAGATTTTCTAGTTTCTGTTAAGTCTTTCCATGTTTTAAGCACTTCAAAAGCCCACTAAAACTTTGCAAGGATGGAAGACACCATTTCTACATGATTGTCCATCTGAGGGGTTGTCGCTAGGGATTGATTCAAATTTCCATCAATTTCCATATCCACATCGTTTGTAGTAGCATGTGGAGAATCCATAAGTTCCAGGTCTGGGGATTTTGGATAAAGAATAAAGAGTTCTCATAATAATTCGAGAATTGGCTGCTCAAACAGGAAACCTGGTTAGATCTCTGCACGAGAAGTTCGAAGAGATTGAAGGGGAACAATGGTAGCAGATGACTAACTAGGAGAGGGGGGAGTGGAAGCACCATCAAAAGGAAAACTAGAAGCAGAAATGGTGAAGAATTACCCAACAATAACCTTGTATGAGTCTATATCAGAACTAGAAGAAACCAAAATGTATTCATGGCTTACTACTAGTTTGATGTGCTCAATTTGGTTCCCCATGATTTTGCAAAAGAAACTAAGTGTCAAAAAATTATCATTGGCCTTGAATTTATAATTACTGAGTGAGTTCTTTGACCAGACCTTAAAATGTGCCCACCAAACCTGGGTATGTATTGATTGTTAATATTAAATGAAAATTGTGAGCTGTGGCGGAATTTTCTCCTTTAAACCGACATCACTATCCCACGTGCCTCTGCCTTTTAAAGTTAAAAATACTTTTATCATGATGAATAAAATGTCATTAAGGATAGACATATCGATATTTGAGCAATATATTAAGGGAGAGGAGCTAATCATTGAGCATAGACCAATAAATTATATTGGTATTGGTGAGGGTAAATGTAAATACTAAAGATAGGGACTAGTACTTGCTAATTTATCCCTTAAAATTTGATACAAAGGTAGTTGATAAAATGTGTCATGTCAAAAATACTAAGATTTAAATGCATCACTTTAAAGACTAAAGTTATGGAAAAATTATTTTCCATATTTATTAGATATTTCGCTTTTATGAAAAACGTCTTTTCCATATTTATTAAATATCTTGTTTCCTGTACCTTCATCCTAAAAAATATAATGTGACCAAGAATTAAATTTGATAAGACATTTCTAACTGTGAGGGTATCGATTACATCTCTGGCAACTCACTTTACATGAATAGGTAATTAATTTCAATTAAAATTTAGGTCGAGGGCCAAGCTATCGATTTTGGGAGGATATGGCATTAATGGTGAAATGATTCTCCCTCACACATCAGCTCAAAAGACATGCTTATTTAAATCTGGTGATGACATGTTACCATATTAACACATAAATTTTCCAAGATTCCTCCACCATATACTTTCAATCAACTGCCCTGCGTCCATGTCTTCTTCATATAAAAAATTGAATCTTATTAATGCAAAACTCACCCATTTGGGTGAGTGTTTCCAACTGGCAGGGCCAAATGAGGCCCTCGTCCGTCACATTCTTAGAATACCAAACAATAGGGCTGGCTCTCCCAATATTTCCTCTCTAGAGGACATGTTTTTATCTTTCTTGCATCGCTTGTTTTAATTATGTCCTTCAATTCCTATTTTCCAAGCTCTCCATTTCCACCTAATTCACCCAGATTATCACATGAACACCAAACAATTAAAGAACCACTGGATACACCACTACCCATGTGTCTTAGGTGATCAGTGGGGTTTCAACCTATATTTTTACAAACATCATTTATTGACCACAGAGCTCTTAATACCACGCTCACTACCTACTCAACAGGGGGAAGAAAAACCCCCAAATTTCCTAGAGAATGAAACAGAGAAGTAGTTGACAGCATTAGAAACCACCCTCACCGAAGTATGGTCCATGGTAAGCATCCACACCTTTCCTCTCAAGAAAAAGAGGATCATGAGGGAGGGCTCTTTTGGCACTAGCAGAATTTTTCAATTCCCTGTAGCTCAACTTTCTTCAGGTAAGAAAACCAAAGCATACATAAGAGGGGGAGATTCTCTTTCTGAGTGGTTAAACTCACATAAAAGGAAACAATAATTCACTGAGATATTGAATGGGCCTTGGCTGGGAGTGTACACAGACGTGTTTATCAAATGTAGGGACATGCTCCTAAAACGTGCTCTAGTGTTTCAGGATGAATTTTTGTCTTCAGAAGAATGACCATTATATTTTATCTTTATAAAGCAATGTGTAATATGTATTTTTTTAATATCGTGTATGTATATGCTTTCAAGGGCAGTGGCTCCTAAAATAGAACACCATTTTGTTCTGAGAATATTGTTGAATAATTTCTCACAGTTGTAGTAGCATTTGATTGATGTATTTTTTAGATTTGTTTAGATTTCATCACATATATGAGGAGACTTGTTTGGAAAAAAAGAAACTAACTACATATATAAAATATAAGAAATGATATTTTAGAAATTTGGAAGTTACATATTTCAGTTGTCATGTATATTCAAAAGTTATTAAGCTTTATGAAAAGGGCACTTGCTTGTAAAATATATTGAAATGACCATCATTGCATTCAATGATAGAATTTGAAGGGCTCCCATACTTTAATTTGATTGGCTATGTTAAGCTTTACGCATCGTAAATGAGATATTAGAAAACACATTACCCTTCAACAGAAAAAAATGAAAATGTTAATTTTTTTCAATATATATAAAATAAAATAAATATGAAAAATGTCAAAATTATGAAATATATAACCTCTAAAAATAATTTTGAAAACACTATGTAAATGTGAAAACATTATATTTCATCGGTAATGACATCAACAATTCTAAATTTTATTAAAAAACAACATTTTCGTTATTTACTTCAATTAAAATAGTAAATAATATTATGCAACATTTGATTTTAGTCATATTCATTTTCTTTAGAAAGACTTCCTTTGATCTATTCTCATCTATGGATATTTGGTTTTGTATTTTGAAAATTGAATTTGTGATAGCTTTTTAATTTATTGAAAAATTTAAATTAATTTAAGAAAGAAAGAATCTAATTTAACAAATCAATAATGTAAATACTAAACACACACACACACACACACACACACACACACACACACACACACACACACACACACACACAGATATATATATACATACATACATACATACATACATACATACATACATAGATATATATATATATACACACACACACACACACAGATATATATATACATACATACATACATACATACATACATAGATATATATATATATATATATATATATGTATGTATGTATGTATGTATGTATGTATGTATGTATGTGTATGTGTGTGTGTGTGTATATATATATGTATGTATGTATGTATGTATGTATATAAATATATAATATGCTAGGGCCCATCATATATTCCATGACCAATAATGAACAATTAAACCAGGACCCGAAATTATAATTCATCCTGCCTAAATCTGAGAGATTCACGTCCAAGGGGGCACAAAAAAAAGAAATCCACAGAATTCTTCCACGTGGCGTGTGTAAAAGTAGGGGTTTATTATTTAAAATGTTTCAACGAACAAGTAATTAAATGCCCGCACCTGTCACCATGGACCCAAAAATTTATTATTGAATCGGTTCATTCTGCGGGCTTGTAGTCTGAGGAATGACTTTGCCTCGAGGATGCCTGGAATCCTGCCAAGTGGCCATATGATAAATAATATGCATCATTCGATACATTAAGATCAACGACATAGGCTCTATTCTAGGAAGAAGGCATGAAACACTCACATTTTGAATGGAAGTTCCCGGAATAGGCCTAGCTAAGTGACAATTTTCATCCACTGAATGGAATTTGATTAGAGACTAAATTTGACGTCTACAAAGTACAATGAAAGACCTAATCTTTTATAGTGATGTTGACAATTGAAATTTTTTTTTCTAGAAGGCATACTACAACAAAATTCAGAATAGATTTATAGAAGTTGCGGACCGTGTAAGACTCAAAATTTTCATATTTTCGAGTAAGTGTTATCCTGCATTTGAGTCTTGATTCTATAAATATTATATTTTTATAAGTAGCACTGTATAATCCTTTGCTTTGAAATATTTCAATATAAGGGTTGATAAATTAAGGTTGAGGGTTTCCATAATCCAAAATTCCAAGCATGTCTACTTCCATAGGATCCCAAAGTAAAAGTAAAACCTAAATCCCATACGCCAAACTCCTTAAAAGTAAAAATTTTGGTTTTACTGATGAATATCATGATATTTATGATCTTGTAATTGGCACAAGAGCTTCACAGCTTAGATACATGTCTGAGATAAAGAGATGGAAAGTAGACATTCAAACTCATTAGGTAGACATAAAGGTTGGATAACATGGGGGTCTGGATTGGGACCCATGATGCTCCATGACGTTTTCCCCTGAATTTGTCAATATATGTGCCCAAAATTACAATGAGACAAAATAAACAATTTTTGTAAAGGGCGACAGACCAAAACTTTTTTCCATTATGGAGGTAAATCTTGGCCATGTGTTGGGGTTTGAAATAAAATATTTAGGAACCATTCGTATAAACCTAGAAAAAAATTATAATGATTATCATGCCACCAATAAAAAATACAGAGATGATATTTTACAAAAAATAACATTTGATGGAGAGGTACTAAAAGGGAAGGCTCCATATGTAATTGACATGTTTAAACTGTGGGTCAGGGATACCATTTCTATACTAGTATTTTTCCTTGGCTTCGATAGTGATGAGAAATTAGATAAAACCCTCCTAGAAATGGTTTACAATATCCACTATGTCAATCCACCTTGTCAATATAGATTTGTTGGGTACATTGTAAAATCTATGCATAAACAATTATTAATAATCAAAGAAGGCTCTGACACTAAGACCTTTAAGCTCACTACCTACTTGTGCTATTTAATTCTATGGCAGTTTACTGGATGTTTTTTAAAAAAATTTGCAATTGAGCCCTATATTGTTGAGGTCCAGCCAAAATTGATACGCCCATTAACTGAGTGGACCCCCAAGATAAAGATGTATGATAATAGAAGGGACTACGTTCAGTTTGTGGATTATTTTTGGGCTCCAATTTATGAAGCAATTACAAAAAGTAAATTTCCTAGATTTCCTATGAAATGTGGAGATTACATAAACTAGGATCAGAAATATAATTAACAGACTCGTACTTCATGGAGGAATATATTGTGCTAATGTTTTATGGATCATAAGTATAACCTTACAAATTGCCAATACATGTGACATAAAGATTTTTTGCCTTAGAATATATATGACAGATGGAAAACATAGATAATATTTATTTTGTTACTCATCAAAAGAAGAGCATATTTCCTTCCTTACCATTCTCATGTGGAGGGTCCACATTTGAAAGAAAAGCATTCTATGTGGGACATGAAATCTTATAGATTTTTAAATGTTATGTTGAATCTCACTGGGTGTATGATGCATGTGAGGTGATTAAAGCAAGGGTAGCAATGAACAAGAACTCTCCCACTAAAATTCAACATGAAAGCAAACCCTTGCTAGAAAAATTGAAAAACAAGAACTCTTTGGATGAAGTAGAAATACAAATGAATAAAATTGTTGTTGAGAAAGGAATTAGTTCTCAAGAGTTGTCAAAACAAATTTTCTGATTTTCTGAGCCTCCACAAAAAAGGCAAAGGATTCTCAATCTTCTAAATTTTGTGCAAAACCTGATAAAAAAGTCCTCTAAAAGCATGCCAAAGGCATTACATCAAGAATTGTGAGATAGAAATTGCACAAGGTCGAAAATTGATGCCTTTATGTCTATGAGGCAAGACCTAGGCCATCCAAAATCTATAGAAGACTTTGATTCTATTCCAGAAGATACATATTTCAGTAGATTGTGAAATCAAGAGAATCCTCGAGATGTAAGTAGTGATGTGTTGGGGTGATAATGTAAATTGGGATCAGCCACTGCAGTATGCCCCAACATTAAATTAAAATTTTGTTCATCAAACTTTGTTGTTAAGGTATTTCACATTTAAGAGTGAAGCGGCTCAACTGATTCACCCACCCACATTGATTTGGGTGATCCCTCTTGGGATTAGTTTTCTACAACATATACATGTTGTACATAATAACTTAAATACTAGGATCTTATTACAAGATAAAATTAATGATCATTGCACGAGATGATCAAGAAAATAGTTGTGTTGACATTGAAAAAAGACTGTGAACAGGACGTGGAAGTGCTGGGTTAAACTTGTGTGAATTCTTAATAAAGCCAGTGCTTACCAGTGGAGTTTTTTCCTTCAGGATTCTCCACTTAAATATGGTGTCATTTGTCTCTTGTTCTTGTTAATTTTTTTCTTTCTACTCTTTCTCATTATGCTATATAATTCCATATCTTTGTTAAGTCATTCATGTGTCTAATTGACTGCATATCACAATCTATAATCTTTGGCATTAATGATGGATCTTTGATTTGTGGATTACATTTCCCCTACTAAATCTAACATGGTATAAGATCCTGGTTATTATACATGTGCAGGGTTGATCTGTATATTTTAATTTTCTAGATTAAAGAAGCTTGAAGTTTATCTATGGATCTCTGAAACCATAAAAGTTCCACAATCATATTAAAGAAAACTTGGTTTAAATTTCCAATTCCCACCCAAATATTTTTTCAAATATTGGTGAAATATGGGCTAAATGGTTGTTTAGGTCATGCTTGAAGCTTTTTTATGCTTAGATATTTTCTTTTGCATCTAGTTTTAGTAGTTTACGGTTTAAAACCATCGTCTGTGAACTTATTTTAAGTTTTCACACCGTTTATAGCTGTTAGAGTTGTTTTTTAATTTAAATCCGAAAGATTTATTTAGATCCAATTTGTTTGAGGGTTTTAAGTCCATTCTAGCATAAAAAATCTAATTTTTTCTCTAGTTTTTTCTTTGCAAAGCTTGGGCCAATCGTTTTGTGCCATTTGGCTTCATTTTAGTATTTCTGTGGTTCTTTTCAGTTTTGCAAAGTTTGGACCAATAATATTGCTCCACATAACTTGGTTATTGTTATTTTCATGTGTTTGAAGCCATACCCACTCTTAGAGTGCCAAGTGGATTCACTATGACATCTTTATGTCTTTGTGAAACACAATCCAATCTTCGCGTTCCATCTGGGTTCACCCTGTCAAACTATATTATAATGGGGTACTATCAGCGGGAACTGAATATTCAATGCTCTCATGTAAGATTTTGATGCATCGGTGGACTTTAGAAGGTGTTTCTTGCATCCTATGAAGTCATTGTCTACCGAGTAAGATATTATATGAAATGGGGAAATCAATGACAAAGAACACAATAAAAAAAATTTCAGGCCCAATTGTGATAGGAATAAAAATAGTGCCGAGACATGGAAACGTAGTATAATCATATGCCCATAGAGAAATAGATGTTGGGTTAAGATTATCCATGGAAAGACCTGTTGATGTGGAATCACACTACCCCTAATTATTTGCAACTCGATAGATTAAAACTGTTAGTGTGATTGCATAACATGGATATTTTCCTAAATTGTGGGACTTTGCAATCAAGAAATCTCTTTGGATGAAGGTCGGTTCCTATTCCTCTACTGTGGTACACACACTCAAATTGTAGAGGATCTATACTAAAATCTACTCTAACTTGCCAAGGAGATAGGGTTAAAAAGGTTGCAAGAAATTGAACCTAAGATGATGGAGGTGATGCACCAAGAGGAATTCAGAATAACTTTCCTTGCATGGGGATAAAATTAAACAAGATTGAAGAGGATGAGCATCAACATAGATCAATTTCTTGTCACAAATTTATTCGCCATTAAACACAAAACACCAAAACATGTAGCTTTGGTGTTTAATGGCGAATAAATTTGTGACAAGAAATTGATCTATGTTGATGCTCATCCTCTTCAATCTTGTTTAATTTTATCCCCATGCAAGGAAAGTTATTCTGAATTCCTCTTGGTGCATCACCTCCATCATCTTAGGTTCAATTTCTTGCAACCTTTTTAACCCTATCTACTTGGAAAGTTAGAGTAGATTTTAGTATAGATCCTCTACAATTTGAGTGTGTGTACCACAATAGAGGAATAGGAACTAGCCTTCATCCAAAGAGATTTCTTGATTGCAAAGTCCCACAATTTAGGAAAATATCCATGTTATGCAATCACACTAACAGTTTCAATCTATCAGAAAGATGCAATGAACACAAGAGATGGTTGAAATTCATCCAAATACTTATGTTATTGCTCCACATATTTGATATAGTACATTACAATGGCCAAGAGGCAAAAATTGCATTTACAGTTTGAATGGAAGGTTTTAAATCCAAAATATTATTTAAAAACAAGAGAAGAAGGGAGGGTGCAAAGAAATATTATCCCCCCTTTTGAAATGATACCCTCCTTACAATATATAGGAATAATGAGATAAGGGAGAGAGGAATTCAAAATTTTACTTCAACCACCCAAAAATGCATTAAAATCACCCGCAACAATGATGGGTGCCATTATAAAACCCATACCTCCATGTACCTTACCTTGTTAGAGAAGAAAGGAAGCCCATACCTTCATAATTTAGGTAGGTGAGAAATTTGGAAATATTCCTCTAAAATGGAGGAGTATATTTGGACACTGAGAGCTTTCCAAAAAGTCTAATTTTGTGCAAATTTGATCTCTCAGTCAAAAGTTATGGCCATTTGAAGATGAGGGTGCCATACCGTAATAAATGCTAGTGGTTAATATGCCTTTTCAAACTCCGACCATAGATCACAACCTCTGAAATCTAAAATTTTAGACTTTTAGGATTTGGAACTTTAGGCTTTTGACTTTAGAGGTCATTGTACTATTCATCTAGCAAGCTGGCTCGAGAGCTCCGAAATGCCAAACCTCTAAAGCCCAAAATTTGGACTTTGGAGTTTGGAGTCCGACCTCATATTTTACGTGGCACTATTCATCGACCCAAGCCCTAGAATGTTCCAAAATTCCAAAACCCTGAAGTCTAAAATTTGGACTTTGAGTTTTAGAAATTTTTCTTTTCGGGCTTGTGGCACTGTTCATCTGCCTAATTCACTGAAACCTCCAAAATCCCAAACTCTGAAATTTGGATTTAGGGTTTCAGACTTTGACCTTTCATATTTTCAAACTTCATTCCGTTGAGTCCCCAAAATCCACTTCTGAAGATGATCCCTGAAATGGTTGACCCCAAAAAGGCATTGACCTTTGAAAACCCCATTCCATTTCAAACTTTAAGGTTTCGGGGTTTTGGGACTTTTGGCTAGTTTTTGCATTTTGCGCAGTGAAAAATTTGAATCACTCAATCCCTGAAGTCCAAAAATTTCAGAATTCGGGCCTTTTCGGTTCTCCAAATTGCTCAGCCATTTCTACATTGCCAAATCCTCATGCCTTTGGCTCAACAAGTCATTATTGGCTCGAGCCCGACCCCTTGTGATCATTTCATGTCATTCTCCCACTGATCTGATCCTCAAATTTCCAATGCGAGCTCCCATCGCCAAATTGATCCTTCCATTTTCCCTCTGTGAGGTCTTTTTTGTCCAATTTTTTTTTAGGGAAAAATCAAATAACAAGACCTATATTATGATTGAATGATAAATGACAAATATTAAGCTCAGATCCATTATCAACTAAAGTTATCTTAACACCCCAGTAATGAATGCATACGTGTATATAAAGAGGAGGATCATTGTCATAAACATATATATTGTCAGCTATAAGAGATGGAAAGTTAATTTATTGAGAGAATGGATTCACAAATATATGATAAACTATGTCTAGCTCAATAGTAGAAGGGATGTGAGTATTATCCAGGAGAGTAATAATTTTAGCGCGACAATCAGGATTGGCTAGTAAGAAATCATGAATAGAGATATTCATGATGAGAAGATCCTAGGAAAGTGAGATCAATGAAATTATGAGGACCCTAACAGTGTTTAAATGAGTCTCATTCATAAAATTATTTAACAAATATAGAAATATAAATATTAAATCCTAATTGCAGAGTTGTAGTAAAAATAATAATGTGACAAAGAACATATCTTACTTAAGAAATAAGCTAGAAATTATGAAACCCTAGGTGCAAGAGAAGGGATAAAGTACTTAGCTAATTTCACAATTAATCCTTATCTGTGCTGAACTGAAGAACTAATAATCAAGAGGATGACAATGTCGCAAACGAACCTAGAAAATTGTGTAATAGAAGGATCTACCTTGACTGGGGCACCTAGATTGGGTTAGGGGTTCTTATGCACCATACACTTCTTCTGGGTTCCTGTGACTGTGAAACTGGTCAGAATATTAATTTTATGGTGTCGTAAGATGTTCACTATATGTCATCATTAGTCACATGTATGTTGGTGGTTGATCGCTGAGTTTGCCTGAAATATGCAAAGAGAAAGAGCACTTGTAAAACCCCAAAATAGATCAAATCCCAAAAAGAAAAATATGCAAATGGGGATACAGACTAACTGTGATGGTCACCCAACTAAGTGAAATTATGGTTTGGGTAATCCACTACATTTCAAACTCCATGTAGTTATGTGTGTGTGTGTAGAATCATGTCCTAGGTAGCTCGTGTACAAGATGCACTTGATAGCGAGCAATAACTAGATGTAGAAGATGTAAATATATGTGTGCATGGAAAAATGAACTTACCCTCCTATGAAGTGTATGTAGAAGAATGCAGTTCCTTGTCCCTTTTAATGGATACTAGATGGATGCTTTGATGTTGTTGAAATACCTTTGGATGTAACCTTAGGTTATAGTAATAGATGTTTAGAGCTTGGTATTTTATTATAGTCACATAGCTTTGTATTTGTGTGATTACCTTGTTTGAATTTCATAATTAACCATTAAAATACTAACCACCAAGAAAATAAGATTTCCAACAACTAGAAAAGACCCAAAATATGTGAGCAAGATAAAAAGATGTCAGGGGCACCCAGAGGGGATGAGGGCTCCCAGGCGTTGGCATCCTGGTTGAATCTTGTGTCTAGACTCAGAAAATTTGAAGTAACGAAGGTCAGAATAGGTAGTGTGTAAGACCAAGATGAATACCAAAAAAATAGCAAACATGGTAAATACAATGATCAGTTAGTACTTTTCTTTCTTAGGAATCATATGAATAGTAGTATGTGATCAAGATCTAGAAATATACCCAAAGTGCGTGATTTCCTATCTACACTTGGCAAAAAAAAGGTTTAACATTATGTAGTAGAGAATTTTCTATTTAAGTGGTCTAGCTATAAATAGTATAAAATTTGTAAAAAAATATCTTTATTTAACGATAATGATGAATTTCATAAGGTTTTGTAAAATTGGCTAAATCTAAATGCGATTTTCTATGATTGCATGTGCGATTGGGAGCTATACAATTTCGTGAGTTCCAATCCCGCACACTGAAAAATATTATAGACATTTCATCCACATGACTAGGCTATTTTGGAGGAGTTAGTTTGTTTTATGTAGCGTTGATGCTAACATTACAGGAAGATATGACACTATTGACTGCATTAACATAGAGATGAAACTCAAACATGAGGTCATTCCAACTCCTAATAGGGGAGATGAGAGTCACTTTAAAGGATGTGTATAGGCTACTGTCATTTTTGATCACTGGTGACCTGATTTATTATGACACAATCCCCATATACTCTAAGATGATCTGAGTGACAGGATGGTTGACCTGTCCAAGTAACAAAGGAACAAAATAGTACTAGCTAATATTTATGACCGAGGTATGATTGAGGATCTACCTCTTATGTTGAAGTATCTTGTCAGCAACATCTTTTTGGCCCACAAGAGTGGGTGATACTTAGCGTTTGGTTACATAGTATTGATTATCAATATGGTAGAGTGGTGTCATGTATTTTTGTGGGGATACCACGTTTTGGGTTAGCTTTATATGGACTTAAATTTGGTTGTATACATGTAGGCTCATAGAATTAGACACACAACCATCCTACAAATTGTGGTGGGATGACCAATATGCCTATTTGATCATTTAGAGGATGATGATCCATGAGCATCTATGTGGATTTTCTCAGACAAGGGCCAACATTTCTATAGGGAGTTATTAACATACATACATGTGATCGATGAGATTGTGTCTGTAGACATCACTTAGAGGCCATACATAACTATGCAATCCTGACCTGAGACATATGTAGAGTTGGCCTATGAAAGGAAAAAGTGTTACCTAGTAAACCACATAGACTTCGTGGTGTAGAGATACATGACATATATATTCCTGTGATAGTTTGGATATATGCAAGGGTTCATATAGTGCTTCATATATTTTCTCATGTTACCCGGGAGATATGACTATTGGGTCCCATTATTGATGTAGATACAAAAATAGAATATTGGTCCACATTGGTCATTATAATATGGGATATGTAGAGAGGGATCATCACTCCTAAGACTACTGAAGAGTATTGGGTCTGGTACCAGCAATTTTGGCTAATGAGGTTGACTATTCTGAGATAGATACATGTTAGTGTGGTTGAGGATATAGTTATAGTGAATTTACATCATCATCCTTATGTGGTACGGGGTACAACACATAAAAAACTTATAGTGCATGTTGTCAGAGTAGTAAGTATAGAATCAACCAAGGGTGAGCAATGCAAACATGTCATAGGTAGTAAGGCCCTAACATCAATAGCTACAAGGAGTAGGTATGGTGTAGTGAATGAGTGAGTAGCACTAATGTGAGAAGAGTAGATGGAGGAGGTGGATAGAGGACTAGAGGAGTGAGCATAGTGCAACTATCGCTAGGCATAATAGTAGTGATCACATCACAATAATTTCCCAGCACAGGGTAGGACCATTATGCACATCAAAATTTTCTTAACAAGTAGCATAAGTGGTCACCATAGATATATTAGCTCAGAAGGGTAATATAGTAGGTATACCTGGTAAAAATCCAAGTGTATATAGAGATGCAAATATTACACGATTGACAACTAAGGTTAGTTTATTGAGTGCAAAATTGATCCAGATGACCACATAGTGACACACAACCAATTTAGAGTGAGATGCAAAATAGAGGGATAGGGACAACCATACTACAAAGTGCAATACCATACACTGAGAAAGAGAGATGAAATCATAGTGGAGTGAGATACAACTTGCACTGAAAGGTACACCACTCGATAAGTGGAGCAATGGCTACACAGGGAATGATATTTAACTATAGCAATGTCAAGATCCCAAGTTGTGGCAGACATGCTAGATTGCATTATACAATTAAAAGGAGAGGTTGCATACTATAGGAACATGTACGAGATGGTTGTATCAAAATATCAAAGGTGTTAGGTTATGGAGCCTATTTTCATGTGTGAAAGTGTTAAACACTATACACTAAGAGTACTATACACTTTCCACAGTTGTCTTGCTGGGGTTCAGAGCTGGGCCAGCAGCCCCCAATTTTTTTTGGGCCACGAAACCAAATGTGCCTGATATATCAAAAAATGTTCTTTTTCTCATATGGGTAGGATTTTTGACCCATAGCTTTATGGGATAGTTTTGGCCCATGGTTTTGATACCCACGGTTTTGTAAAACTACTTAAGTGGTTGTTTACTTATGTGGTTTTGTGCATATGGTAGGAATAATGTAACATTGCAAATGTGTTTTGAATTCGGGTGTGAATTCTGTAGAGTTTGTTGAGCATAGCTCCAAACATATCTGAGTATTGTAATTAGAGAGCGATGGCTTGTAATAAAATATGAGGAAGTGATTCTTGGTGGATGTAGCCCAAATTGGGTGAACCATGTTAAATATTGTCTCTTTGTGTTGTGTTATTATTAGTCTGCACTTTTATTTGAGATCTATAATATTTTCTGCATATTAGTTTCTACTGTTGTGATTCTGTGAGGGATTATTTCACATATTTTATCCCATATTACCTAAAAATTGGTATTAGATCTTGGTTTGGTTTGCTGAAGTTTTGAATCACAGGGAAATTTTTAGCTTGAGTGGGAGCTATGGCAGATGATGGAAGATTAAGGGTTGATAAATTGAACGCGAAAAATTTTAGTCTTTGGAAGATGCAGATAGAAGAATACCTTTATCAGAAGGATCTTTATATCCATTGTCTGAGAAGGTGAAAAAACCCTTGAGCATGATGGATGTGGAATGGGATTTGCTAGATAGGAAGGCACTTGGGACAATCCGGCAGTGTCTTTCATCTTCGGTATTATTTAATGTTTCAAAGGAAAAGACTACAAAAGAGTTGATGGATGCATTAAGGAAGTTGTATGAAAAAACCTCTGCCTCTAACAAGATATTTTTAATGAAAAATTTGTTTAATAAGAAGATGTTTGAGAATGGTTTTGTAGCAGAACATTTAAATGATTTTAATATGGTTATAAATATACTAGCGTCAGTTACAATAAAATTTGATGAAGAAGTCAGGGCTTTATTAATTCTGTACTCTTTACCTGAGAGTTGGAATAGCTTGGTAAAGGCGGTAAGCAACTCGGTTCCAACTAACTCAAAGTTGAAGTTTGAGGATGTTGTAGGGGTGATTCTAAGTGAGGAAATGTGTAGAAAAATCTTTAGGGAATCTTCTACTTCAGGAAATGCTTTGACGGTGGAAACTAGAGGGAGAAAGAAGAATAGAGGAAGCCGTGGAGAATCAAAAGATCAGGCAAGGACAAAATACAAAAGCAAGATAGTATGTTAGCACTGTGGAAAGTCTAGGCATGCAAAGGACTATTGGGAGCTTCAGGACAAGAAGAAACAACATGAAGAAAACAAGGAGGAAAATGTGGAAACGGACAATGTATATCAGGATGCTTTGATTCTTTCTTTGCACAATATTGTTGAATCTTGGGTTTTAGATTCGGGGGCTTCTTTCCATGCTACTCCACATAGGAATTATTTTGTTGATTATGTTCAAAGGGATTTTGGGTATGTTTTTCTTGGTGATGATGAGCCTTGCAGTATAGTTGGAAAAGGATCTATTCGGGTTAAGATGTAGACTGGGAATACATGCCTATTGAAGGATGTCAAACATGTTCCTACTTTAAAACAAAATATGATATTGGCAAGCCAGTTGGGAAGTGATGGTTGTACTATGATATTTACAACCAACTATTGGAAGGTTACTGTATGATAGAAAATCAACACGTGACCTTCTTAACACCTGACCTCTCGAGGTCATGCCGAGACAACCGGTGTTGAATGAGTGTGAATGTGAGTGTGGTGATGGGGATCAAGCTAATTGGGAAATCTTATATCTTCAACACGGAATATCAAAATCTGTGAGTCTAAGGAAAAGAATGCTCTCCTAACTTGAAGTGGTGCGATGGCTCAGTCTGAAATAATAGTTGCTCGTAAACTCCAATCAATGTTGAGCTTAGCCAAGATCCTGTTTGTTGGTTGCTGAACACATGGAAAATGACCTATGGGCGCCTCGTATAGATTTCCAGACAAGGTCATGGAATTAAGAACGAGAGGCACGACGGAGCCACAGGTATTTATTGGTGATTTTTTGGTCTGGTCCACAAATTCTTAGCTTGATCGGCTGCTATGTTCAGTAAGGAAAGTTGTGTAATAATATCTGGTGGAAGTGGTGAAGATCTAAATACTAATGTACATAAACTAGTGTCAATGTCTTACTAACTAGTAGGCCCATTGGGTTGTGGGACCTGAGGATCACAACCAAAGACTTGTGGAGGTTATGGCCCTTGAATGGTCATGCGCGTAATCAAACCCTGTTGCCAGGAGTAGCACAATAGCCGTAGGATTGATTAGTAGCAATATTTAGCGTATTGATTTGTTCTATTTTCTCAGAAAAAGTTACAGGTGTGCGTAAGACTGTCAAACATAAACTAGTATTAATGTCAGTTATCAAATCTGGTCCGTTGGGTTATGGGACAAAGGAATCACAATTATATGTCTTTTCCTATTGTGGAGTGTTGATGGTCATGCAGAATGAGATACAATAATTTATGATAAGAAAACTAATTACTGAAAGAAATATAATCTATGTTTTTGGGGTTTTCACGATATGTTAGATCAAAGCAATAAAAGTAAACTAATCTATCAAAGGAAATCTTTTTTTCTTTTTTTTTAATTTTTAAGCAATGCATTCTAATTTAATAAATAAACTAAAGGAAAAGTAATCAGTTGGGTATAGTTGGTTATTTGTGCAAATGTATGAATATAATCTAAAGCAAATAACCTAATCTAATCAAAACCCTTCAAACCCTACCTCATAGGTGAAGAACAAATCATGACCCTGAAAGGGGCTATTGTTCCTCATAACTTCCCTGGTAATGTTAAAGAGGCAAGCTTACTAATGACTAGATCTACCTGTGATTGAATAATTCTATTGAAATGAATGATTTACTACTTTATTTGTTATGAATAATTGAAACTAGTGATTTAAAATTGACAATTCAAAAAACAAGGTAAAAAAACACACAATTCCAACCTGGACAAGCAAGAGCTTTGGAAAATCTGGTTGTGTCTATATCTGTCCCCTAAGTATGTTCCTTTCTTTCTCTAAGTGTTCATATGAGTCCAAGGAATTGAGAATGCAAGAACAATTCTAATTTTAGAAAAATTTGGCTCACAGATGCATGCAAAAAGTGAAGTTAAGTGAACCGTTGCATGTTAAAACACACATGAAGGATTCTGGAAAAGGTGGGCAAGATCGCCACCCTATGTAGGGTGGTGATTTCAGGACCACTGCTCTATTCTGGGCAGTAGTTTCAAAACCACTACCTAGGCAGGGTGGCAGTCCTGACACTAATTGTGAAAACATGCACAGAAAGAGGTAGGAATCTAGAAAAAGCATGGGAAGGCTAGGTAAAGACGTCTAGGAAACAAATATATACTATGAATGGAAATTAGAGCTCAAACACCTTCTTGAAAGGAATTGAATCATCATTGGGGACTTTTGTAACCATTTTCTGATAATTTATCACATGTAATTTTGGGTGTGTACATATTGCCCCCTTAGAGAAGCGTCTTAGGCATGAAAAGGCGTAAAACGTATAGTCCGAGTATGTCGTTCCCAAAAAGGGGAGTTAGAAGTTATACCCGACATGCCCATGTGTCGAAATGTCACCACCCAAACTCCCGCTACCTACAAGAGAAAAAGAAGACTCAAGTGTAGATAGATAAAATATTGAAAAATAAACACTAAATCAAAATGACAAGAGGACTTACCATTTGTGCAGGGATATAGAAATGTACCTGCACCAACGCTCTAGCGCTATGAACACATACACTCAAAACGAGATCAAAACAATACATATATATCAAAACAATTCATTTTCCAATTCTTTTTCACATACCGACTTGGTGATTTTTGATCTCTAGGCCCACATTGACCTTTTTTGCTTTGGAGTATGGTTAAATTGGAATGGACTTAAGAATGTTATTTTACATTAGGCTTGCCCCTTTTTTTGTTTGAATGCTTTTGAGAAGGACTCCTAATAAAATTGTAACTAGAGTGGTCATAAGGGGCCTCAGAGAGGTGGATAGGTAGAGTGCCTTTATTGCTTAGTCTACATTTTGTGAGGCATATATGATGTTTTGGTATTTCATGCTCATTGTGAGCATTTTGAATGTACCTAGTGTGCGATGACATTGTACAAAACTATAACACATTATGATATGTACATATATCTTTATTTGGATTAGTTATTCCTTGCATAGAGTTGACTTCCATTTATGATTTGATTCACGTGTGTACTCTAGCTATTTAGAACTTCCATTTTTCTATGCTTTTCAAAATGTATGCAGTGGGTGTGAAATGATAACATAATGATTTTTTTTTTGTATTTTATGATGCTGATATGTGATGATGAAAAACACAATGTGATATTAAACTTAGTTTCTTTAAAAATCTTCGACACTTCATATGGTCTTGACAAAACGTGATGAAAAAATGAAATGATAAGTAGATATACTTGTCCCACCCCTAACTCCATGCAACTAGTAAGATACGAGGGCTCAACACCAAGAATCAGAAGGGGCACAGGTTATGAAAATTTGTTGAATGGTAGTGATGAGAGAAAGACAAAGGTTTGGCAGAACCAAATTGAGATGCTACAACCTTATCCTACTCAAGCTAATTCATAATTTAGAATGTGAATTGCTTTCCAGTTTATCTAGACTTGGATTTGTAGATGGCCACTTGGTTGACAAAATCTGGATTTGGGGTTTTAAACTCTTTTAGAATTTTAGACATCTAACTCACTTTGTTTTTGACTTATGATTTCACAATATTTGACTGGATTATTTCTAACTTTCAAGTTCATCAAAGAGACCCCCTACACCTTGCCCCATGCTACCAGTAGGAAGTATGGGCTCATCACCATGGACAAGGTATAGGTGAGTAAGGGAATTTCCCTCCTTTCCCAACCTTACATCACCAGTAAGAGATGTAGGATCACCACCAAAGGTTGGTAGGGAAAAGAAATGTGTAAAATAAAAAATTTCTCTGAATTTTCATTTGACTTACTGATTTGGGAAAAATGTTTAGAATGTTATTATTTCCAAAGATATTTTTATGGGATAGATGTGACACCATGAAGCTTCTAGAATAGACTATGGGCAAAGACACCTAATCTAGAAAGAGACTATAAGTAGAACCAAGTATGCAGGCCTTGGTATGATCACGGTCAAAACTTTGTCTTATCCTACTTGAACTGATGAAATGATTCAAAAATAATTGATGATACTATGAAGGTTTGAAGAGATATGATTTGAATATTTTTCCAATGTTTTCAGAAGTTTTTAGGAATTGCTATAAGAATAAGTTCCTTGATCACAATTTTTACAAAATGAACTGGCAGGATGAAAATGTAATGCAGATGTAGTAATGTACATATGAAGATGTTGGTGGATCATGCGTAGTACCTCTTTAGGTGAAGATAATTTATAGATTCACTAAACTCCTCACCCTCTAGTGTACACAGGAGAAATGCCCCATTTTTTTAGTCTTCTATCACTCGATATGGACCCAACCACCTAGGTCTGAATTTCCTTCCCTCACTAGTTTTATTGTCTATTTGGCTGTCAAGTCTTAATACCAAATATCCCTCATATATTTCACACTTCGTAAACCTTTTTGTTGTATTACTGAGCCATCTAGTCAGCGTAAACATTGTGTCATTGTTAGTGTTAAGTCTAGCCTCATCAAGACTTTCTAACTGAGAGATTCGTGCTTCTCGATAACCTTCTTCTCCCAGGATCCCTTGCAGTGAAATACGGAGACTAGGTATTTCAACTTTGGGTGGTAAAACTACTTCAGGCACCAAACACTAAAGAAAAGGGGGTTTCCCCCTGTTGGTGTTCTAACTGACGTTCGATAGGCCCACAAGGCCAGTAAAAAGCTTTAGGTGCCAATCTCATTTGTTCTCCTTAACGGTTTTAAGAAGAATGGACTTTAATGTCTTATTGGTAGCCTCAGCTTGTCCATTAGCTTGAGGATAGTAGAGAGAAGCCATGTGATGACTTATTTTGAACTTTTCACACAACTCACATACCTCATGTCATTTTTGAAAGACGTGTCATTATATGAGATAATGACTTGTGGGACACCATACCTACAAATGATCTAGTTTAAGATGAACATAGTGATCACAGACCTAGGTACAATGGTAAGAGGCATGGCTTCTACCCACTTGGTAAAGTATTCTATGTGGCTATGATTATGAAGTTATGGCCATCTGTTGATGAGGGAGAGAATTTCCCTATCAAATCTAGGCCCCACATGGAAAAGGGCCATGGGGTTTGATTGGTTGCAAAGCTTGTGATCGGTATGTGGATCTCGTGGGAGAACTCTTGGCATTTGTGGCATTTGCGCACAAATTCTACTTTATCATGTTCTAGAGTGTGCTAAAAATAACCCATCCGATGTATCTTCTGAGCATTGACATGGCCTCCGAAGTGACCTCCACATACTCCTCTATGTGACTCATAAATAATATTTTTCAGATTCTTTGGCGTCAACACATCTTAACAACATTCCATGTCAAAGGCTCTGTGGTAGAGCACTTGTTCCAAAATAATGTACTTAGCGGTAATGACGTGTAACCAACTTCTTTGTTGACGATGTTTCCCCTTCTGGGTATGTATGGTCCATGATGAAATTAATGATATCGGTATACCAAGGACATATAGACATAGGGGGCCTGGTTTCAATAAAGTACACGCACTCATCGGGAAAGTCTAAATCTACCAGATCACCTCCATCCTAATGGATTGTCAGCCAACCAGTCCGCAATTATTTGTCCCTTGATGGATTTCTGATTTACAAATGTTATCTCAAACTCACCCATTATGGTTATGAAACACCCTGCCTTCTTAGATAAGGATCCCTTGTGTGAGGAATGTTCGCACATGTGATTTGACTTAACAATAACCCTCCTTTATTGTTTCATCGTATAATTTCTTAAGTGCTTTTTTGTAAAAACTATGGTGAGGCATTCTTTCTCTTACTTGGGTGTAATGCGTGTCATAATCAAGTAATGCCCGAATAATGAAATAAATTTCATGCTCTCATTTATCATCATCCTATTAATCT
The DNA here is from genome assembly GCA_019776745.2 of Taxus chinensis. NCBI lineage: Eukaryota > Viridiplantae > Streptophyta > Pinopsida > Cupressales > Taxaceae > Taxus > Taxus chinensis. The sequence goes on from CM034146.1 coordinate 729,680,925, forward strand.
ACCATGCAAGCTAACGAAACATCCTTAGCTCATGAATACAAGATCAAGGGGTGATTTGAACTAGGCAGGCATTAGTGTGGGAGGGGACAATAGGAATTGTTTTAACTTCCTTCAAATGACTCATTACATTCTTTCATACAATTCATTACAGCAATCCTTTTTCAAAAAATTGTTGATTGGATGAATATAAAAGGTCAAGTCAGGGATGAACCTTTAGATTGCATCAAGTTTCCCAAGAAAATATCTCATACCAGATTCATTTGATGGTGAAACCATTTATAGCACAACTCATATTTTGGATGGGTCGACATCAATCCCTTATGAAGATATAATGTAACCCAGAAGCTTGCCTCCCATTACACTGAATACACATTTTTCTAGATTCAATGTGACACCGTACTCGATTAAGTGAGAAATGATGACACAAAGAACCTTTGGGTGATCACAATGCTTCCTGGCCTTAGCCAGAAGGTCATCCACATATTATTCCACAATCTTATGAATAAGGTCATGGAATATATATGTCATTTCTCGTTGATACGCGGCACCAACATTCTTAAAACCAAATGGCATGATAACATAATAGTAGGTCCCCTAAGGAGTTATAAACTTAGTCTTGGCTTGATCCTCCTTAGATATTTTGATTTGATTGTACCTAGAAAACCCATCCATTAGAGACAATAATTCAAACCCAACTATTGCATCAAAAATAACGTCGATGGATGGTAATGGGAAATCATCTTTGGGGAAATCCTTGTTAATGTCCCATAATTGTATGCAAATATGGATCTTTCCATTATTTTTGAGAACGGGGACGATATTAGATACCCATTGTGAATAGCCGACTGGCTTGATGAATCCTACCTAGAGAAGTTTCATTACTTCTTCTTTCACCATAATGGCCACCTTTGGCTTTATGGGCCTTGACTTTTCTTTAATTGTTTTAGCATCTGGCTTGGTGACGATATTATGAACTGTGATTTCTAGTGTAATTCCCGTCATTTCTTTGTATCTAAATGTGAAGGATTTTTGGTGTTCCTTAAGGATTGTATGTATTTCCACCTCCTCTAGCATTGAGGAAGATCCCAACTTTAATATTTTTGGTTCCTCCTTTGTTCCAATATTTATATCGATTGTTCCTTCAATTAAGGAGGTATTTCCTTCCTCCAATTCCGACGGGGCTAGAGTCAATTCTAAATCCCCTTCTTCTTCTACCTCATAAATCTCAAGATATTTTCCCAGGGAGGGTTTGATCATGGGATTCCCAAAATAGGAAGAGGAATGCAGAATTAAGGAAAGGTCTATCTCATGATAAGTAAGATGCAACTTTGTAAAAGCATTTAAATATCTTAAAGTCTCTTCATCACCATCAATGTGGTCTAAACAATTAGGCTAATTCTTGGCTTCTACATACGTCAACATTGGGGTCATTGGTGCTTTACGAATCAAGGGATCAGGCCAGACTGAAACCATGAAGTTAGTATCTTCCAGGTCACTACTTGGGGTTAAGTGTGAAGCAGAAGTTGCTATAGAGTCTACAAGAAGGTTCTATTCACATGGAACTGCTTTAATTGATATGAAGTCAAACCCTTTTGTCAGGCCTAGTAATTCTATTTTGTAAAGTTGTAGATGCTTAGCTCTAGTCCCATATACTTCAGATATCTGATTTAGGACTAGTTGTGAATCACCCAACACCCTCATATTCAGGATGCCCATTCTCTTGGTTACAATGAGACCTAATAGGAGAGCCTCATATTTAGCCCCATTATTTGTGCATTCAAAATTTAACTTGAAAGAGAAAGGTAGAATCCTTCCTTTAGGAGAAGTAAGGATCATGCCTTCCCTAACATCAAAATGAAACTTGGCTCCATCAAAATGGAGAGTCCAACAACTACTCAAAAATGTGGATGTTGGGTCATACTTTGCACCTTCTCCCTTTACCTCAATCACTTCAACCATGCAAACCTCATTTACTAGAAGAGAACCAAGTCCCAGAGTATGTCCCATACACATAGAATCAAGGGGAGGATAATAGGAAAATCCTTATCTAATAGCTTGACAATATTTTTTGTGATTCCTAGTGACACTTTCTCTACAATAATGGTTTCATCCTTGACCGTCGGAATGCCTTGAATCAACCTTGTGACTTCTAACTTTGTCCTAGGGACTAGCTTGTCTTCTGGTACTACGCTTGCAGGTTTATTTAACTGATTTGTGGGAAGCACAAACTCAAAGTGGACCCCTGGCCTCTTCTTTAAGTTAGCCAAATGTATGTCAAATGGTTTTGAATCACCTTGTGCCACAAATACCTTCCCTAAATGAAGGAATCTAACCTCCTAGAATAGAGTGGAGGGGATTTCCTTTATGCGATGGATCCAAAGATTGTCAAGGATCATATTATAGTTGGTTTCCCAGTCTATAATATAAAACTCAGTTAGTATTGTCTTAGGTTCGAGAGTAACCGATAATACTATGGTTTCGATTGACGTTGCCTTGAGGCTATCATATCCTCTTAACGTGTTTCGTGTCGAGGAGCAATTGGTCTCCCCATACCCTAACTTCTGAAGAAGAGAAGGGAACTATGTTAATTACTGCCCTATCGTCGATCATTACATGCTTTACATATTTATTGTAAATCCAAACTTGTAGAAACAAAGTCAGGTCACCCCTACGAGATATCTCAACATTCGTGGGCATCTTGTTGATGTCAAACACAAACCCAATATCTCTCTTAGGCTGCCCTGGAGGAATAATGTCGAAGTCTATGTGATTTATCTATGCCTTTGGTGGAGGGGTAACATTAATCAAATGGTCAAGACCTAGTGCTTCTAACAGAGCGACTCTATGAGTAGGGGAATTCTTCAGTAGATCCAAGAAGGAAATGTGTGAAAAGGTCTTGGTTAGATCATTGATCATCTCATAAGCCCCTACTGGCTTCTTTAGCATATTATGAAAATTTTCTGACATAACCAGATAAACCAGGATTAGTTACAAAGAATAATCCTTGGTTCTTGTGTAGCGTTAATTTGGGGTTCAACATCTAACTCTACCAACCCCATAATTTTTGTTTGCCGGTGACCATCCAAAGGAGGTGCCACCTGTGGGTTTGACAAAGTTGAGGCTTCGCGATCATGAGTCCCTATTATAATACCTTTATTCGAACCATTGGGATCTAATCTACCATCCTTTGGATGTATGGGTAGAGGATCGTTAAAGATCCATAATGGTGTGTTCTACAGAGACACTAGTCCCATATAGGTGTTTTGAGTAGGTATTGTTGGGTTTTCCAGAAACATGTCAAAAAATAATTGTCTTTGGTCCTATGGCAAACAATGTAAAAACTTGTTACAATTGTGACATGTTCTTACGTCATGCCTGTGAACCCTATGGAAATCATAGTATAAGTCAGGATCGTAATCTCGAGGCCTTTGGTTTGTTCCTTGTTGTGGTCTGAAACTGCAGTTATTGTTTGATTGCTAGTTGTTATAATTAAAATTTTGGAACCCTTTCCCTTGGTTTTGGAATTGGTTGGGATACCCACTTGGGTATTGACTAGGGCTTGGGGTCAGTGTTTGTCTCTATTACTGAGGTTGTTTCTGTTGTTGTTGAGGATGATTAAAATCCACAGTGTTTACCAAGGGGTAGAAATTATTGTTTCTCGTATTATTTCCATTATTGTTTTTGTTATTTGTAGCACATGTACTAGTAGGATTAACAACATTAGGATTTTTGGGCTGGTTGGTCACACCATTAGTCATGGCTCCACGATTCCTATTAAGGATCTTTGGTCCTTGATTGCTATTTCTGTTGTTGGAGTAACTAGAATTATTTTGATTAGGGGTGACTAACCTTCCATTAGCTCCATAATTCTTATGACCACTTTCAATAGTCACTTGGTCAATCCATAGAGAACCCTGTTGACATTTTTGCACCCCGTGCTAAAAAGGTCAACTCAAAACTTTTGAAATTTCTCAGATTGGTTGAGTTATGATTTTGGCTATGTTTGGGACAGCCATCTCAGAGAAAGATGTAATTTTAATTGTTTGGTTTTGGAAAGTTGGAAGTCATTTGGGATCAAAACTACAACTTGGGTACAGTTAAAGAACGTCATGCCTCATAGATGCAGCCATTCCATTTGAAACCCTCGTCATAATTGTGCAACAACTGTAAACAACCATTGCAAGGCCCTGAGGAAGGAAGGAAGGACACCATGTACCAGACATGATGTTCTGAAAATTGCAAACAAGTTGCAGGTTTGAATGACAAAGTACAGTTTTACAAATAGTTTGCATTTACAATGAGCGACAATAAGGTACACTTGACTTTTTATGTATTTCTATGATTAAGTGAATTATTTAAGTGTTTTGAGTTGTATAGGTTCATTCATTATCCATACAAATGAAAGAAAGTATAGAAAGGAAGGACATACATCTCATTACACGAAAATATTTTCATTTATTCATGAGGAATAATTGTACATATTTTCTCACACAAGCCATGAGAAATAACTGAAGAGAAAAACCAATGCATATATTTATGAAGCTGAAAATGTAAGGAGGTAAAGTAAACCCGTCATTGCCTTGGAGGAGGTGTTCTTTTCTTTCTGAATTGTTTGCACCAGTTGTCTTCTGCAAACTGCACCATGGTACCTGAAAAGAGAAGGAAATGGTTGTCAATTTTTTGAGCTTGGGGTTTTATTTTAACTCCTTATATTTCCAGTTTCAGAAAAACATGCATTCAAAAGGTGCAAATATGGTATTCACAGGAAAGTTGCAAGTACATAACAAAGGAGAAATGAGATTGTTAGAAGAATAAAGGAGAAGAATATAAAGGTTGAGGTTAACTGGAATGAGATTTATTACAACTGAAACAGGAATAGTCAAAGGAATTTGAGAAAATTTTGACAGGGCTTCGCCATGTAAAATGGACATTTTAAATTTTTCAGCATGCATACTAAAACTGTAATGAAGCTCAAATACAATATTTAAGCAAAAATAAATGGAACTACAACATCTCAACAAAACTTCAATGTTTAGCATGTAGGAATTTGTGAACATAAATTTCCAAAAATAATATGTCCTTTTCAGGTTCTCAAATAAAAGTAAATGATTAACTTCTACAGTTTTCAATTTTTAGAATCAAATGTTCAAGTTATTCACAACTGAGAATAAGAATGATGTTAGAATACAAAGTTGCAGAAAGGTCAGACAATCAGATATCAAGTCTCAAAAGGTAGAATGCAAGCCCCTCAAGAAATCAGATACTATCAGCTGAAGTAGTAAACAAGAGGAAAAAAATTTCCATGGTTTTATTGTAGTGCATTATTAAATGGTTGCATAGTCATGGAGAAGCAAAATCCCAACTAGATCAAATGGAAATCAACATGTTTTAGATAACGATTACAGGTTCAGCCAAGCCATTTTAATGAATTTTAAAAACTCATGAAGGAATCCATATGTACATTGAAATATTTGACAACAACCATGCATTTGGAAGCCATGAGCTCGAAATCAACTTGAATAAATGCTCATAATGGTTTAAAAAAGAATAGAGAAAACTGAAAGCAAAATGAGCCCAAATTAAGGATAAAGGTTTGAAATTTCAGGTGTATACCAAGCTGAGGTCGAACCAGTTACAGTCAATTCAAACACTTAGCAATGTTGAAGCTTTCAAAATAAAGATTAAACCAGAGTAAAGTTACAGATCTACATTTCAGAAGACAACATGCAAGGGATAATTCCAACAAATTGTGTTTCAAACTCATGAATCAAGACCACATTTGTAGTTAAATATCTGACAAGAACATGAGAGCTATGAGTGCCCACATTATAAAATGTACAGATCTGAAGCCAATGATGAGACCAGTCATTCGAATGTTTACCAAAAGACACCTGTAAAAAAGGTAGTTACAGATAGAACTGGCACTCAAGGCATAAGTCACAAATCTAGAGATATCAAGTGAAATAAGAATCACCCAGTCAAATTTGAGGATATCATAGAAAAAACAAAGCATTCAATCAGAATATGAGTAAATTCCAAGTATTAACAGATTTTTATAAAGTAAACCCATATGGAAAATAGGGACTAGATCTATTAGTGTTTCAAGAAAATCAAAATGAAAATTATGGAATAGTAGAAATGGACAATTATTTAGAGAAAGACTTACCAGTTCATGAAGAAATCATAATAGTAATAACCATGAATACTATGAGATACCAAGCTTATCAACATCAAGCAAAGTCAGAATATTCATGAAAATCATTTATCAGCAAAGCTCTTTCAGAGAAAAATGAATCGAGAGTTTCCCAAATCTAGAAAAGCTCAGGCAAGGTCAATGGTAACAGATTCGTAAAATCAAATGAAGGAAAGTGCATCATGATAAATTCCCACCTCAAAAGAATGTTACAAGCGTGATTTAATAACACAAGAAACCGATGATCGAGATTTAGAGAACTTAAATGTCCATAGAAGTCCTTTCCTCAAGTCGAAGCTGAGCTTAAAAAGAAACCAACAATGGCGTCAAGATAAAATTTTACCAGGGCTTTCGCCCACTCTCTACAGAGGAAAAATAATGACCAAAGCCTGATAGAGCTCAATACCTTTCAACTCACCTGGAAACCTCAGTCGTAGCAACCTAACTCACCCAGAGTTAGTGATCAAATGATCCAAAATTGACAAGTACACAGATTCAAGGGCTGAAGATCGATCTCCAAAAATCAAAACCACCATGGTTAAGATGTCACCTACCCCATTAAATGTGAAAGATTGAAACCCTAACTCAAGGGTCAGAAATCAAAATGCAAGTTCATCAAGGACAAAGATCAACGGCCCAAGATCTAACTATAGATTATCAAAGACAAAACTTAACCCAAGTTAAAATGCTACCACCGAAAAAATTGCCAAGGGTCAAGTCAATGTCACTGGAAGGGGCTAACCCATATCATGTTCCAAATTATCAGCCTTTAAATTTACTGAATAAGTATCATACTGAATAAACCATCATGAAATGCCGACAGAAATCATCATGCATAGGTAAAAATTTAAACCTTCCAAAAGTCTCTTCAAATCCTCATATGCCAACAATTTAATTGCAAGGTTGATGAATCAAAAGGTGATCATGTATTATAATCTGTCAAATTAATACAAAGGGTCCCCTTTATGACATTATGCATCAAGGTGGTAAACTATTATAATATGCCATATGTTGGCAAAGTGTCGAGTAACATGGTGCCCCTTTTACAAGTGCCCTTGTATTATTTCAAAAAACCATGGTAATTTGATAAGTCCACAAGAGTGGCCAAACCAATGAGGACTAATGGTTAGTGCAAAGGTGGTGATTTGAGGAGTTGGAGGTGTCCATTTAAGTATGTCACCCATGTGACCACTAGAGAGAAAGAGTTGATCATGTGCACATGGAACAAGTGGTCCCCACAGTGGATGAATTATTTTTCAAATATTGCAAGTATTGTAATTATTTTGTTCACTCACAGGGAGTATTTTTGCATGCCTTCACAAAAGGACAAGAACAGACAAGAAGACAAATTCACATGCACAAGAAAGGAGACTTGCTCAACAAGCAAGGTTTATTATTAGCAAATTATTCACCCATTATTTTCTTAAAAATAGAATAGTCAACTTCAGTTTGACTGAGATGTAACCAAAGGCTATTAATGCCTCTTTGTATTAGTTTGCCTTTATTCCTTTATTTATTAATAAATAAAGGATAAAAATAGGATGCATGGGTGAGTACAGTTTTAGCCTATTTTTAGGAAGGGTAGGGTGAATTAATTTTGCTATATATTGTGTGCCTTGGCAAAGCACAAAAGGAGTTAGAGGAGGAATTTTTAGATACATGAGTGTTGAAGCAATTTTCTGCCAGTTTTTCCCTTTGAATGTGAAGTATTTTCTTCCTTTCCAATTATTTGCAGTCTTGTGTATGTTTCCATTAATCTTGTGAATTTGAATTCCCTGATTAACCATCTTACCCTATTGCAAATTCAGTAATTTCTGCATGATATTAATGTGTATGTGTAACTTAGCAGTATTGTTGTGATTTTATCCCTCAATACATCAAAGTGTTTACCCTTAATTATCTTTAGAAAAACTGTTGGCTCGTGCATTAAAAATCCTTTCCATATCAATTGTGCATGTACTCAGTCAAAGACCTCATACAAATTTGGTGTATCACCTTAGTTTTTAAATCCTTTTACAGTCATCTTTTACCCTTAAACCCCCAGAAAATCATTTTAGGATACATCAATAAGGAATCGAGCCTTGATACCAGAGACTCACCTCAAAATAGGTATACCCACAGACCTGAGGTATTTCCATTGTATCTATGAAAGAGAGAGATCCATTTTGCAAGCTTAGAACACCTACAAACATCTCTCTACAGGGTACACTTTTGAGAGATAACAACACCCTCTAACACCTCTTCATAGCTCCTTAGCAGGAAATTTTGAACCTCTTCCTTTGTCTCTCTGTTGAGAGAGTGTAGGAACAAATCAAAAAGTTCCGTTTGATCTATATTTGGAGTGTTTGCAGAGGAGTAGAGAAATTGTCGCCACCTTTGAATAAAGTGGGCTGCAGACTCATTGTGTTCTTATGTGATATGAAGGAGTTCCCTGAAACCTGTTTTCAAAAGCTTGTTCATATCAAAATATTTAATAAACTTTGATATGAGTTGTTTTGAAACGAGTGTATTGAATCCTCAGGTATCCTATAAGTACCAATCAAGAGAAATACCTTCTAACCGTCTTAGGGAAAATTTTCACAATGACTATGTCCCATGGGAGAAAATCTTGAATGGCAATTGCATAAGCCTTGATGTGGGCATTAGGATCACCCGCTCACTTTGAATTTCGGAAGATCAGGAAAGGGTCTGAGGAGCATGACTGTCTGAATGGAGAATTCTAGGGGTTCCTTGAGATATTCAGAATAGGTCCCCATTGCGTATGTTTCCACAATTGAATATCCTTGTTGGGGAGGTGGGGGCTACATTAGTTGCTGAAATGGGACAACATCGACATCTTTTGGGGCATATGACATCCCCCGCAGTTTTCCATACGGACCCTGGGTAGGTATACATGTCCCCCTGCGAAGATTTAGAATACATGTGTACATAAGGGGGTTGATTACCTTGACATGGAATTAAAGGCAAAAATCTAGGGAACGTTGCATTTCTGGTTGGTATGGCATTCGAGAATGCACACTTCCAGACTGGTGCCTATTGCAGATATCCATATGTATCTTGGAGGTGGCATACCCAAGGTTCCCATACCCGTAAGAAGATCTCTAAGGTTTTGAGTATTCATATAAATAGGAGGATTTTTATGTAGTAGGTATTTGTCAGTAATTCTGTAGGTAGGGAGGAGTCTCACACTTGCCCTACGTATGAATTCTGAGTATTTTGGGAAAGCTCTAGCTCCTTGAATTTTTCTACCAAATTTGAAATGACATCACCCATTGATAGGGCAGTGCTTTTCTTAGGTACTTTTTATTGAACCCTCAGAGGTTGTTGAGGAGTATGATATCTTGATATGAATTATTCACTATGTTACTACCCATCATTAGCAATATTATCAGTTGGTGGAAGGGGTGGTGTTACTGTTTTGAAGTCAGGACATCACCTTGTCCTTGCTAACCTATCGAAATCTTGGTTCATGTTTTGGAATTTTTGTTCACTCCTAACATATCATGTGCTAAATTTTCCTCATCTAGATGCAAGAGTTGATCTGATTGCATGCTAATGGGATGTCGAAACAATACCCAATGACATGAACTTGCTTCACCAGTCAAAGTCATGTTGTTTGAACTTGATTGTTCATGAGGATATATCTAAGTGACCTGGTAAGATTCCTTAATATGTACAGAGGAACCAACATTGGTTACCTTGAAGTACAGGGTTTTGAGTGGATGAACGGTTGTCTACCCATGTTGAAAGTGAAGGTGATTGTTGTGGTATACTTGATTGGTAGTGGTACATGTCAAAACTTGGGATGGGACAACTGTACTCTTTGTATCCTAACATATTTGGGGGGGTATAAGAATACCTGTAGAATAAAGGAATGGACGAAGAAAGCGGAAAAGTTTATAGGCTAGCTCTTCACGTCAGGTTCACCAATTTGTATGATAAAATATAAACACGTGACCTTCTTCACACCCGACCTCTCGAGTTCATGCCGAGAAAGCCAGTGTAGAATGAGTGTGAATGTGAGTGTGGTGATGGGGATGAAGCTAATTGGGCAATCTTATATCTTCAACACGCAATATCGGGATCTGCGAGTCTAAGGAAAAGAATTCTCTCCTAACTTGAAGTGGTGTGATGGCTCATGTCTGAAATAATAATCACTTGTAAACTCCAATCAATGTCGAGCTCTACCAAGATCTTGTTTTTTGGTTGTTGAAGACATCAAAAAAGACCTGCGGGTGCACCTCATATAGATTTCTAGATAAGGTCATGGAAGTAAGAATGAGAGGCACGATGGAGCCACATATATTTATGGAAAATTTTCTGGTCTCATGCAAAAAGTATTAGCCTGATCAGCTACTATGTTTAGTAAGGAAAGTTGTGAAATAATATCTTGTGGAAGTGGTGAAGATCTGAATACTAATGTACTAGTGCAAACTAGTGTCAATGTCTAATTGACTAGCAAGACTGTTGGGTTGTGGGACTTGAGGATCACAACCAAAGACTCATGGAGGTTGTGGCCCTTGAATGGTCATGTGTGTAATCAAAATTGTTGCTAGGAGTAGTCCAATAGTCATAGGATTTTTTTTTTATTATTGGTAAATAATTTTTTGAAAGGGACTATACCCTTTTACAACAGTGCTCAAAAGCAAAATGAAACCCTAGAAATCCCAATAACAAAAAACTGCCAAGAGCCAATAAAAACAAAACAACTGCTTCAAAAACAGCTAAAAAACAACTTAATAGCAAATACAGCTGACCCCCCAGCAACTGCTGCAGATGGCCATATGCCCAGATGTAACAATAATAGTACTAACAATGACAAGAATCAAACCTTGTCTGGAGTGGTGGGGGGTGTTTAGATTTGGCATTACCCTTCTTTTTCCGATCCACCACCGTTCCACTCAGGATTTCCTGCATCCAATGCAATCGAAGCATTTGCAATGGATTTGACATGGATGTGACCCATAGGAAGGGGGGGCCGAAACTTCCTTAAACACTGAATCAGCAATCTGCAGACCACAGTTTGTAGGAATTTTCGCAATGTTGGCCTATGAATCAGCGACGACGGGTGAGTCAACTTGCAAGGGGGCACTAGAATCCTCAGTCGGATCTAATTCAATTGAGAGATGTTTAGGAAGAGAATCCTTCCACCACACTAGCTTTGGTCTTTCATTTGGAATGTTCACAATCGTTTGTAACATGCCCAGTTTAGAAGCAACGCCGACATCTGAAGGCAAGTCTCTCATAGTCAAGCCTCTGTACCTAGAGCCTTTCTCCAATCTGAAGATTGATTTCTGCTGGTAAGAGTTTGGAAGGTATCAATATCAACTAGGATTCGAGCAAATGTAGTATGTGTTTAAATAGAGGTCTTACCATCAACTGCCACACATGAGCCAAGAGTATCTCCTATAGCAATGAGACAAGATCTGTTCCAAAGTTGTAACGGAAGTCCCGGTAAACAAACCCAAATTGGGTAGGTATCAAAAGACTCCTTTAACGGGTCGAAGGACGGATACCATGGTTTGGACATCAGCCTATGTTCCCCCCCAAAACCCAATGCTGGCTAAAAATTAAATCCCTATTAGCAGGGGTTTCAAAGACCACAATGAAGTAAGCTTTAGCACAGGGATATAAGCTCAATCTTACCTTGTATTTTTTCTCTCCATCTCTTGGGCTATCCATTCATGTAGCTGAGAAAGCTTAGGCCAAAATTTATGGAATCTGCATATGAGACCCAGCTGGGAGAGATTTTCCTCCTCGTGATGATTCTTGATAAGTAGATCCTCCCTGATTTTCAGTGTCGGGGACATCCTGGGAGGGTTTTAAGAGCTCATTTATGGTATTCTCCTTTTCCTTTGGAGATCGCTTGTAGCATAAGAAGTGGACTTATCTCCACTAGAGGTTCATGTCCCAATGGAGAGACCCCCTGTTTTTTGACAGGTTGGAGAAACTCGATCCCAGATTTTTCTTTGAAGGAGGGTTTTGATTTGCATCAAAAGCCATGTCAATCCAAGAGATTGGTGCTGTATTTTCCATGCCAATTTTACAGGCGCTGCTGTCATCATTTTTGCACTCAAGGGATAGGTTCCTAAAGCCACCGCTAAGGAGAGGGGCATCTTGTTTTGTTTCGTTGTTCGTGTGTCCTATATTCGTGTGTTCTGGTCGATCCATGTGCCGTAGAGAGCCCCACAGAAGAGCACGAATGCATAGCAACCATGATAGTGGCAGGCACGGAACAGGCGCGTAACAAGTGGAATAGTCGTAGGATTTATTAGAAGTGATATTTAGTGTATTGAGTTATCTTATTTTCTCAGCAAAAGTTACAGGTGTGCGTAAGACTGTCAAACACAAATTGGTATCAATTTCAGTTATCAATTCTAGCCCATTGGGTTGTGGGACCAAGGGATCAAAACTATATGTATTTTCCTGTTGTGGACCATTGATGGTCATGCAAAATGAGATACAATAACTTTTGATAAGCAAACTAATTACTGAAAGAAATCTAACCTATGTTTTTGGGGTTTTCACAATATTTCAGATCAAAGCAATAAAAGAAAACTAATATATCAAAGGAAATCTTTTTGATTTTTTCTAATTTTTAAGAAATGTGTTCTAATCTATTAAATATACATAAGGACAAGTAATCATCCGGATATAGGTGGTTATTTGTGAAAATGTATGAATCTAATCTAAAGAAAATAACTTAATGTAATCAAAACCCTTTAAACCCTACCTCTGAGGTGGAAGAACAAATCATGACCCTATAAGGGGCTATTGTTCCTCACAACTTCCCTGGTAATGTTAAAGAGGAAAGCTTACTAATGAATGGATCTATGTGTGATTTACTAATTCTATTGAAATAAATGATTTTCTACTCTATTTGATATGAATAATTAAAAATATTGATTTAAAATTAACAATTCAACAAACAAGGAAAACAAACACATAATTCCAACCTGGACAAGCAAGAGCTTTGGAAAATCTAGTTGTGTTTGTATATGTCCCCTCAGTATGTTCCTTTCTTTCTTTGAGTTTTCATGTGAGTCTAAGGGATTGAGAATGCAAGAAAAATAGCAAGAGGATGATGCTTTGAGCAATGGGAGCTTGATGAAAATCTGGATGCAATGTAGGTAGAAGAGATATATCACAAGAGATCAGAACTTGTCTATGCAATTCCTAACAAGATCATAGCAACAATACAATGCAAGATACACAAAAATTATCAAGCCATTTTCTTTAATACAAGCATGGAATATATAGGAATAAAGGATGGGAGGTGCCTTTATGCACAAGGAAATAAGGAGCAGCTCAAACCAATTAAATCTATTTTAAAATAGGAGGAAGGATAACCAAGCAATCAAAGCTAATTTTAGAAAAATTGGTTCACAGATACATGTAAAAAGTGAAGTTAAGTGAACCATTGCATGTTAAAACACGTGTGAAGGATTATGGAAAAAGTGGGAAGGATGTATAAAATCAGGCATGGCGGCGGGTTTTCGCACTAAAGACCAAAACATGCACAGAAAGAGGTAGAAAGATAGAAAAAGTGTGGGAAGGCTAGGTAAAGATGTCTAGAAAACAAATATATACTGTGAATGGAAATTGGAGCTCAAACACCTTCTTGAAAGGACCTGAATCATCATTGAGGATTTTTGTAACCATTTTCTGACAATGTAGCACATGTAATTTTGGGTGCGTAACAATTATCAAGGGTGCTCTTGTAGTGGAAAGAGGTAAGAAGGTTGAAACCTTGGTTTTAAACCACTTATAACACTAATGTTTCTAGTATTGTGGCTTGAAAAGTAGATACAACATTTTGACACTATAGGATCAATCATATGAGCCATAAGGGCATGGAGATCATAAATAAGGATTTTCTTAGATATATAGAAACATGTTTGGATTTCTATGAGGACTGCATATATGGGAAATAGAAGCGAGTAAGGTTTCTTAAGGTTGGGCCTATAAAGAAAGAAATTAAGTTATAGCTTGTGCATTTTGATGTGTGGGTGTTCGGCTTAGGTATCATCTCTTGGGGGGTTCAAGTTATTATGTTACTTTTATTGATGATGCAATAAGGAAATTTTTGGGTTTATTTTATTAGAAACAAATTTGATGTATTTGAAACTTTTGTTAAATGGAAAACCTTGGTAGAGAATGAAAACATGTCTTAAGCTAAAATATCTGAGCTTAGATAATGGAGAGGAGTATTGTAGAAATTAATTTGATGATTACTTTTCTAATAATGGAATCCATAGGCAAAATATGGTTCTAGGAACTCCGCAACAGAATGGGGGTATCAGAAAGAATGAATAGAACAATAATGAAATGTGCTAGGAGCATGAGGTTACATGCATGACTACCTATTTATTTTTGGGTAGAAGTGGTGAGCATAGTTGTGTACTCGATAAATAGAGGACCCTCAAGTGCCTTGGATGGAGGCATACCTGAGGAGGCTTGGTATGGTAAGAAAGTTGATTATTCATTTCTTAGAGTCTTTGGATGTAAGGTTTTTGTCCATATGACAAGGATGATAGGACCAAGCTAGAGGCTAAATTAGAAAAATGTACTTTCATTGGTTATGGTGGTGATGACTTTGGATATAAATGTTGGAGTATTAAGGACAAGAAAATCATTCGATCTAGGGATGTGGTCTTTAATGAGAAATTCATGTATAAGAAATAGTTTCAGGAAAATAGGGAAGAATCCAAGAAAGAATATGCATTGGTAGAGGATCTTTCGGATGGGAAAAATGACACATGAATCTGTTCAAGAACCTCCTCAACAGGAATCCCAAACTTGTATATTGAGGAGGTATTTTTGGGCAAGAAGAGAACCTAAATGTTTTTCTCCTTCTCTGTATTATTTATTACTTACTGATAATGGAGAGCCAGAGAGATTTAATGAAGCAATACAGATAGATGTCAGGAAGAAGTGGGAGCAAGCCATGGATGAGGAGCATTAGGCACTCATGGAGAACCATACATGGGATTTTTTGAAGCTACTTGAAGGAAAAAGAGCATTACAGAACAAGTGGGTGTTTTAGAGTCAAAGAGGAAGAAGGAGGCAAGAAAATATACAAGGACCAGTTGGTGGTTAAGGGGTTTGCACAGAAAAAGGTATAGATTTTGATGAGATTTTTTATCCTGTAGTAAAAATGACTTCTAGTAAAACTGTTCTTGGAATGTTTTCAGTAAAAGACTTACACTTAGAGTAGCTTGATGTAAAGACAACATTTCTCCATGGTGATTTGGATGAAGATCTATATATGCAACAACGAGAGGGCTATGAGGTCAAAGGTAAATAGGAGATGGTGTGTGAAAATTGCAGAAGAGCTTGTATGGCTTGAAACAATCTCCACTTCAATAGTATAAGAGAAATTTGATAGCTTCATGAAGGAGAAAGTTTTATATTAGATGTCATTCTAACCATTGCGTGTATACAAAGAAATTTGAGGGTGAAATTTATATTATCTTGTGTCTGTAGGTGGATGGCATGTTGGTTGTAGGTAAAAAAAATTTAGGAAATAAAAGTACTCAAGAAGTAGCTAAGTGAATCCTTTGCTATGAAGGATTTGGGGGGCATCCAAACAAATCCTTGGTATGAGGATATCTCAGGATAGGAAGGAACTCAAGATGAATTTATCTCAATAAGAGTACATTAAGAAGGTCTTAGAGAGGTTTAATATACAAGATGCTAAATTGGTTGGGACACATTTGGCAAGCCATTTCAAGTTATTAAAGGAGCAGTGTCCCAAGACAGAACATGAGAGAAACTAGATGTCCAAGGTAACTTACTCATCAAAGGTTGGTAGTTTGATGTATGCCATGGTGTGCACCAGGTTTGATATTTACAATACAGTGGGATTGGTGAGTAGATTTATGCGTGATCCAGGTAGACATCATTGATAGGCAGTAAAGTGGATCCTTCATGTAACATTCCCAATTTAAGATTTTAGAAACAAGGGAATTTTTTTTCTTATATATACATAATGTTCTCTGTTCTAAATAATCATAACTTATAACACACATTCCATGCCAATCAATCTCATAACAAGATAAACATATACAACTATAAATGCCTCGGTGAGCTACCGATCTCTCATGTTACTTAAGTATAGAATAATTTATGTATACCAAGTATACTTGGTTATCTTACCCTGTTCTGGGTACTAAGTGTTCTGTTTAAGAAACATATCTGAATATTTGTTACCAATATTCATCAGAAATCACATTCCTTAAACTAGTTGACATAGGACAATGCAACCAGCAGCTTGCGATACTTTGGCCAAAGATTTCCAACATACTGTTTATGTTATTTTTCCTAGAGGGCATACTCATCTAAATAGAATACGTCCTTCACCCCACTCCTTTGTTATCTAGAATGGTCCTAACCGACTTCAGTAAGTCCACTTGTCCAAGGTTTGACCCTAACGCAGGTTAGTGATATAATGTAGAATAGGGAGTCACTCACGATGACCTAGGGTATATAAACATACCCTATCGACCTAAGTCGATTGGATGTACCTAGTTATTCTAAATCATTTTGATTCATTTCTTATGATAGATCATAAATTTAAAATTTTTCCTATAGAGAAACTAAGTTCAAGTCCAAGTTTTGGGTAGGTCTAGGGTGAACCAATGCTGAAGGGTGTTGCAACATGTCAACTGTAACCCTGTATCCTTGTGAAGACTTAAGTATTCACAAAGGTATAGATCTACAGTTGGTGTGTGCCAACATCCACGCATAACTACTTCATCTCGACGTACTCACCTCAAGAGATCATTTCCACTTAATTAGTTTAGGATTAAGATTTAGATTACAACAACCTTACATAACCCTAATTCCAACAACCTTAAAGGTTTCCATACCCATTTGAGTTGGTTAACTAATACGTAACTTCAAATACTAATGATTTCTTTAAGATTAATTAACTTTTTCCTTGCTGTTTGATTAATTGGAAAAAGCATCATCATCTATCAAGTGATCTAATTAATGTGTCTCAACCATTCAATGAATGTATAAGAACCAAAACAGGTACTGATATAAAAGACTTCATACCTATAAAGTCTAAATGGTTATCGAACCCACATATCATTAGTTTATTTAGCATCCTTTTTAGAAGAGGAGAACCTTCCTCATTATGGTTAAGTATTAGGGTTTATTATACCCATATCCAATTTGTAGTTCATGACATTATAACAAACACATTCATAACATCATAATCCACCATTCAAGATTAAGTAAGGAACGTTAATACATACAACTTAGTAAGTTGCACTAAAGTAAGGGAATTTGTACTAATTCCCATTTATCCAAAAATTTATGAACATCAAGAATAAGGATCCAATCAGATATAAATAACAACATCCAGAATAAGATTACAGATTTTTCCTTCTTATTATGAGAAAGAGAATAAACTTAATTATGTTTAAGTAACCTCAGTATTTCCAATTCATCGAAATAAAATACACAACCTTACAAACCTATGCATTGCTGACATATTTCATGTCAACAACATCAAGATCTTTTAGATTACAACTTTTCTTCCTTCAATACATTTCAATAAAAACTTAGAATTTCTCTATAATGGTCCAGAATTTTAATTCAACCAATACATCATAAAATTTATTTCCTTCGTTTATCACTTACGAAGTTCATCTACAAAAATTGCTAGCACAGGTCAGTTCATTAAACTGAGTATGATAAGCACTAAGCATTAAAATGAAATGCTTTCAACTAACTATTTCATTAAACCAACTCTTCTTTAATGAAACAGTGTGGTCAAGCAGACAAATGAAATCATAGCAATAACAACCATAAAAGAAGAAAAATTAATCACTTGAATAACATTCAAATAAATGTCATGAGTAAATATACAACCTAAAACATGTTATCAAATAAATATTGTTCCATCCAATACACTTATCCATATCAAATAAAAGTACTTTCTAACTATTTCCTTCACAAATCATTCTTAATTTAGAAATACAAATGCAAATAAGAGTCTCACAAATCAGATGTGGTATCCTAATCCCAAATGCAAGGCATAGCCTAATTTATTAGGTTAGACCAAATATCAACATTAAGATAGAATTTACTCAATGTACATCATCTCACATTTTCCTTCTATCTCAAATATTAAAAGACTTAACACTAGTCAAGAGAACAACAAGTAGTAATGACAACTACTCAAGACGTTAAGGATAGTAGAGCAACTGATCCAAATAAATCAATGACCAGATTTACCCAAAAGAAGTATGACTGAGATGAAACAGTAAGAACTTCCTAAACAATTCGGTTAGCCCAAATACCATACACAACTTCAGAGAAGACGAACACAACCCGATAACATCCTATTATTTCTCAAGGTAGTGGTCAGGATTCACCTTAAGGACTGATGAAGGAGTCAAAAGCCAAGATCAAAAGGGAACTCCAACATCTTAACATACGAGACGAAGGTAGCAAAGGAAAATGTAGGCCTTCAGTACTTCCCAAACTCCTTAAAAGAGAAAACACATAGAAGAAGAGATCAACATAATGTGTGATTGTTGTGATTAGAACAAAATTAAACATGTTTTCCCTTTCATAGACAACCAAAGACTGCGACATTAAACCAGATCAAAAAGGAGATGCAATGAAAAAAATTCAAAATTTCATGTAGGCAATTACAGTCCCAATAGTCACTCAAGGACGTTAAAATTTAAGTCAAGGTCTACAGTCTGACCAATTCCTCCAATGATGAGAAATAAAACAATCAATGAGATAGAATATAAAGCGATTCCTCACAGAGGTGAAAGACATACATTATATGAAAAGATAGAGTAGGTTCCTTCATGATTCCATTCCAAGAAGATACAACCCCAGATTGACATAGCTTAGCTACAGGGGTACAACTTATCAATAAATTATTCCCTCCAATCTTGCTCAAAGATCAAAGAATGGAAGAATCCCGAAGACTCCGTATTCAGAACCAAATTCGATAGTTCAAAATCAAAAAATGACAACCACAAGTTTAGGAGTCATCCTTAAATTTCATGATATCCCAAACAAGAGGGATTTAACAAGCTTACTCCGATAAGATACTCAAGAGATTAACCCTGTTCAAGGACAGTTAAACAAAAAAAAAACCAATAATATCTACTTCGACAGGGAAGAAGACAACACGAATAGAGACAAAGAAAACTCAAAGCAGAGCTACAAGGATGACCCAACATCGACTCCAACAAAGCCGACCCTCAACATGTCCCCAACCAACAAGCTCTCACCTCGGTAACCTTTAGTTCAGTACTCGAGAACTTTTAAGAAACACAAAACACTCATAAAAGATCATAAGAAAGACTTCAAACATGGGAATCCCAAGCCCGAATGCCTCAAAATCAAAGTGCCCAGGAAATGAATAACCCAAAGTTTCCTTAGAAGGACCAAATTTGAGTACCCAATTTAAACTAACAAGTTTAAAAAGTTAAAAAAAACCTTCAATATTACTTCTATAAAGGGGAGAATCCAAAAAGAAAACAGAGATTCCAAACATTAAAAAACTATCAGCTCCTATCGCAGACTAAATCTGAAGAACAGATAGAGTATACACAGAGTTCAAGAAGAAGGAATGCATTACTATTTCAATAAAAAATTCAAGCTCACACAACTCAGAATCCAATCATGCATATTTCTACAATTCCAATAGGAGAATTATAACTTCCACAAAACTAACAAGCTACAACAAAGGTATACTTTTACATTCTGCAACCCAAACTAAAGCTTGATTCAAACTAAAAGACACATACCATTTCTATAACCCATTTCAAATAGATAAGAAAAGAATCACACATGTACTTAATTACTTATATCACCACAAGATTTAAGGTGAAATTCAACAACAAATAACCAAGAAAGAAATACAATGACTTCCTTTTCAAACAGAGATTCCTCATCAAAGAACACAGAATTATTCAAGCAAGGAAACCAAATAACCATCACAGAAATAAAAACCTAATTATCTCAAGAGAGAGAAATTTTTTTTTAATGAAGACACTTAGAGAAAAGTAGAGTAGCTTATGGATAGAGCCTATCATGCATGATAGTGCTTTTGTCTATTCGAAGAAGATTTCCAGCCGAGCCTTCACAACTCCCTCTTCTCCAAAAAAAATCAACAACCAGAAACTTCTTACTCAAATGCCTCATATACTTCCATTGGATTGAAAATAGTCCAAGAGAGTTAAAAATAACAAGAAACTAAAAGTAGAACTGCTGGTTCGAAGAACTAGATAGCTCCATGCAGAGAAAAAATCGGAATGCATGAAATACAAAACAACTCCCAAAAAATCCACTCGCATGGTTTCCAAGGTGGTTTTCTCACCAAAAATGATGACAATTAATGTCATTAATTCCCAGTCTCCCGCCTAAATATTCATGCCACCGCCATCCAAAATTGGTGAGTCCAATTTCAAAAAGAACATGCATTAGTTAAATTTAGAGATGGTGCCAGCTAAGATCACCTCCAAATTCCATGCCCTCTGTCAAACTAACAATACATAATGATCTTAAATTAGAAAATCAAATCAAATAAAAGACTTAGGAACCATCACCATCCTTCAACTTTCCATATGACCCCCCCTTAGGTCCCCGTCTATCACTCACATTAGTTTAGGATAGATATCATTAGCTTAGGGTATGACCTTAGGTTAGTTTATAAAATATTTACCTTAGGTAAATTTGGCACCTTAGGATAGGTCATTCTTTCTACTAATGTAGTATTAGGTAATAGGTTAGAAATATCCCTATTATCACCTTCGGTTGTTTTCAAATCCCTAACTTAGAAAACATGCAACTTAGGTTAGGATGCAACAAGATTAGCATAGGCATAGACATAAGGTAGGTCTAGTTTACCTTAGGTTAGAATCCCGTTAGGATAGATCTTATAGATCTAGGACTTAGGCTTTACCCTCAATAGTCCTTGAAGTAGGCCTCTTTCCAACTTACGCCATTCAATGTTCTGAGAGAAGCTGACAAGAAGATCTGAGCACATGACTTTCAACAGAAAGCACAACATGAACTTCCAAGAAGAATCAATGAAATTATAATCCTACAAAGGCTCAGTCTTTTATTTTCTTCAACCTCTGAATGTCAGTTTGCCATACAAGATCAAGTAAGAAGAATTTAAAACATACCTTGGATCAATGGAATTGATCCAAGGTCTCATTATTATATAGAGATAAATTTGCAAACACTTTACCAGTTTACAACCTCAAACAAAATGGATTCCTTGCAAGCAACAATATTTCAGCAATTGAATCCAAGAAAAGAAATAATTTATCCATGGAAAGCATGATTTCAACAGTCAAAAGAATACACCTTCCTAGGACAAATCACATGTCAACAACTTTACATTGCAAAGAGGAGAAGTTAATAGTTTATCATAGGTGTTACATACTTTCCTCCTAAAAAGAATCATCATCCCGATGATTAACTTATTTAAACAAATTTGCATCAAGGACAATCCATTTATTAACTTTCTTTTCACATGTTCATAACATTTTTGGATTTAATTTTTTTTCCAAAATCAGCATTTACGTAGCTATTTATTTAAAACAATGAAATATCTATCCAAAACTGGCAGATTTATTGTCATAAAAGAATAAAATCACAAATTTTTATCATTCAACAGAATCAATTTTGTCCAAATAAATATGGAAAAGTAGTTTTCATATCTTCCATATTTTCCCAGGTTGCACTATCCTCATTAAACTGGTCCCACTAGACCTTACATTGACTTATTTCATGATTTCTTAAGTGCAACTGGCAAGTTTCCAGCACTCGAATAGGCTTAACCACGATTATTCCTAGGTCTTGGACCTGCAAGGAATTCTAATTTAACACATGTGATAAATCTGAAACGTATTTCTTAAGCAAAGAAATATGGAAAACATCATGCATTCATGACAAAGTAGGAGGTAATGCTAAATGATAAGCTATAGGGTTGATTATTTCTACAATTTCAAAGGGTCCCACATAACGAGGTGATAACTTGGTAGCCTTTCCAAAAGTTATAGAACTCTTTTTTGGTTTAACCCGAAGAAAGACCTTCTCACCAAGTTCAAATTTCCTATCAACCCGCTTCAAGTCAGCATAACTCTTTTTCCTATCTGTTGCTTCTTTCAAGTGTTCATGAATCATTTTAACTTGTTGTTCCATTTCCATAAGGATTTTAGGTCCAATTACCTCCCTATCCTCAATGTTGTCCCAACTCACAGGGGTTCTGCATTTCCTTCCGTATAATGCTTCGAAAGGTGTCATCTTTAGAGATGCGTGATATGTGTTATTGTATGCAAACTCAACTAATGGAAGGTACTCTTCCCATTTATACTACTGATCCATATAATACATTCTTAACATATCTTCTAAAACTTGATTAACTCTTTCAGTTTGTCCATCCGTTTCTAGATGATACGCAGAACTGAAATTCAGCTTAGTTTCTAAAGTTGCGTTAAGTGTTTTCCAAAACCTTGAAGTCATTCTTGGATCTCTATCAGATATGATTAATTCAGGTACTCCATGTAATCTGAAAATCTCATGAACAAACCTTTTTGCTAAAACAGGTGAATCATCTTTAAGATTACCAGCAATAAAGTGTGCTACTTTGGTTAGTTTATCAACAACAACCAAAATAACATCATGCTTATTTCTTGACATAGGCAACCCTTGTACAAAATCCATGCTTATCACTTGCCATTTGTACTGTGGTATGCTGTGAGGATACAATAAACCAGCTGGATGCATATGTTCAGCTTTAACACATTGACATTCTAAGCAATGTGTCACAAACTCAATTACATCCTTTTTCATCCCCTTCCAGAAATATTGTTGTTTTATATCAGCAAGCATCTTTGTGATACCATAGGGTGTCTAGAAAAAGGTGAATTGTGAAATTCAACTAATAATTTCTTTCTTAAATCCTTTAGCAAAGGTACGTAAACCCTATTTTCAAATCGTAAGATTCCTTCATTATCAAAGTGAAAACCTTTATATCTCTCATCATTTGGATCTACAGTAAGTGTTGTTCTTACTTGCTGAAAATAAGAATCAGATTCCATAACGCTCTTTACTTCATCTTTGAACTGAGTTCTCAATGTTATAAGAGCATAAATGTGCTTCCTATAACTTAGAGCATCAACTACCCTATTCTCCTTGCCTTTAATGTAACTTATGTCAAAGTCATATTGAGATAAAAAAATCTAACCATCTTCATTGTCTTGCATTCAGATTTGGCTGAGTAAAAATATACTTCAGTCCAAGATGATCAATTTTTAATTCAAAAGGTT
Source organism: Taxus chinensis (assembly GCA_019776745.2). Taxonomy (NCBI): domain Eukaryota; kingdom Viridiplantae; phylum Streptophyta; class Pinopsida; order Cupressales; family Taxaceae; genus Taxus; species Taxus chinensis. Next base: position 729,704,439 of record CM034146.1, read on the forward strand.
TACCAAGCAGGTAATGCCTCCAAACTTGAAGTGCATGAACAATGGCAGCAAGCTCTAGATCATGTGGAGCATAATTCAGCTCATGTAACTTAATTTTTCTACTTTGTAAGCTATGACATGATCATTTTGTAACAGAATACCTCCAAGACCTTCCTCAGACACATCCGTTACAACAGTAAAGTCTCCATTAGGGTCAGGTACAACCAAAATAGGTGTTGAAGTTAATTGATCCTTCAAAGTTTTAAATGCAGATTCACATTTCTCATTCCACACAAATTTCTTATCCTTTTTCTGCAAGGAAGTTATGGGTGCAACAATTTTGGAGAAATCTTTAACAAATTTCCTATAGTAACCAGCAAGACCCATGAAGCTTCTAACTTCATGTACATTCTTTGGTGCAGGCCACTCAGTTATAGCTACAATTTTAGAAGGATCTACAACTATTCCATCTTTTCTTATAACATGACCCAAATAGTGCACTTCCATGTCATAGAAAGAACATTTAGACAACTTACCAAATAACCATCTTTTTCTCAAGATTTCCAAGACTATCTTCAAATGCTCATGGTGTTCTTCCATACTTTTAGAGTATATGAGAATATCATCCAAGAATACAAGCACAAATTTTTCCAAGTATTCTTGAAAAATATTGTTCATTAAATTCATAAAAGTTACAGGTGCATTTGTTAATCCAAAAGGTAAAACTGTGAACTCATAGTGCCCATACCTTGTTCTAAAAGTTGTTTTATGAATGTCCTCATCCTTAATTCATAACTGATGATATCCCGATCAAAGATCTATCTTAGAATATACCGATGCTCCATGCATCTGATCAAATAAATCATCAATTCTAGGAAGTGGATATCTATTTTTAATTGTTTCCTTGTTTAACATTCTGTAATCAATACACAACCTAAGTGTTCCATCTTTCTTTTTCACAAAAATTATCGGTGCTCCCCAAGGTGAAACACTCGGTCTAATCAATCCTTTAGAAAAAATTTCTTGTAACTGTGCCTTAAGCTCTACCAATTCAATAGTAGTCATCTGATAAGGTGCCTTAGAAATAGGTTCAAGTTCCAGGTTTGATTTCAATTGTGAAGTCAAATTCCCTTTTGGGTGGAAGACCTGGTAATTCCTCTGGAAACACATCACTATAATTTTGTAACAATGGGTAATGTTCTAAGAGATCACTATTTTCTTCAGTAGATTCTAAAATTTTTACTGCATACAAGATACAACCCTTATTTTTGGCCTTTTTAAGTTGCATAGCCTGACAATTTCCTAACTGAAATTTCACGTTTCACACCCTGAATCTCTGTTGTTTTCTACAGGTCATCTAAACAACTAATATGTTTTTCAAAATAGTCCACTTTTGCTTTATGCTCAGCTAGCCAATTAACACCTATGATTACATCATAAGACCCCAAAGGAGCAACATAAAGATCAACTTCTGTGGAAAAACTAGGTAAGTCAAGGACTGCTCCAAAAAGACACATACTAATGTATGAACTAACATTATTCCCATAATGTACCATCCATGATTTATCCATTTTTCCAACTTTTCTTTTTAATTTCGATGCTAATTTACTAGAAATAAAACATTTAGTAGCTCTCGTATCAAAAATAATAGTTACAGGTATGTCAAATAACTTACCTGGAACTTCTATGGGTGTGACTTGCTTTTCAGCTTGTTTGTCAGCTACTGTAGCATGTATCTTGTGTTGCTGGTTACGGTCATCCTTTTTCAAAGGACATTGATTTGTGTAATGATCCTTTCCACAATTGTAACAGCCTCCTACAGGTCCCTTTTTAGGCTCAAATTTATTCCCAGCCTTAAAGTTATCATTCTGACCTCCATAGGACTTCTGTCTGTTATTATTGTTCTTGACAAAGTTATTGTGTACATTAGCAGCAAGCTTATTTGTTGTTGTTTTCTTATTGTTATCAGTAGAGAACTTACTTTTCATACCAAACTTCTTCCATGGTCCTTTCTTAGGTGCCAGAGATGATGAAGAGGAGTTGGGAACTTTCTTTCTTACTTCCTCCTTATGAGCAAAAATTGCCTTTAATTTATGTTCCTGCCTTATGGAATTTTCAACAACCCCTTCCATAGTGGTTGGGATGTGAACATCTACCTCTCCCCCTATAATGGGATTCAATCCCATGATAAACTTCTGTATCCTAAACTTCTCGTCAGTTTGATACTAAGGTACATACTTAAGGAGTTTAGTAAACCACTCCCAATACTCTGTTACTGTTAATTTTCCTTGGGTTAAGTTCTGAAACTCAGTCATTTTCTGATCATAGTAAAGTTGTGGCAGCCATCGTTGCCTAAAATAACTTTTAAATTGATCCCAAGTAATATTAGTTTCATCAATGTTCAACTCAGCCTTACGGCTGTCCCACCATGAAGATGCTTCATGGGAAAGCTGATATGCTCCCC